>QODF01000148.1:643592-685385 GCA_024372805.1 Oostethus manadensis | reverse complement strand
GTTAATGGTTTACTCTACTTTGAATCAGGTCTTACACTTGCATAACTCAACATGTTTGAAAAAAACAAAGTATGAAGAACAGGAGCTTACAAAAAGCCAAAGCCTCGGAAGTACCCTTAAACTTAAAAATAGACCATTTACGTGCATAAAATGAGTGCTACCCCCATCCAAATCCTCCATCTGCCATACAAAGCCTCAATCAATAACGCCGCATAGACTAGAATATGAAACCAGCGTGTATCAACCACCGCCCTCCCCTGTTATATTCCAGTTGAGCCCGTATCTCTAATCTCCCTAATCCTTTTTTGGGTGACGCTATCGCTGGCAGAGGCAACATAATAGCATTAGATATCATTCCTTCAAAACAAGCTGATTCTATTACATTTGCATTGACGCTCAGCGTGGCCCACGCTGGCGGTGAGAACCGATAGCCCCGTGCTGCTTCCCCCGCGCCGCGCAGAGGACGGGTAATGCGGTTAAATGCGGCGACGCCGGAACGTCGGGGTCAAAGCCTCGCCACTCGTTCTTTGCTAAGACGGGCTAGTCAAGGCTGTGGTGAGGCAGCATGCACGCAGGCGGGGTTGTTTGTACCACGACACCAGCGAGCTGTACAGACGGAACATCAGAGCGCTTGTAATGGCCCGCGTGTGACGGCCAGTGCGTTTGATTACTGGCTGTCAACGGGGAATGTAAAACCTCCCTGAGAGCGGGCTATCCAGAGGGGGGGCGGCGAAGAAGCCGAGGCAGGAGACAAAAAAAAAAAAAAAAACGGGAAGTGTGCTTTAAGGGAATGTAAATGAGACGAGGGAATGTGCAGAGCCGTGCGGGGATATCAAACGGGGGCTAGTGAAGTTGTCAAAGAGGTAAAGGCAAAAAGGGGAAAGAGGGAGGAGAGGAGAGCCATTTTCACTTTGTTCAACTGCAGCACTTTTTCCCTGCTTCAGCATCGCCCTCGACTGGAGCTCACTCTTCTCAAGTCTACAACTGCTCTGTAGTTCCTGCAAGACAGTCACTCCACGTGCCATTCATTTTTAAGGATCTTTCCAGTCTGGTCCAGATTGGAACAGGCTGGAAGATTCTCATTCTAGTCCCCACAAACAAAGGTGGGATTTGGGAAGTTATCATGTAAATGCTTGAGGAAATGTGATGGGTTTTCCGTAGGGTTCTGCCAATGTAACAAACCCTGCACACACCTGGTCTCCAACCCGTGACCAGTGTCCCAAGTGTGACCGGCATATTTAGAAATATACAAATAAAGAAGAAAACAACATGAAAAATTGAACGAGAGCAGTGATTTTACGCTATTTAGGTAACAAGAAACAACAACAAAAATGTAATTTTCCCCAGAATTTCCGCAACAATTTTTAAAAATATGAATTAATATTAGGAAAAAAAGTTTCTATGCTGCTTATCGTCATTAGGGTCGCATAAGTTGTGATATTGCAAGAAAAAAATCACAGTGTTATAAATACTACAAGAAATGATTATTAAAAAGAGCTGAGCTACACCTACAGTGTATGGGCTGGTTTATGAATTGTACAATATCAAAATGGCCCCCCGTATCCTTTGATTCAACCGTATGCGACCCTCGCTGGGAAATGTTTGGACACCCCTGTCTTAAGGGGACAGGGAGTGAGGCTTACACCCGCACTAGCTGGCGTCCCTTACTCTCTAAAAGGCATCGGGGAGGGAGACTTACACAATGTACGGCCACCCTTGCTGACATTCTTTACCCCAAGACCCCCTTTGCGAACGGCAAAAACCAAGAAACGCACCCACAAGATTTTTCAAACTCCAAAGCAGGTGTCGGCAACCTTTTGGGCTAAGGGAGCCATGAGCGACACATATTTTCTAATGTATTTCCGCGTGAGTCATCCTATTTTTAAAAAAACATTTAGAAGGTAGTAAGTTTCTGAATTGGATGGATGAAAGTGCTGAGAAGGTTTGATATTTGGAATGTTATTTTGAACACGTCATGTTTTACTTTGAAATGTCAGCCAAAAACATTACCCAATACAAATAATAGACAGTATTTATACAGTATTTATTTTACTGTAATATTATGACTTTATTCCCACAATATTTTAACTTTGTTCCCATATTCATTTTTTTCCCCAACTTTATGTTGTTTTTGTGTGTTTCTTAATATTGCGACATTTAAAAAATAAAAATGACAGTTTTTACTCATAATATTACATTATGATATTTATTCTCATAAAATTGTGATTTTTTTCTCTTCATATTTTGACTTTCTCCCTTTCATAAAATTACAGATTTTTTTATTCAATTTCTGCTGTTTTTCCCTTTTTTTTTCAACTTTTCTTGTAATTATGACTTTATTCCTGTAATATTTTGACTTTACTCTCCCAGTATTATAACCTTTTCCACAACCTAATTTTCCAACTTTTTTTGTTTAGATAATATTTATTTTCTTCTAATATTTTGACTTTCTTTTTGTAAAATTACTGCTGATTTTACTATTTTAAGCTTTTTTGTTAAATTGTATTTTTAGATTGTGCCGCAGGCCAACACATCACTCGGACTGCACTTCGAACACGCCTCTTGTAAGCAAGGTATGTTACATATTGTATATTTGAAGAAAAAAATAAATAAGTTATGGTGTTTAGCAACCTCTGAGAGTCATATGAGCCATAGGTTCCCTCCCCGTATGTCTCTCACAGTTATTATAAATATATACAGTACACACTGTTGTGCTTGCAAAACATTGTTATACATCATATCTTGTCAAAGCATCATCCTGCTGAAAAATGTTGACTGAATTGACTCGTGTGACAAGCGCCCCCTGCTGGATTCATGCCGAGAACACCATCAACCCACTTTCTCATTAGAAAATGTAATTGTTTACAATTTGAAGCAAAGAAAATACATGGGGGTAGCAAATGCAGAATAAGTGGACTAACTTTTGTCAGACCCGGTATTGAAGGACACTTAAGTGTCAGATACAGCAATGCCTTAGCTGACTATACGGTAATGCTAACACGATCAAGGTTTATTACTATGGGTGTCAACTTGTCAGGACTAAAATGTAACTGAGACCAATTTACTTTTTGTACAGTGCATTATGCTATCTCTGCAAAGATGATTTTCTAACAAGAATAGGACTGGGTTACAGGTTGGCACGTGTGCATCTAGCTTGAATTCAGGGGACAGGGAGAGGTGGATGACAGCCTGTTGTTTTTTTTTTTTGCTGCATATCACCATTCGACCCCGGCCCGGCCTTCCCAACTATGGCCCATGATCTCTTTTGGCAAGCGCCGACCTTGTCAGTGCTCATTAGGTCTGATGGGACAGGGAGGTAGCGGCGCCGCCACCCATCAGCGCTCACCCACCACGGAAGTAAGTGACCTAAGCATCCGCCTGTGGTCTAACGCTAACACCGGCTGCAGACTTGATATCATTGGGATGGAACTACTCTACACCCTCTACTCTCCACATGTGCTGCAGGTGTCCCGTGTATAGAACAAGAATATCGGGGTACCAAGACGCAGCATCAAATCAGACTCGCCAGCGTATCAGTCGACCTGTGTCGTAGTGTTAGCTGGCACAAGCAAACTGGCAAATCAATCGAGGGAAATGAATAATTCACTCTCAGCATGAGGGGTAAACAACACCGGTGGCTGATAACTACCTCAATATGAGCCACCACTGATAGGGTGGTTATGGTAATGTTATGAAATTCAACTCCCTCCTGTGGATGTTGCATGGAACCCCCGCTGGATGTGAGTGACAGGCGCGGCGACATCCGTATTACCTCCGCCAAGCACTAATGACAGGCATTTGCTTTGGGAGACACACTCGGTGGCGTACGGACAGCTAGCGATGTTTTTCGGCCATGTTTTTCCGACCCTGTGTTTTCGCAGTTGTGTGAGATGGTGTTTAATAACCGTGCCACTCTGTGGTGTTTGTTCAAAAAGTAATAGCACAGGCAACACAGTAGGTGGGCACCCTTTTGTGTGCAGCATTTCAGGAGTAGGTGTATTAACACCAGGACGCACAAACACCTAATTATGGCGCGCTTCGGTTTGAGGAATTAAAGTAGGGACGCACCAACCATCACTTTTTCCAATCCAATTCAGTTTTTTTTCCCCACTTTTTTAATGGAGCCACGCCAAAAGAATATCAGCAAATTTAGCTCAAAAAGTATCAGCTCATGCAGCGCCGCACACACCAACACAGAAGCGTCACAAACAGTCGGACGTCTTAGCAAAACATACTGGTCACTACGTTCCTATTGTTGCTGCTTTTATGTGAGGTTGCATTCAAATCTTCTTTACAGGCGCTTGTGCTTGTGCAGCACGAGTGTGTGGATACTTGTTTGGCTACGTTTGCTGATATTCTTCTAGCTACGTTTGCTAACAACAACAAGCCGTCGACACCAAAAACGTGGCTGGCGGTTAACGGAAATTTCCGAGGTCGATACTGGATTGGATCAGCCCCATCTTTTAATTTAGTGGTTTTCAAACTGTGGGGCGCGCCCCCCTATTACCAGTGTTATGACAGGGGGCACGGGGCTACCATGAACACTTTTTATTATTAGCATATTTTTTTGGCTGGGGGTGGTGCTGAAAATTACTTTAACTCCAGGGGGGGGGCGCTGTTTTAAATTAAAGAGTCTCTTTTTGCCATGCAAGCTCCCCCCTTGGCACAGAGTAGGAATGGTAGTTCCCTCCTAGAGTCTAATACATCTGTGGTGCCAAAACATTTTTGTTTTCAGCCCCCCCCAAAAAAATAGGGTAATAATGTGTTTGTGGTAGGCTTGCACCCCCCTTGTCATAACACGCTGGGCCCCCCTCTTGGGGGGGGGGGTTTATCATGGTCTAGTCTACAAACACATTCCTAAGAAAAGTGTTGTTTTTTGGCCCAAATTTGTGAACAAATTTTTTTGGGGAATAAATGTTATCTTTTTACCATTTCAGTGCCAAAGGATGCCCTGTCCCAACCATCAACCAGCCCATCCATCAACAAACACATCATTCCCTATTGATGAGCGTCCCAATAGAGCTTAAACACTTTACGGTGTTCCCTGCTAAAAGGCCACGATAAAAGGTGATTAACTGAAATGGATTCATAATTGTCGAGTCACCTTTGGGGAATGGTAAACTAAAAGACAAGCGTGCTAAGCGCCTGTGTGCAGGAGCGGCGCATAACCACACACACATGCACTTCCACACATATGCGCACAGAGGAGCCCACAGGGGTGCCACATGTGATGTTGACCCACTTTGGATCTGTGGCACAAAGTGGAGCAGGGATTCAGAACAAAAAAGAGGAGAGTGACATTTAAAAATAGGCTGGGGTGTCTTTTCATCCCTCTGCTCCGCGCCGCACAATAGTAAAAGTCTCCGTCCTTTCTTTTTGTGTCACTGAGAACATCATCGTCTCGTTTATTTTGTCACATCTTCGGCGGGGCCAATTCGCCGGGGCCCCGAGTGGATTTGGGGCCTTTTTCAGTGTCTCGTGTCTTTGTCAGCCAGTCACTGCTCTGCCTGGCCTTGCGTCCTACGCGGCTGTCTCTTCCTGTACATCCGATTGTCTGCTTTATTTATTTGCTGGGTTCTGTTTGTGCAGCACAGTCTAACCTGAGCTGTCTCGCCTCCATCTATTCTGGATATCGAGTGGGATTCTTTATGACATTCTTTTTTGCTGCCTCCACGTCACCCCGCTGTATGATCTTTTCACAATTTGTTATGTTTTGTTTTTTTATTAAAATGAATTGAATTCATTGGATTATTTATTCATGAATCCTGCACCCATCCGTGATACAATGGGTCTGTCAGGTTTCACCCCTCTATTTATTTACCTATTATTTCTTAGAATAGCACTGAATGAGCGATCTGTTACAAGGCGATAAACAGGACTGGGCCCACAGGTATCTGGATCTACGAGAGCCATGAATGACACATATTTTTAAATGTATTTTCATGAGAGCTACATCCTATTTTTTTTTTTTTAAAGTGAATACCACTGAAAGTCTGCCTGCAATTTTAGAAGATGATAAGTCTGTGAATCGGATGCTTTGAAGTGCTGAGAAGGTTTGATATTTGGAATGTTATTTTTAACACTGTCATGTTTTACTTTCAAATGTCAGCATTAAAAACATTATACATTATAAAACAAAATTTATACATTTAAATGTAATATTATGACTTTATTCCCACAATATTTCAACTTTATCCCCATATAATTTCCCCCAAACCTAATATTCCCAAAATTACAACATTATATTGTTTTGTTTGTTTCTCAGTATTGCGACATCTAAAAAATAAAAATGTACTTACTAAAATGACATTGTTTTTACTCATGTAGCTTATTCTTGTATTTCCCGATTTATTTCAACTTTTCTTTTAATTAGGACTTTATTCCTGTAATATTTTGACTTTCTCCTAATATTATAACCTTTTCCACAACCTAACTTTTTTTGGTTACATTACAACTTTTTCTCCTAATATTTTCACTTTAGTTTTTGCTGTTTCCTTAAAATTTTTTGTTCAATTGTACTTTTAGGGTAAATAAATCACTCGTACAGCACTTGGAACAACCTTGTTGTAAAGCATGCATATGTTATAAATAAATAAATACTTTTATGGGGTTTAGAAACTTCTGAGAGCCATATGTGGTCCTCAAAAGAGCCACATCCGGCTCCCAAGCCATATGTTCCCTACCCCTGATCTGGATTGTTTATGAGGTTCTGTTTTTCTTGTTCTTTTTTATTTATTATTTTTAGTATTACTTTTTTTCTCCTGTCTTTTTGCCCATTTTGCTCTGTCATTGTTTTGGTTGTTGCTGATGCTAATGCTGTGGTTATCTCCATGGTTGTTATTGTTTATAATACTGTTGAAGTATTTTTGTAAAGTTCTTCTGCACCTTTTCCTTTGTCTTTTGTCCCATTCTTTCATGTCGGGTTCGACATCGAAATGTGGTTCAACAAAATTCATAATAAAATTGAATATAAAACACAATACACAGATTACCAAGTTTCCCTTCATCTCTTTTGATGATGTACAAGACAAAAAACAAAAAAATTAAAAAAAAGATTGGGCCTACAAAATGAGGTTTTAACATTACTTTGTAAGTACAATGAAAACATATACAAAAATATATGACAATAGTATATTGCAGCCTACTAATTTCATTTCTACACTGTGTAGAAATTAAATTAACACAGCTCACTGTGTGTGCAGTCCGACCAAGCCTCCACCCACCGAGACTGCATGACTGACAAAAGGGCCAACTTTGTTTATGCCGTTGTTCTAAATCAGGGGGGCCCACACTGCAGCCCGGGGGCCATTTGTGGTCGGCGGCTGTTTTTCAACTTGCCCTCAGTACATTTTTTCCCTTTTAGAAAGATGTGCAAGGGTGCAACGGTACAGATGACCCACGGTACGGTCCGTGTTTGGGCTACGGTTTCATGGTGTGTGCATGAAGGGAACAACTTTTTTTCACTTGAAAATCTCTCTATTATTTATTATTATTGAATGATTTTTTTTTTTGAATGAAGCATAAAAATGTATGTAAATTATCCAACGGAAAATAAATATATTCATATAGCATAAATAAAAATGGAAGGATGTGGGTCCAATTTGTATATTAAAGATGATAAAACCAATCCAATGTAGATCACTAGACTGTACTAAAAGCTATATAAGCTTTGTGTTATAGCTGACATGGCAAATTAGTGCAATATCTAATACCGTATATCCGTATACTGGTTTACAGTGTTGCTTTTCAGGAAGGTGCAAGTTCAACAGTAAGCATTTGAAGAGGGTGATGATTGTTTTATTTGTAGTAAAGTTCCTTATTACCTAAGGTGGAGCATTTATAGCTTTAGCACGCTGCTTTGATCATGTGAAGTGTTCAAAAATACGTGCATCACACCTTGACATCAGGACCAGGAGGCCCGGCGGGCATGTAGCTACTCTGTATACTCTATATATATCGTCTTTCGTGCAGTTGCATCCCGAATGGGAACACCGGAAGTGAACAAATCTAACAATAATAATAATCATAATAATAGATTTTATTTATTAGGCGCCTTTCAAGGCACTCAAGGTCGCCTTACATAGTGACAAATACAATAAAACAGTTAAAAACATAAAATAAAGATATAAATAAACTCTGCTTCTTCCTGCTCCTTTTCGCAGATGCTAAATTGTGCCAGGGTAAACATGTGACGAGCTTCACTGTAGCACTTATAAGTACAGTATGTTCAAATAAAGCAAACCATAACAATAATACTCTTACCACTGTACTTTGTATATTTAGTTTCAGCTAGTCTTTGCATGTTAGCAACACTCCCGATATTTCAGCTCTTCTCCCTAGCATGCAAATAACCCACACTAGTAGCGTGGTTTGCACTTACACAACACTTCTTGGCCGGCTTCTAGCCTTTAATGTGCACGCACATAAATTAGGCCTCAGATGAGTGCACTGGGGCTTATCAATGCAGCGTACTCTTCCCCCAACAAGACAGGCCGCCTGTAAAAAGGTCCTAATTTAGAGCCATTTTAGCAACCAAACTTTTCCGGATAGCTTCTTTGAAGCTCTGCACCTGTCTGGGGTTATTTGTGTGATTATATTATGCACAGCAAGGACGACAGCTTGCTTGCCTATTCTGGATAATGTAGTAGCGGGGGCAACTAAGTGAGCCAAAAGGAAATGCTTCTGCCTTCAGCCAACAACACCTTTGCCATCATATTAGCAGTAGTCTCGATGATGGCACAGTTACATTACAGTACAGCTTCATTTGATACTGGATGTTCCGATCCACATTTTTTGATACCCGATACGATCCAATTTTTTTTTTATAGTCTTGCCAATCCGATCAAAAACCAATCCTTTTTTTTTAACAATAAGCTTTAGTTACAAACGTAAATTTGTGGAATTTAATCTGGTCATCAGAATAGCTCTGCAAAGCATTAAAATAATCCAGGCAAAGTATTGCAAAATGTATATATATTTTTTATTACACAGCATGACCAACTATATTGTTTGGCTTTTGTAAACAAACCTGTGTGAGTCAGGTCCCTAATGAAAATAAAAGTCCATCCAATAAAAGATAAAACTTGTAAAAAAGGACGTGCAAAATACTGCAGACATGTGTATATTGTGTTGTAAGCTGCTGTTTAGTGTGCGGGGTGTATAGGGCAGTGGTGTTCAGCATGCTGGTTAGAGCAAGCATTTGGAGTCGAGTGCGTATAAGAAAACTAGGAAGTGTTTTTGGACTGTGAAGTGCTCTGGAATAAAAAAAGGCTTAATATTACAAAAAAATAATAAAAAAGTGACTGCTCTGCATTCACATGCAAAAAAATGCCCAATTGAATTACAGCCATCAGAAAATTATTCAGTCGCCAATAGGTCGACGCGTAGGATGAACCATTTGATATGGCTATATATCAATCTGTGCTGTGATTAAGAATATAACAACCAGCCGTTTGAGCAGTACTTCCCTTGCAGGCTCCCGGCACCATTACAGAGGAGTCTGGGGGCAGTGGGGGAGCTACAGGGTCAAATATCCAGCGTCCAAAGTGAAACTAACTTCACCATGGTACCCCGCGGATGTGTCTTTATGGTGGTGTTGCACATTTACCACACCTACCGTGTTGGAGTATGGCCCAGATTTACGACAAACGGATCGGCCCGATCTCGTGGCGGAAGTGATCTTTTCCAATCTTCAAAATACAGAGTATCTGTAGCCATACCCCATCGTGAAGATCGGATCGGGACATCTCTAGCTATTAGTATGCTGATTTTCATTTGAACAATCCAGAATAGTGCCAGAAAATGGGAAAACTCACCAGGCCGTGCAATATCACAACCACGAGGGTAGAGTATTTTGATGGCAAGATGACCAATTTTATCCTGGAAGAGCCTGAGGGCTATAATAAAACAAAGAGAGACTGTAGAGTATAACACTGCGGCGTCCAAAGTAAACTGTTGCCATGTGTTAGCGATTGGATCCTGCGAGATTATACCCCCCGGTCTCTACTTTGTTGCAGCGCTTGGCTTGCTGGTCTTTATTTTAGTCATTTCTAGCTGTGTATCCCCCAATATCAGCCCTAACTCAGTCCTGACTGACTAGTTACTAGAAATAGCTCCTTGTAGTATCTGGTTGTGCCAATAGATAAGCATCAATAGTGAGTAGAACCCCATCAGGCCAAGTAGAGTTGTTTCTACTTTCTTTGATGTAATTTGGTGCCTTGTAAATAAAATAGAAGTGGCCTTTGTTTCCACGGTGTGTGTTTGTGTGTGACTGATGTATCTCATTTGATGGTAGTGACCCCAATCTGCCTGCCAAGGTTATCCAGCTTTAGGATGGGCCGAGTGGTCATCAGGAGGATCCTGACACAGCAGGCCCGGCTGCCTTGTCCCAATTCCAAAACACGGCTGTCAACTCCCTTCCAACTCTCGCCTGCGTTCTGTGTCCAACCTTCGTCAAGCACACACACATATGCAGAACGCGGAGAGATGAAGGTGTACTGACGTTGGCCTACATACAGTGCAGGAGCACCCATTGTGGAAGAAACTGGAGGGATCAAGGATGTCTCATAAAAACTCAGTTGCACACAAAATCTCCCACCCATAAAAACCTCCTTGGAGGAGTTAATTAGTTAATACATTATGCAAGGGCAAATCTCTCAAATGTCTCCAACATCTCCACTTGTGCCCCATGTTTTTTTTAAAGATAATAAATCAGCGCAAAGACACCTTTGAGGTCCGGAAGGTCCCCCCGAGGAGGGACAAGGTGGTTGGATTATTAGAGGGGAGCATTGGCAGACACAGCCCAAAGAACGAAAGCTGGGAGAAGGGGGCCTCAGTCAGTCAGTCAGGTGGTAACAGGTGCTGCTTTCCACTGCTTGCTCCTGGTTAATTACCAGAGCTGCAAAAAAAAAAAAACTTTACTAGAAGCCGAGCCAGGTGAGCAGCCATTAGTGCATGGAGACCATCCAGGGGGCCCTATGCCGCCTGCCTCCCTTTTGGGTGACCAAAGTAAGCAGACTCACACATGACAACACACACCTCTTATACACAAGCTGTCTGATGACAACCAAGAAAAAACAAAATGTCATCTTATCTTTTGACGTTTTTTCGTAAGAATAGTTTTAGACCAACATATTTTATGAGAAGACACATGTATTGGCCAATCTGAAACCTGTATTGATAGTTTAGTCGACCATTGTGGTTGCTTAATTGGGTGGAAATGAGGTCTAGTCCCAGGTAGAGCAGTTGAAGTATCTTAGGGTCTTTTTCACGTGAAGTCGACATACGGATCGGTGCAGCGTCTGCAGTAATGCGGTCGCTGTATCGGATCGTCTGTTTATCGATCGATATATGTTCCCACCCTCACCTATGGTCATGAGTTATGCATCATGTCCAAAAGAACAAGATTGCAAATACAAGCTGTGGAAATGAGTTTCCTTCGTAGGGTGGCTGGACTCAACCTTTACCTAAGAGGGTGAGGAGCTCAGCCATCCGGAAGGGGCTCAGAGTAGAGCTCCTACACATCAAGAGAAGCCAGTTGAGGTGGCTCGGGCATCTGGTACAAATGCCTCCCGGACGCCTCCCCTGCTGTGGTGTTCCAGGCATACCCGGCTGGGAGGAGGCCCCGGGGAAGACCTAGGACACGCTGGAGGGATTAAGTCTCACAGCTGTTCTGAGAACGTCTTGGTGTCCTCCCGGTGGAGCTGGAAGAGGTGGCCGGAGACCGGGAAGTCTGAACTTCCCTACTGAGACTGCTGCCCCCGCGACCCAGACTTGGATAAGCAGAGAAAATGGAATGGAATGGAATTAGTCGCATATTCACAGTACTGGTCATTTTGTATTGGTGGCTCAGGTGACCTGATTGGTTGTTGAGCTGACTGTGCTGGGCGTTCACCTGACTGTACTGGACGATTTCTTGAATACAATATATTGGTCATTTAGTCAACCATATTGGTTGTTGACATGACTATTGTGCCTTGCGATTGACTTCCGACCAGTTCAGGGTGCACCCCGCCTCTTGCCCTGGTATAGGCTCCAGCATACCCCCGCAACCCTAGTGAGGATAAGCGGCCTAGATGGATGGTATTAGTAGTTAAATAGATCGTTTTGGTCGTTTAGTTAACTGTACTTGGTTGGTCAATTGTCTATTGTTTTTGTTCAGCTGCCAATATTGATCATTCATTTGAACTTTCAGCTGACTGTACTGGCAGTTAAACATACAGTAATGCTCGTTTAGTTGACAGTATCTGTAGTTCATCTGACCGTATTGGTAGTTTTGTTGACTACCTTGGTCGTTTATTTGACTCCACTGGTTGTTTAGTTGACTGGATTGGCCTTCCACCATATCCTTCACTAACACACACATCCATACACTTAAACATCTCTATCTTTTCTTGCCGTTTAAAACACATTTATACGCCCTCTGTCCCCCCTCTCCCGAGTCCCGAGTACATGGACACAGTTGTGGTCTCTATGGAGCATCCTGTTTCAAGTGACCTTTCCCTGGCTTTGTACCGGTAGTCTCGGGCGTCTGGTCACTTTGAATCTCTCCCCCCCTCGGCCATTGTTCACTTTATAAAAGCTGTGTCGGGGGTAGAGGGGAGGCAAAGAACCAGTATGTGCTCACATTCCTCCTGTGCTGAACTTCTTATCTTATTTCCACATCTGGTCATCAAATCCCTGCTTGTTTGGTGGCATCAATAATGGAAGATTTCTGGACTAGATGAAAATAATAACTCCGATCGAAGTGGGAGCGTGGAGACCAGCCAATAGGAAGGGCAGCTTAAATCAGATCATAAGTGCGTATGATCTCCTTAAAAGCACGGCTAAATTATTCAGGTGAGTTTTCCCCCCCTCTAAAAACCGTACAGGCATCTCTCTCCGCGGGGGGATAGAGAGAGAGAAGAGCGCCTTCGCCGATTTACAATGCAAATAAGCTCTCGTTGAGTGACGGCGACGCTCCATCATGAAGCGAAACACCCTTAAAGACAAGCAAACACATGCAAATGAGCTGATTAGCCCAATATGCAGATGGAATTATTATTCATAGATGGCATTAATATGTTAATTGACATGGCGGTGCGCTGCAGATTAATTATATATATTATATATTAAGCATGTAATAATCTCAACCAGTGGATTCAGATGAAAAGATAAAGATAACAATTTGCTGCCATTAGTGGGTTTCATTTTTGGCTTGTGTGTCAAAAATGGAAGGAAGCTACTGTACGCTGAATACAGAGCATGAGAGTTTAAAAAAAGCTGCATCGGTCATTCAGGTGACTGTATTGGTAATTGAGTTGCCCTTAGTGCTCTTTTCGCTGACTGTATTCGTTGTTTAGTAGATCGGTCGTTTATCGGTCGTTTGACTGTATTGTAATTTTTGCTGACTGTGTTGGTTATTAAGTTGACCGTGTTGGTCGTTTTTTGACTGTATCGGTCGCGGCCTTTCAGTTGACAATAATGGTTGTTTAATAGGCTGTACTGGTTGATCAGTTGACAGTATTAGTTGTTTATTAGGCAGCGTTGGTCGTTTAGTTGATTGTGTTGGTGGCTCATTGACTTTGTCATTTTTTGACTCTATTAGTTGTTCAACACCCCATATTGGTTGATCAGATGATTGTGATCTTCATTTTTTTAAATTGAATTTATTTCATTCACAATCAAAACAAGTCATTCCAAACAACTACAACAAACTCAACACAATAAATGAATAGAAAGGAGCAGAAAGAAGAACAGTCTTATTATATCTGCCCCTTTCAAATTACCAAACATTTAACAGTTCAGTTTTATATCATTTTTACATGAATATGAGTATTAGTTGTTCAATACACCATATTGGTTAAAGAAGACTGCCCTGCTCATTCTGGTGACCGTGTTGGTTGTTCAGAAGACTGTATTGGTTATTTATTGACTGCATTACACATTCAATAGTCCAAACTGGTTGTTCAGGAGACTATTGTTCTAGAGATCCTATTGGGAGGCAAGAGGTTAAAAAAAACGACTTTCCGTTGAAAAAGAAAGGGGTTCAGTGTTCTAGAGGTAGGCCCATTCCATCTGTCTCCCCCACCTCTGACCTGAGCAGGTCTCACGTTCCTGCCTCCTCCTCCTCCTCTGCGATCGATGGCTCGCCTCTGACTCTAGCATGACTCACTAACTCCTCGTGCACATCCTCTTCCTCCGAGGAGCATCTGCCCGTGTGTTTTTGACAGTGGGTCTCTGCTTGTGTGTTAGCCAGGCATGATTTGGCAGCACTAGTGCGTGTTGCGTCTTGTGCGGCTGCCAGCTTCATTGTTCCCAACCTCCCGTCCCTCCAGGCCCTAGAAGTCACGGCAGTGAGAAAACAGATTGATTTCTCCTCCTCCCACGCACAAACAATTACTACACAGTGCTCAATTAGACACACACTGAAGACCCCTTCAAGACCGGCCTTTGGCTTGACCTGCTTAGCCAGCATCCAAGGTGTGCAAAATGATGGGAGGAAGTGAGTTAATAGTAGGTAAACAAAAAAAGACTGCTGACTCCTGTTGTTTTGAAGCTGATGATGTTGACAAGTTTCATTATCACCCGTGCTCACACGCTGTCCCACTGCTTGTGACGCCATGTCAGTAAAGATGGGAATCCCATTGGGAAAAATGTATGGAACCTTATTTACAGTAAATGTGGGTTGTGGTCAAAATGCTTTGGAAGACAGGCCAGTATGCATGCAATACTGCTATCCTCAAAGTTTGATAACCATTAAACAAATGGCTCAATGGCTTCTAGCCAGGTAGTTGCTAAGTGCCCTTGCAACAACATTTCTGCTTGATGGCGGCCATGTTTTTCAACCATTGTTGCAAAAATTACACATATACATGCTCATCAGTCCCCTTAAGGGCTGTACCAAATTGTGTGGTGATTTAGCTAAACACTCTGAGCTAAACACATTGAGCTGCGCTGTGAGAGAATTTCACGTCAATCATCCGACTCGCGGGGTTTAATAACAGCATTACCATGTGGTTATTTGTCAGGAAAATAGCACAGGTAACACAGCAGTTGTGCATGTTTTGACACATTGACATCATTATGAAAGCAGTGTTTCAGGAAAAGACGCTATTATAATCTGGATACACACAAAGTAACAAAAATGTAGCTGCAGGACGGAGCCTGATGCACGCAGGTGGACCTATAACCCATAATGGCAATGCTTTAGCCCAATAAGAAGCCTGAAGACAGTTCTGGAAAAGGCACAGCAACATAAATTGCAAATCACTACTAATAAATCCCTTGTGGAAAACAAAAAAACAAAAATGGAACAACAGCCATCTAGATTTGGGGCACTGGTGGCGCTGCAACCTGTGTCAGCCAATCAGAAGTATGAAGAAAGCAATTTCTGGAAAAATCACAATAACCCCTAAAGCAAAACAACCAAAGAGTAGTCTGCTAGCTATCATATGAACAGACAAACCAACAAAAAAAGTGCTCTATCATTTTTCCACATAAAAATGAAGAATTTTCACAAAATGAGGAGGTCATGATTGTGACTGTAGGCAAAAAAAACGTACTTTCAAAGTAGACTTAGGAGTAGCGTACCGCACCTTCGGAAGAAATGCTTCAGCTGCCAGGATGCGACACCGACAGGGCAAGAGGACGCCCGCCAACTACTGTGACTGACAGCTCTGTTAATTCTAACCTGATTAATATTTCACGACTCCAACCAGTGACTCACACGCCAACCCGAGCCAGCCTCTGTGGAAACTCTCCCAACTTTCACGCCCTGTGATCTTAGCGGGCCAAGGGGGGGGTGGCGGTAGTAGTGGCTGCGGCGGCGTATGGCTGGGTGACACAGCAAAGGAAGTCACAGGAGAATGGCGACTGTCACCACCGCCACTTCCGTGCCCTTCCGTGCGGGATCATCAGAGGGGAAAGAGGACAGGCTGGCAAGTGAGACTTTCAGTCAAGGTTGACCTTAAAAAGCTTTAGATATTGCTGTAACACTCAGCCTTGTGAATATTTCATCACGCCTAGAGCGACTTGTAGAATATAGCAGGTTGGCCACGGTGGCACCGCCATACTTGTGATGCAGCGCTGCAATGCACAGCTTTTACATGGCGGCGCAGGCACTCACTGTATTCATTGAAATCCCCAAGTACGCTACAAGCCAAGGGCGGACTGTGGTGTCGCGTATTGGGGGAGGGTGGATTGCTTGGATTGTGATTACTAAAAACATTTAAATCTACCCTTGCTCCCGACTGGTGCTTATCTGATCAGAGCAGCAAGCAGCTAGCCCCCTTCAGCATCAGGATTTAATATCAAACCCAAGCCATAAGCCCCGTTCAATAGGCATGACGCGGATAAACATCAGCGCCAGCACGCAATGTAAGGCACGCTCTCATCTACATGGGCGAGCCTCACGCACAACCAAAATGGTAAAGCCATTCTGGCCAATAAGAAGCCTGAAGAAAAGCAGGTGTGGAAAAGGCACAAAAGCAACAATAGCAACAATAGGAACTGAACTATAATAATCATAATAATAAAGTAAACCCTGGACCTATTCTACATTGGATGCACTAGTGATACTGATGATTTTAGCCAATCAGAAGCCTAAAGAATGTCAGTTGTGTAAAAAACAAATTATAATAATTAAAAATGAAAAGGGAATTGATACTGGAACGGTAATAATAGTAGCACTCCTTAATAATAACACAAAAATAACAATAATACAGTAATCCCTGGTTTGAAATACTGTTGTATTTGAGGATACAATTCTGTTTACAACTTTTCTAATATGATTTTTACCATGATTAGAGCCCTGAAGACATGAAATAGCACCCATACAGCCGTTGTACCCTTCCATATAACATTACTGAACACCACCTGAGTGAAGTTGGCCCCCCAACCTGCGCAAAAATCTGCTCAAATAGTCTCATTTGTTTGTACTGCATTTGTGCTCTTTTGTGCAATAAAAATTGGTGTTTGTGCTACTTTTGTTTTTGATTTATTACAGTTTCTTTTATAGGTCAACCAAAAGTCACCAGCCCACCATTTTCTCCAAATGAAACCAAAATAATCCCATTTGTTTGTGCTGCGTTTGTGCTGTTTTGTGCAATTCAAATGAACAATTGTGCTACTTTTGTTTTTGAAATATTAACAATTAAAGTTTTGAGCTATCACATAATCGGTCCGTCAGCAAGCTCTGAATGATACCAAAATAGTCTAATTTTGACCGTCCTTGTTTGTGCTATTGGGTTCAATTGAAATCAAATTTCGTGCTGCTTTCGTTTTGGAGATATTACGTGTTTCTTAAAGGTCACCCAAAGGTCACGTAGTCCCACGACATGCTTCGAACGAAACCAAATTAGTCTCGTTTTTTTCATCTCGTTGAGTAGAGTTTTGTGGTGTTAAAATTAAGATTTGTGCAGCCTTCGTTTTGGAGTTATTACACATTTATTAAAGGTCAACTGAGGTCACTCACTTGTCAACATGCTCCGAATGACATTCGAGCGGTCTCATTTTGACCGTCCCCGTTTGTGCTACTAGGTTCAGTTGAAACCATCATTTGTGCAGCGTTCATTTTGGAGTTATTACACATTTATTAAAGGTCAACTAAGGTCACTCAGTACATTAACATGCTCAGAATTAAACCAGAAAAGTCTCATTTTTTTCTGTATTGTTTTAGGCGAATAAATCGAACATTAGTGCCGCCATACTTTTTGAGTTAATAAACATTTAATAGTCCATTGATTCCATTATCGGGTGATGTCGTCATTCCAGACATGCTCAGAATGAAACCCAAATAGTCTCGTTCTTTTCGTCTTCATCCGTGCTTTGTTGTGCAAATAACATTTCCTTTAACTTGTGGTTGAAAATATTTCTCCGACGATGACGTCACATCCTACTCTGCGACCCGGAAGTGATCCCGATGTTTTGCCAGGGCTCGTCTGTCGGGGCACCAGTGAGTAGCTTTGTTGTCGTACACTTTCTAAGTGTTTAAACTCGTCTTATTGTAGTGGGGCGGACACAAACAGAATGTCAGATCAAATAGTTACCGTGTTAAATCATGAACAATGCATTGACAGTTTTGGTAACAGCAGTGTTAATGTGCAAGTACTGATCAGAGTGTCAAATACATATAAGCTGACAAATCATTCCTAAACGTGACACTACTATGACGTATATTTCGTAATCATTGATACGAATATGACATCTTTGTTATGTATAAGATGAAAAAAGCAAGCAGTATCATGACAAAATAATCATAATAAACAATTGTATTTTTGTTCCAAAAGACTGAAATCACGAGAAAAAACAGAGAAACTAGAAAAACTGTAGATGGTAATGGTAATGGTTTAATTAATTAATTAATAGTAGTAGGGAGAAGCAAAGCTTATTAAATCCTACCCCCGTAGGGTCTTCCCTATTTCAATACATTTGTACACTTCCTGCGGTTACTAAGTTTGAATGCATAAGTAAGTTCATGTAACAGTTTGTTGAGTCCTTGTCATGGTAAATAAATTATATTGCCGTCCTGATGAATGATATTCATAATAGTGATAATAGTGATGAGCGGTGTATACCAATTGTAACAAAACGTTGTTGCACAGACAATGTTCTCACTAGAATGAAAAGTTCCTAGTACAAGTACAAGGTGATAGTAACAAACATAGCATGGACAGTCAACAGACAGAACATTTACTCTCCAAGGAATTTAGGAATATGGCCTTAGATGTACACAATTTTTCACCTTTTTGACTCCTTGTTTGTGTAGAGATGTTTTAAGCCATATTCCATTTTCTATGCCAATTATCCTCATTATGGTCACAGGGGTATGTTGGAGCCTATCCCAGCTGACATTGGGCACCCTGGACTGGTTGGTTTTAAGCTATATTGTTCATTATAAATGCACGTTATTAGTCATGTAACATTGAACAATCCCTAGTTGTGGTTTAAGTCGCTCCACCTCGTCTGACAAAAAACTACAAATATTTGAGATGGTAATTATATAACTGAAGAAACCCTACTGAAGTTGGTCTTCTTTTTTCATATTTTCTATGTTCAGGCAGATTAATACACCAGACAACTCTTGCATTCTCTTGTTTCCCGCCTGCTGTTCCTATTATTTTCTTGCCTTTTCTCCTTTCTTTTTTGTCGACAGAACTTCTCTCTGGCAGAGATCTACACAAGTATTTGAAGATGACAGCATGATTTGGAACAAACTTTCTATGCAAAATCGAACATGAGATAACAAGTAAACATTTAAAAGGTGAGTAACAAATGTGATAAAATAAGCAAAAAATATAAACGTAAGCATTCAGTCTTTTGTATATAAAACAGCATGTTGGCATATCCTGTTTTTTTCTGATGCTGTTTTCACTCCACTTGCCAGGTACATCTCCCAGACCGATCCAGCCCTCTTGCAGTATGCCCCATAATGCCCAAGAGCGTCTTTGGTCAAGCCCTTCTGAAAAGCAATGGCTGCTCTCAAAGTAAATGTCTTTTCTTGGAGCACCAGATTGGAGGGGAATTCACACAAGGGAAATTCTTTTTGGAAGACATTCCTTCGTTCTGGAGTTGCTGTCAGATGGCTGCCAAGGTCAGTGTCAATACAGACAAGTTCTCCCAGCCTGTAACTATGACTGACCTTCCCAGCACACCTTATTTTTTCTGTTACATCTTCCTCTTTCAATGAAGATGGACACTGAGATGGACTCTGGACCGGTCTGAGGCAGGGGGACTCAGGAAGACTTAGTCTTTCTTCTACAGCAGTTCCAAGAAGAGAGATGCCGGAAGTCTGCAGGACAGCAATGGCGGTAGAAACTAGTGGAACTACCTTTGTGTTTTGTTTGCTGAGACTGCAGAATCGTGGGGAATATTGTCTGGTTATAAAAACATTGCAAGATTTTGCAGCATTTTCTGAATTACTGTAGAGATGTGGTACTGTTCATCTCTTTCCAGGGCACCAGATGTTAATTGAACAGCTTCAAACATTCCCCTAATCAGCTTTGCCCTCTCTACATAGACCTGTTGGGTCACACCATGTGTGGTCATTGCTTTCACCAGCTTGAGGAACTGGTCATCAGGTTTGTTGCTGCTTACATTTTCAAAAGAAATCCTATCACAGAAAGCACCACAAACGCTTTGACAAAATGCAAGATGAATCTGCATGGAGCCATTCAGGACAAGGAGAGAGGTAGGAACTCATCTTCCTTTTTTTTGGATGGAACCACTTGTCCTCTCCAGTTCTCAACAGCATCCTCATCTATTGGATTAGGGCTTGTGAGGGCACTGGACTCTTCACAGTGGTTGGCATCCTTTTCTCTGCTGTCTTTTACAGTGGACACAGGGCTAACAGCAACAGCGTCACTTTTTGTTTTTGCAGAACAAATCCGCATGGTTCCTTCATTGAAGGAAAGATGACGAGCAATAAATCGATCCACCCGTACAGGTAAGTTTTGAAAAGACCACTTTTTATGTTTTTGAAATGTGCTTCAACTGCAGCTGAACTTGCTGTGACGCTGGTGCTGTGGAATCGAGGGAGCATTATTCCTGTCCAGAGTGGCAAGTATCTTGCAAGTTTTATTATATGGGGAATAATCTCAGGGAGGAAGTGGATGTTATCTCCATCCCCATTAGCCGTGGCAAGTGACCTGCTCTCCTCACATATTTCAGTTACCCGCTGTCGGACGTCAGAGTACATGCATCCTCTTGTTCCTGTCCCTCAATCTTGTCATCTGGAATGGTGACAAACTCTTCTGCGATTTGTGCTTTCAGGTATTTTTGCACCTTTCTGATGTTAAAGGAGATCCAGAACTGTCATTACCCTCTGCTTCACTTAATGCCACAATACTGTAGTGATAGCGCATGTAAGTTCTTTTGCATGCTCCAAGGATTGTGACTTCAGGAGCTGTGCCACTGACCTAACGAAGAAATCTTTAATGATGCTCGATGTGTTTTATTCTTCAGGCAGTTGCAGATCGTCTTGGTGCAGTGTGCGACATCAACCCTTACAAAACAAGATGGTAGTTTGGCAGCTTGGTTCCCAAGTAAGATTTTAAAGCATTCATTGATGTAGGTCTTCAGGTCAGGGTGAGGGGTAAAAGACTTCACCATAGCTCCCAGAATGGCCAGAGAAACATCACTAACAACTTCTTTTGGATCAGGTGCACCTGCACGAATGCATTCTATGAGCCAATGTGAGATGGCATTAACATCGTGTTTCTCTGACATCATTTGCACCACGGGGACACTCACATGTCCTGTCAGAACACCCTGATATAAGAAGATATGGCCGGACGAGCCATTTGGCCTTGTCAGTTTTCTAACAACTGATCCAGTTGCATCAAAGCATACTTACTGGTGGCTTTTCTTTATTAGGGTCTTGTAGACATGCATTTGTGTCTGACTCCAATAGTGGTAGAAAAGCTTGTCTAGTCCAACGTCTAACATGCAACATTTGAGCACCATTGGTCTGTTGAATGCAGGCTCTGTCACATGTTATGTGGAGATGACTATGACTCTCTTTGCAGCCTGTTATGTCAATATAATTGCTCCTGATTGACTTTGGCTCGTTTGAAAATAAATGTGCAACGACATTTCACTGCCTCCCAAATGTGCTCATTGATAACATGGGTCCAGGTGCCAGGCTTCTAGATGGCATATTGCCTTTTGTTAGTGTCTGATTTGTCGGAGTACACAACATTTTCCGGAATGAATTCCATCCATTTTCCAAAAGGAACTTCAAACTGGAAAGCCATACAATTTGCTCCATCAGAAAGGGAACCTGAAGAATCTGTGTCATTTGTAGTTTGAGGATCAGTCGTCTGCTGACTGAACCACAATTGTTGACCAGATGTTGTGTCTGTTTAATTTAACAAAGGTGTACAGGCCTTTGCAGTGATCATGTTTGGTCACTCAGCACCGTCCATATACTGGCATTTGGAGTGGCAATGTTCCCATTTTGCAGTATGGTCTCTTTAGCATTGCAGAGAACTGCAATAATGGAATCCCCGTTTACTGCCGACTGTTTGGGCATCTTGTTTAAGAACAAATACATGGAATTAGCATTGATAACTTACATTCTGACTGGTATATGATGTACAGATATAATTGGTATTAAAAATCATATTGTGTGCTGCACTTCTCATGTGGCTTTAAATTAAATACCAAGGAAATTTAACTAGCTTACAATTTTCAGATATATTTTTAGACAGAAAAAATGTATAAGAGCACTTAATGTGTACATATGACATGATGCATTAGATGGAATGCTCATGTTCTTTACAGATGCATGCATGTTTTGCATTAGCAAATAACTTCTAGCAAGTTTTAGCATTGCATTTCTGCGTTGGCATCAATGCCAGGAGCTTTTGTATTAACTTTAAATGTACTTACATAGGTCAGAGAAAGAAGTTGTGACTTGGAGAAATTGTGTAACGACAAGGTAACACTTTGATGACAATTATTTGGAACTTATTATTCCACAGGTGTACATGTCTGTCTGCCCCCTACAGGCAACGAAGCATAGCCTTTTATACTGAAAGACCACAACACTTGCTTTGCATTGCTTACTTTTTTATTGGCATTTTAAGCATAATTTTGCTTGACATGAAAACTAAAAAAGGAGGACGCAAAAGGCAGTCAAAAGTCGCGCTCAGGTAAGACCATTGTGAGAGTTACACCACTTCTACCTACTTTTTTAGTGTTGTGAATGTATGAAGCAATCATCCATATTTTCAACCACAAGTTTAATGAACTGTTATTTGCACAACAAAGCACAGATAAAGACGAAAAGAATGAGACTATTTGGGTTTCATTCTGAGCATGTCTGGAACGATGACATCACCTAATAATGTAATCACTGGACTATTAAATGTTTATTAACTCAAAAAGTATGGCGGCATACGTTTTATTCGCCCAAAACAATACAGAAAAAATGAGACTATTCTGGTTTAATTCTGAGCACGTTAATGGGCTGAGTGACCTCAGTTGACCTTTAATAAATACGTAATAACT
This sequence comes from Oostethus manadensis, assembly GCA_024372805.1. Taxonomy (NCBI): domain Eukaryota; kingdom Metazoa; phylum Chordata; class Actinopteri; order Syngnathiformes; family Syngnathidae; genus Oostethus; species Oostethus manadensis. The sequence goes on along the minus strand of QODF01000148.1, from coordinate 662,396 downwards.
CCAAAACGAACGCTGCACAAATCTTAATTTTAACAGCACTAAACTCCACTCAACGAGACGAAAAAAATGAGACTATTTGAGCAGAGTTCTGCGCAGGTTGGGGGGGCCACCTTCACACCTGTCACACACCTTTGATGGTTAATATCTCCGAAACGAGAGCAACAAAAATGATGGACAAAAATGAACCTAGTAGCACAAACGAGGACGGTCAAAATGAGACCGCTCGTGTTTCATTCGGAGCTTGTTGACAAGTAAGTGACCTCAGTTGACCTTTAATAAATGTGTAATAACTCCAAAACGAAGGCTGCACAAATCTTAATTTTAACAGCACAAAACTCCACTCAACGAGACCAAAAGAATGAGACTAATTTGGTTTAATTCGGAGCATGTCGTGGGGCTACGTGACCTTTGGGTGACCTTTAAGAAACGCGTAATATCTCCAAAGCCATAGCAGCACGAAATTTTATTTCAACTGGACCCAATAGCACAAACAAGGACGGTCAAAATGAGACTATTTTGGTTTCATTCGGAGCTTGATGACGGACCGATTATTTAATAGCTCAAAACTTTAAATGTTAATATCTCAAAAACAAAAGTAGCACAATGGTTCATTTTAATTGCACAAAACAGCACAAACGCAGCACAAACAATTGGGATTACTTTGGTCTCATTTGGAGAAAATGGGGTGCTGCATGACCTTTGGTTGACCTATAAAAGAAACTGTAATAACTCAAAAACGGAGGTAGCACAAACGCTAACTTTAATTGCACAAAACAGCACAAACAAATGAGACTAATTGAGCAGAGTTTTGTGCAGGTTGGCGGGCCAACTTCACTCAGGTACCGGCACCCAGTGACCGGTGTGAAACACTACATATTATGTCTTTGAATGTGTCTTCTGAATGCTTTATATTTGTATTGTTGTTCATTTTGCCATTTTTATACTTGACATGCTTAATTTAGGCCAAGAGCAAATAAAATGTACTTAAATATGCACATTTTTGGACTAACAATAGGCCGTAGTCAACCACAAAACAATGATCATTTGTTAATTTATTTCTTCTGAAAAATCTTGATAGAGTGAAGCCGCAAAATTTGAACCGCAAAGTGGTGAGGAAAAACTGTAATAATAAAATACATAGGCTGGAGAAAGTAATTTCTGGAAAAGAGCACAGTTAGAGCAATTGTGAGTCAAAGAAACCCCATGTTTAAACTACAAACAAGTGTTTTAGCCAATCAAAAGTACATAATCCTAAGATTATTGTGTGAAGATGGCACTAACATCCTTTCATCATAATGTTGTTTTGGCCAAACATTCTACTACTACTTTTGATACTAATGCTGCAACTACTAATAATGCTAATAATGAGCAAAATCATGAATATCCACATGAACAAATAGAAAGTGGACCTCCACTTTTTAGCCAATTAAAAGTCAGAAGAAAGTCGTTTTTAGAAAAGGTATCACAACAACAACAAGGGCAAATCCTGGAAAAAGACACTCCAATATAACACCTAGTAGAAACAAACAAAACATGCATGCAAGGAGGTAAATGCCCTGCGGTGTTGACATCACCTTTTACGTAAGAGAACCGGGCAGAGCCCACCTTGCACACACGCGCTCACACACAAACCTTTCACACTGGGCGTAACTGCAAAATCAGTAAAGAGAAGCCAAGCAGAGAGCAGAGGACCCAGCATGGAGGTGCACGAGGTGTGAGCGTCTGTGCGTGTCTGTGACTTTTCACCCCGGTGACTTCAGGTGTTTTCTTCACAGCCTCCAGACAGTCAGATAATTAGAAATGTTTGCACTCACCCGATAAGAATTCTCTCTTTTCATTAAAACACACCCTTTAAATCTATCATCAGCCTCAGACGTTATGACTGATGCCCTCAAAGGCCGGAATCACAATCAATGCCGATGCCGCCGTCTGTGGGGAGTAATTGTCACAGTTCGGCGCTTCCTTGGCCAAATTCTCCTTCTACAGTATTCTTCTCGCTGTGCTGCAATATGAGAGATGTTGCATTATTCTCCTTGTAAAAGCGGGATCTATTAGATGCTAGAAAGTGTGCCTAACGTTGACACAGACGTAGGGCAACAAAATTGTGTCGCATGTTGCTAAACAGACGTCAAATCACTCTACCAATGAAAAATATATTGCAAAAAAATGATTTGGCTCTTTGAATGACAAACCGAAAAAAGAATCCAAACTATTAAAATTATTTCTGCAAGGTATCGATTCTCATCTGTCCCCTCTGAAACATGAACGTTTTCTCCTTTGTAATCAAACTATACTTTGTGAAATTGCAAATGATATCGCATCATTAAAAACAAGCAGTGATTAAAATATTTGATTGTGATTAATCACACCCTGTCCATAGTTAACTCATAATTAATCACATTTAATCGCAGGTACTTTACTTGTAGTTGCCATATTTTTACAATATGCTAATATTGTTTATCCCATGTTCTCTTTTTTGACTTGATTTGATTATATCACACTTATAATATATCTATATATATAATATTTAGCTGTCTTTATAGATAATATAATTATTTTATTTATATTGTATTGCATTTTCTAATTCCAAGTGTTTTGTCTTTTCCTTCTACAACAGAGCTACTGTAACCAAGCAATTTCCTTTGTAGTTCAATAAAGTCTGTCTAAGTCTAAAATACTGTAAGTTTTTATCTATAATAAGTATGTATGTACAGTAAATCTCTCCATATGCAACTACATCACATTTGATGTAAAAGGATAGCAATATTGGAACTATGGGCTGTTTTTTAATTCTAAAATAATACACGGACGGCTTGCATTTAAAAACACACTTTGAGACACTTTATGCCAAGGTATCACGGTGTAAATGACAAAACAATACCTGCAGTGCGCCAGTAACTTCTCACTCCCATAGGCGATGTACTTCATGACAAGTCAAGTCACAGCAACCCAAATAACTTTGGTCTTGTTAGGAGAGCCATCTGCCAGGGCTTTCAAGCTAATCTCGCCATTCAAAATACTCTTTTCTTTGCCCATTTTGTTTGCCTATTAAGTATTTGCTCCCGCTTGTAGCTTCCCACAAACCACCGCAGTGGTGTCAAAAAATGAGTGCCATTAAAGGACACTTCCGTTGACGCTTTGTTAACGTGTTAACTTTGACAGTACTAAATTACATGTTTTCTGTGCATGGATTGGGTATAATGGCTCTCAAGCGGAACTGCGCTTTGTCAAACTACACACATGCTCACATAAATGAAAGAAAGACAGGTGTTTCTTGCACTTCTACCCAGGAAAGTTCTTAAAATGACTTTTTAAATGCTTTGATTGGCTAGAATGACTTAACAGTAACTGCACTTTGTTAACTTACACACATTCTCACATCATTGAAAGAAAGACGTTTTTTTCTTGCAATTCTACTTATGAATTTCCTAAAAATGACTTTTTCCATGCTTTGATTCGCTCAAATGGCTCAATAGTGTAACTGTATTTTGTCAAATTACAAGTATGAGTACTTAAAAGAAATACATATTTTTCTTACATTTGTACTCAAGAAAGTTGTTTAAATTGACTTTTTTATGCTTTTGATGGGTCGGAATGGCTTAATAGTGCAACTGCACTTTGTCAAATTGCACACTTCTTACATAATTGATAGAAAGACGGGTTTTTCCATACAGTTCTACTAAAGAAAGTTCTTAAAAATGACTTATTTCAGGCTTTTGATTTGCCGGAATGACTCAGTAGCGTGTCTGTGCTTTGTCAAATTAGAAATATTATCGCATAAAAAAAGACATTTCTGACATTTTTACTCAAGAACGTTCCTAAAAATGATTTGTTCATGCCCTTTATTGAACAGAATGACATAATGATACGGTTGTCAATGATGAAAATTGTGTTCAAATTAATGAACCGTGATTAATTACCATTTGCAAAAATGCCATATTATGACTATTTACTATGTACTGTGTGTATTACCGGCTGTAAATGAAGTGAAAATGTACATCAAGCATCTATCTAATAGCAGCAGAACATTGGACTCACACTTTAACTGTGTTATTATGTGTAAGGAGATGTTGCGTTCAAGTGTCAGCAACGTTCCAAGTTGTCACATTTTCTGGGGATTTGTTGAAACAAACAATTCCTGTCGTGTTAAATTCTGTGCTTACTTCAAAAAGTGTATCCAGCACACACCCACACCTGCTATGTGGTCAGTGTGATTTACCACAGTGAGCCCCTCCGCCCACATCGTGGCAGTGACATCACAACCAGCGAGGGGCCCTGATTGGCCGGTGCTTGGCTGCCCTGGCTGGATCCCGGCCCAAAATGTGCCGCTCTGAATCAGCTTGGCTCGTAGCTGCTTTGGATAGTGATCCAGCACCCCCGCCACTCGGCAAACACACACACACACACACTCACGTGTACAGAAGCAAAGATGCATTCAGAGCAAGCCGAAACGCGACATCCAATTAATTGCGCGTGCTCACTCCTAAAAACAAAGCCTCTTAAATCACCTGCCGCTCTGTCAATCTATCTTCTACGCTTTTATATTTCTTGTCAACTCATTTTTAAGTGCTGCTTTTCCGGAAGATTATTGCCCTTTTAAAACGGAGGCGCCCTTGTTTAACTTAGCTCAAACGACTTTCCCCTCCTCGCACGGTGGGTTAGGCCCCGTTTCGACATTTCTGAGCGCTGTCCTGGGAGACATAAAGCCAATGAGAAAGCAAGGGCATGGGAGAGGGAGGAAGTTCTGCTTTGCCGCGTGCAGGTTCGCTCCGCGGAGGCTTTGACTGTGCAAGGACGCGAGTAGCTGTTCCGCGCCGACGTTTGTTTTTAAACACAGCAAATTGATGATAGTCATACTTGAGACTTTTGAGGGGCACTCCTGAAAGTTCTCCTAAATGAGAAAATGCAGCCAGAGCGCTCCTCCGGTCGAGTATTAGCGGGTGAATCATAATACACAATAATAGCCATTTTTACTTCTCCACGCCTGCAAACTAAGGAAAATAACTCATACTCAAATAATAATAAAGTTATTCCTGAATTCATAATGGTAAAACTACTACTAATACCACTGCTTGGACTTCATCCGCAACTGCTTGCTTCAACTAGAGCCCGACGGATATGGGATTTTACCAATATTTGCGGCCAAAAAGCAGATAGACATATCTGTTAATATACAGTATAAAACAGCATTGACATACCCAGGATGTATACTGTATATTATAGCCAATATATATATATTTTTTTACACAAAGAAACAGAAGACTACCAAATGAAATTAAAGATAAATGTTCCCTTACTTGTATAGCTTTTCCACCTGAAAGGCCCCCAAAGCTCTTTTACCTACTAACGCAGCATCAGGAGCAACCAGGGGTACAGTATTTTGCCCAAGAATACTTTGACGTGAATGCAGGAGGGCGGAGGATCGAACCAGCAACCTCCAGGTTGGAAGACAACCACCGTTACCTCCTGAGCCATGTCGGCCCCGATGTTTAACGAGGATGTTTCAAAAGGGAGTTTAATTAGTAAGAGCGTCAACATAACGACATAAGCCTCTTTGTCATTTGCTTTTAGGTGTTGCCACAAACATGTCGTGTTCTTTGCTTTGCTGGAGCCCTGGCTAACTTGCACACTGCACATGCCGCATCAAACGTAACGCCTACACACCTTACTCTTCCCCCTGTGCGATGAAACCGTATACATTTTGTGCATTTTGGTCATTAGCACAGAATTCAATGCCATTTATAGACTTCTGCTTCTTTTTCTTTCGTCTTATCCCTTCAGTGGTCGCCACACCGAATCAATTGCCTCCATTTAACCCTGTCTTCTGCATACTCTTCTTTTGCTCTACCTTCATGTCCTCTTTCACTACATCCATACACCTTCTCTTTGGTCTTCCTCTGGGCCTCCTGCCTGGCAGTTCAAAGCTCAGCATCCTTCTACCAATATATTCACTATCTCTCCTCCGGACATGTCCGAACCGTCTCAGTCTGGCCTCTCTGACTTCCATCCATCCCATCCATTTTCCTCCGCTTATCCGAGTCCGGGTCGCGGGGGCAGCAGCTTCAGTAGGGAAGTCCAGACTTCCCGCTCCCCAGCGACCTCTTCCAGCTCCATCGGGAGGACACCAAGGCGTTCCCAGGCCAGCTGTGGGACATAGTCCACCCAGCGTGTCCTAGGTCTTCCCAGGGGCCTTCTCCTGGCTGGGCATGCCCGAAATACCTCACCGGGGAGGCGCCCGGGAGGCATTCGGACTACATGCCCGTGCCACCTCAACTGGCTCCTCTCCATGTGAAGGAGCAGCGGCTCTACTCTGAGCTCCTCCCGGATGGCCGAGCTCCTCACCCTATCTCTTAGGGTGAGTCCAGCCACCCTACGAAGGAAACTCATTTCCGCCGCTTGTATCCGCGATCTCATTCTTTCGGTCATGACCCATAACTCATGACCATAGGTGAGGGTGGGAACGTAGATCGATCGGTAAACAGAGAGCTTTGCCTTCCGGCTCAGCTCTCTCTTCACCACGACGGTCCGGTACAGCGACCGCATTACTGCAGATGCTGCACCGATCCGTCTGTCGATCTCACGCTCCAACCTTCCCTCACTCGTGAACAAGAACCCGAGATACTTGAACTCCTCCACCTGAGGCAAGACCTCACTCCCAACCCGGAGGGTACAGTCCACCCGTTTCCGACTGAGAACCATGGCCTCGGATTTGGAGGTGCTGAGTCTCATCCCAGAAGCTTCACACTCAGCTGCAAACCGCTCCAGTAAACGCTGAAGGTCACAGCCTGATGAGGCCATAAGGACCACATCGTCTGCAAATAGCAGAGACGAGATCCTAAGGTCACCAAGCTGGACTCCCTCAACACCTTGACTGCGCCTAGAAATTCTGTCCATGAAGATTATGAACAGAATCGGTGACAAAGGGCAGCCTTGGCGGAGGCCAACGTTCACCGGAAACAAGCTCGACTTACTGCTGGCAATGCGAACCAGGCTCCTGCTTCGATTGTACAAGGACCGAATGGCACGTAGAAGCGGACCATCAATCCCGTACTCCCGGAGCACCCCCCACAGGACACCACGAGGGACACGGTCGAATGCCTTTTCCAGGTCCACAAAGCACATGTAGACTGGTTGGGCAAACTCCCACATACCCTCGAGTACCCTTGCAAGGGTGTAGAGCTGGTCCAGTGTTCCGCGACCGGGACGAAAACCACATTGCAGCTCCTCTAACCGAGGTTCGACTAACGGTCGTACCCTTCTCTCCAGCACCCTGGAGTAGACTTTCCCAGGAAGGCTGAGGAGTGTGATCCCCCTATAGTTGGAACACACCCTCCGGTCACCCTTTTTAAAAATGGGGACCACCACCCCGGTCTGCCAGTCCAGAGGTACTGTTCCTGACTTCCATGCAATGTTGTAGAGGCGTGTCAACCAACACAGTCCTCCAACATCCAGAGCCTTGAGAAATTCTGAGCGGAACTCGTCTACCCCCAGAGCCTTGCCACTGGGGAGTGATTTAACTACCCCAATTACCTCAGCCACGGTGATAGAACTGTCCACGTACGTATCCTCAGACTCTGCTTTCTCTACGGAAGGCATATCAGTGGGATTGAGAAGGGCCTCGAAGTATTCCTTCCACCGACCAACTATATCCACAGTCGAGGTCAGCAAGCCTCCGTCCGCACTGTAAACAGTGTGAACTGGGGGCTGCTTCCCCTTTCTGAGGTGTCGGACGGTTTGCCAGAACCTCTTCGAGGCCGACCGAAAGTTGTGCTTCATAGCCTCAGCGACTCTGAGCCTCTCTGACTTTATTTCCAAAACCTGTAACATGTGATGTCCCTCTGATGTACTCATTCCTGATCCTGTCCATCCTGGTCACACCCAAAGAGAACCTCAGCATCTTCATCTCTGCTACCTCCAGCTCTGCCTCCTGTCTTTTTGCTGGCCTCACCACAGTTGTGTACACCTTTCTTTCCCAATACTATAGTTGGGCATTTTTAAATAAAACCAAGTGGTTGCACTGGACTGAAAGTGCTAATATATACTGTAGGCTAATGTGAGGTGTTTTTCAACTAATTCATTATGTGTTTATAAAAGGCTTATTTACAAAAACATCTTACCAATATCAACTAGTCATATTTACTAGCCATTAAAAGGTTCTATCTCCATCCACTGAGTATTTGCAAACAGCTCAGAAACTAATGCTGAAGCAAACATTAAAAATGAAAAAACAAGGGATTACAAACAAAATAAGAGAATCCAAACAGGCATCACGTTACTAGATTTAATACAAGGGACTAAACTAAATTATAAATACTAAATTATATAAAATGATTTGAATTGAAAGAAGACATGAACTTGTGAATGTATGAGGTCCTGGAAATCCGCCATGGAAGTACAAAGTGAAGTGGGACACTGTGTATATCTGCATATTATACAGTATTTTTATTTCACTTTAAACAATGTCTTAGATGATGCTGGACATGTGGACGAACAGGTGCATTAATCTTTGTTTATCTCGCACAGATGCAGCAACGATTAGTGTTTCATAGTCGTGTGTACTTCGTGTGTACTTCAAACCATTTAAACTGGTTTGAAGAAAATTAGCATGTGTTCCTTGACAGGCCCTGAAAGCATGGCAGTAAAGTGTTGCATTATATTGTTTTACAAAATCACAGTTTACCATGGCCGCATACAAATGCAGTTTGTGTTCAGCCTTTCTCTTAGACGGGCGAGTAAGTGAGTGAGTGAGGGGGCGGGGCCAGAGCATTGAGCAGCAAAGGGGGATGCAGGAAGGAAGCAACAGAATCTCCGTGTAGCAAGGTAATATTAAAGTTTATATGTTAGCTACATATTCGCTAATATTGATTAATCGATGATTTATCATAATCAGCCCACCGATTATCTGGTCGGGCTCTACTTTCTACTCCTTTTTGGTTCCGTTGTGCAAAAAAACACTCGGTGTTCCTTAATGCGATTATGTGCAAAATAGAATCTACTTACAACTGCCATTTGGTGACTCTAAACTGTGCATAAGTATGAATGTGAGTGTGAATGCTTGCTTGTCTTCCCTGCCATTGACTGGCGACCAGTCCAGGGTGCCTCTCGCCCTAAGTCAGACGGGATAGGCTCCAGCATAGCCCCGCGACCCTAATGAGGATATGCGGCCCAAAATAATAATAATAATAATAACGGATTAAATTTTATATAATGCTTTTCAAGGCACTCACAATGGAGTGAAGCCGTTATTCATTCACTCTTCAGTCACACACTGGTGGTGGTAAACTACATCTGTAGTCACAGCTGCCCGGGGGTAATCTGATTGATTCAAACTGTAACTAAAAATATTGTTTCAGCCAATTAGAAGCATGAAGAAAGTCGTTTCTGAAAAAGGGCAGAAAAACAGCAAAGGGGAACTTAATCTTTTGTGGCAACATAGTCGTTCCTCACACCTGCACCCGATGATAGCAATCATTATCATCCTCTAGAAAAGCAAATGGAAAATGGACCACTTGACATTTCACCAAATCAGAAGACAGTCCAACATCAACAAGAAAGCGAACTGAAAAAAACTTCTCTATCCCAGCTTCTCCCACCCCGTTATTCCATTTCTTCTTCTCTTTATCTTCGGTACATACTTGAGGCCCCACTCACTCTCCTGTTTCTGGTTGTAGTGGCAGGCTGCTCAAACACTTCGCATCTGCACCTTTTTCTCAGTAAACCGACCCAGAATCAAGAGGAGAAAGCTCGCCTAAAAGTCCCAAAAGGCAAGCTAAGAACATTTGGCTTCCTGCTGCACCTGTGCATGTTTGCATCTTTTTAGCAAGCCGTGGGGAAGACGGGGCCTCATTTAGAAATCTGTTTACATAAGCTGTACACCAGAATAACCACAATACTCTTCTGTGCCACAGTTCTCTTGCAACACTCAACAAAAACATTCAGTTTACAATCTGCGGACCCTGGTTCAAGCCTGGGCCGATTACGTGCCGTGACCCGGGTGGGAGTGAGGCTGATGGGGGTAAGTAGGCCTGACACGATAATCAATAAATCGGCTAATCGAACGATTAAAGTTTTCCTCTTTATCGTACTGGCTAAATGACAAAAGCTTTCACTCTGCACAGTGGCGAAATTAGTTTCAGGTTGGATGTTGGATACTCGTCTCCGTCGCTGTTAATGGCAGTTGGATATTTGGCTCCATAGCAACAGCATGCACTGTGCCCAGACTGCTCTTTCATGCACGGACCGCTCATTGACAGCGGCACGTCCTCACAAACACTAACCAGCCCCTTCCTGAACTAAACGTGTTGGGGTGTCAACCGTAAACATTGGCTATGTCGGCAAAAAATACTTTCATTCTCTTACTAGCCACCGAACGTGAGCATGAGCTCACATACAGCGATTGCCAGTATAAGCTAGCTGGGTTAGCTTGGTTTAGCGGAGCATGCTAATATGTGTGTGTGTAGTAGAGCTTGACTTCATGTAAGGTGTGTGTGAAATAAAGACAGGGCTTCAAGAGGCACTCCACGGCTATCTTATATTATGCTTAGCCATAGTCACACTTTCGGCGCACATCCTGTCTAATAGTGGTAACAAAATAAGAGTGTCACAAAAAAACAACTTACTTTAATAAAGCTATTACAATTACATGTGCAATTTATTTAAAAGTTCCAATTACAATGTAATACTTTATTATGTTTGATCCATCCATCCATTTTCTTCCGCTTATCCGGGGGCAGCAGCCTAATATTCCATACAATGAATTAAACAATTTTGTCAAAAATGTCAATAACAAACAATAATTTGTAGGACAATTATCGTCCAGCAAAATGTGATGCCAGCTGTGCGGAAGTACAGTACATTGGTAAACCTCACTCCCTTTAAGACTTCAAGGGTCACACTTGACACTTTATAATGCCTAGCGCTGTTGTCGCTCATCAGTGGACCCTGACTCGAGCCCTGGCCGTGCTCAAGGGCGGCCCAGACATGGCCACCTGTCGCTGGGCAAAATTCAAACGACAACAGAAATATTAGGCTGTTTAATGATAGACTTGGACAAAAAATCTTATGTATGTGAATTTGAAAAGGTATCTATTCTCTTTAGTCCCTCTGTAAGCATGTACTGTCCAATGGCAAATTCATTCATTCATTCATTCATATTCTATGCGGCCTAATGTCAAACAAAATACAATACACAAAACCTCCCTTTATGTTTGCACCTATTCATGCACGAGTAACGATGGAGACAAAAAAAACCAATATAACGACAATGAAAGAGACCTACAGCTCGTACCATTTGCAACACTGCCACCATTTATGGGAAATAAAGAGAAATACTGTATATTAATAAATATTAAACATACAATGCAAAATATCAAAAATACTTTTAACATTTGTGATTAAAAAAGCCTAGCTGGCCGAAACATAATCCAGAATAGCTCAAAAAAAATCTAAGGGTAGCACTTCAGTATCTAGGTCTTTATTTCTAGGCAATACCCGAGAGAATATAATGCAAGTGTCAATAATATTCAAATTGTTGCAGCAACATAACCAGTTTCCCTGCTAGTCAGAATTATTTGGATGCATAAACCATCTTTTTACAGCTGTTTGCCAGCTTGCCTTCGGGCCGACATATGCCAAGACGGCGAACATCTTGTACAGCGTTGCATTCTTCTTTTCTACTTCTCTCACACAGTAGCAAACACTCTCTAATATTTCAAGAAAGATCGCATCTGTTCCTTCTCCCTCCTCAGATGTGGTAATCACCACACAGGCACCAAATAGCGACAAAATGTGTTATTGGCTTAGGGGATGTGATGCTGTGTTTCTACGGCAACACTCCCCACGTTACAGTCACTTTGTTGTCTGTCCTTTCACTGCCAGTTTGCAATTCTTTGTGTGAACACTGTCTGGATGCTGTTAAAAGGGGCAACTAAAATCTACCAAAAAAAAGCAAGGAAACACAAACATGAATACTGAAGTTTGTTTGGCTCAGGAGTGCATTTTGTGTGGGATGCTTACTTGGTGGTGATCTCTCACGCCGAATCTGAGCACGCTCTGACGGCCATGAAAGGCTCGTAAGATTTATTTACGTACGCATTTATAAGCTACACATTCATCAGTTCCCCTTGTTTATGTCAATGTCTCCTCGGCGGCAGCATCGCCTCCCCAACCCCCGGAGGCGGGCGTCCTTTGGGGAATGTGATCCGCGTGGTGACAAACTGCTGTTCTGATCAATACGGCCCATTATCGATCGCTTGTGATCAATGTCTCCTTCTTGTCTGTATCATCATTGCGACGACACGGCATTATCGAGAACTGAACTTCACATTATCCTCCCACATATTCTATGTGAGCAGGCAAAGATGGAGCCAAAAGGGGGAGACGACGATGACGGTGGAACAGCCCTAAAAGCCGTACCATTTGCGACACCGCCACCATTTCTGCGAAATAAAGAGCACAGAATTAGCATAAAATCTTGGATGTCGAACCGTCATCATCCATAACTAGAGCTAACAGATGAGCTGATGACCAAATAGAAAGATAGAACTTATAGGACGAGGCCTCTGTCCAGGCTGCTCAGTACAATATGACCATAAGTCATCAAAAGTGAGTTTCAAATGAAATGCTTTGAGGTCAAATGTTGTAAAACGTGATGTCGGATATTCCCATTTACAAGCAGTAGAATGCAACAACACGAGTATTACTTCTACCATTAAACGATAACTTCATTTTTCAAGTGGGGGTCTGTTCAAGACTGCAAATTTACCTTCAGCAAGCTTTCCTTTAAATGCAACACCTACAACTTAAATCCATGGGTGATAGTTTTATTTTATTTTTGTTTTAGTATACAACCAAGACATTTTTAAAATTGGAGGTCCGTTTAAAGAAAGCAAATTAACCTTCAGCAAGCTTTCCTTTAAATGCAACACCAACGACACACATCATATGTTGAGTAGTTATACTTGATTTTATTTCATCATACAGCTGATAATTTCTTTTTACAAGTCGGGGCCCGTTCAAGAAACACCTACAGCATGTATCAAAGGGTGAGTACTTCTACTTAATTATATAGCTAATAACGTAATTTACAATTGGGGGTGGCTCCTCAAGGCTCTGGTGTTGGTTGACACGCCTCTACAACATTGCATGGAAGTCAGGAACAGTTCCTCTGGACTGGCAGACCAGGGTGGTGGTCCCCATTTTTAAAAGGGGTGACCGGAGGGTGTGTTCCAACTATAGGGGGATCACACTCCTCAGCCTCCCTGGGAAAGTCTACTCCAGGGTGCTGGAGAGAAGGGTACGCCCGTTAGTCGAACCTCGGTTACTGGAGCTGCAATGTGGTTTTCGTCACGGTCGCGAAACACTGGACCAGTTCTACACCCTTGCAAGGGTACTGGAGGGTATGTGGGAGTTATCCCTAACCGGTCTACATGTGCTTTGTGGACTTGGAAAAAGCATTCGACCGTGTCTCTCGTGGTGTCCTGTGGGGGGTGCTCCGGGAGTTCGGGCAAATTTATTTTCAGTAAGCCTTCCTTTAAATGCAACACCAACAGCACACATCAAAGGAGGACTGTTACTTGATTTTATTTCATCATTACAGCTGATAATGTCTTTTTACAAGTGAGGTCCGTTCAAGAATGCAAATTTACCTTCAGCAAGCTTTCCTTTAAACGCAACTCCAACAACACACATCAAAGAATGGGGAGTTTTACTTGATTTTATTTCATCATTCAGCTGGTAACTTCTTTTTACAAGCGGGGGTCGGTTCAGGAAAGCAAATTTACCTTCAGCAAGCCTTCCTTTAAACTCAACCCCAACAGCAGACATTAAAATGTGAGTAGTTTTGTTTTATTTGAGTTTTATTATACAGCTGATAATGTCTTTTTACACTGTGGGTCCATTCAAAAGAGCAAATTTACTTTCAGCAAGTCCATTTTATTTGAGTTTTATTATACAGCCGTCTATGTCACACGTCTACATCGGTTAAAAAAGCGCCTCCACCAAACTTCTTTTAGATGCTGCCCGTACAACATGTACCATTTTATTTTAGCTGTATTACACAACAGCTAACTTCTTTTTACAAGTACGTCAGTCCGATTCATTTATGCGCTACACTTACAACATGCACCGTCAAGGGTGAGCAGTTAAAATTTATTATATGGCATAACACATGCTAATAAAAACACTGCCTGTGGCGACAGCTTTATGCTGGATGAGATTATTTCTATTTCCATTGTATTTTGCATTAAAAAAATAGTTGCGAGACTAACAAACAGGACTGAGTTAGAGGTACCATTGTGCCTTTTGAATAAAGGCAGAGATGGAGACGTGAGGAGAGAAGAGGGGAGAGAGCGACAGCATCCCAGAGGGAATCATGATGGGAAAAAAACAGAGCGGGGGGGAAAGTGGAGTAGTGGTGTGAGATCAGGCACTTAGAAGAGTAATTTGCCTAACGAATGTGCCAGACGAGCCTGTTGAGGAGGAAATTGTGAGCTTGGGAGCCAATTGAAAAGGTTGAGAGAATAAGAAAACACAAAGAAAGAAGGTCACCCATGCCAGAGTGAGAGGTGCTCGGTCAAAGATGGCGTGGTTTTCAGTGTTCATTTTACAATTAAGGCAGCGCTCGTTAGCTTTGGCACACACCAGAGATGACATTGCAGACTACGCAACGCTTGTCATTAATATAATGATGACAGATTAGCGCTCCGGCGGGACTGCCACTGCTCTCAGTGACAGCTGGACCTGGCGTGGCATCACCTCGCCTCGCTCAACATGGCTGTCAGTGGCGGGTGGGGAGTGTGCCCATGGAAGCTATCCCTTGCTTTCTATCATCAGTGTGTGTGTCTTTCATTAGGCCACGATAGTGACAGAAAACGAAGCATTTTTATAATGTAAATGCACTTAATCTGTTCCAGATTGCCAAAAACATTCACAAAAAACCAGTGCAGTCAAAGTTAAACTGTTAAAGTTAAACGACAGAAGCGTCCTTTAACAGCACTAAGTTTTTTCACACGCGATTGACATGTGCACTTCCTGTTTTTCCTCCCGATCGGCCCACATGCAGTTTGAGGAACGCAGCGGCTATTTGTGGGCAGCTACAAGCGGGAGCAAATAATTAATAAGCAAACAGAAATGGACAAAGAAAAGGGTATTTTGAATGGCAAGATTATCTTGAAAGCCCTGGCAGATGGCTCTCCTAACAAGACCAAAGTTATTTGTGTTGCTGTGACTTGACTTTTCAGAGAAGTTATGCATCACAATTATTATAATTATTATAAAATATTATAGGCCTTTGCTATGAGAATATGAGATAAACAATATTAGCACTTTTACAAATAGTGTGTATAAATATAGAAACTATAAGTAAAGTGCCTGCAATTAAATGTGATTAATTATGGGTTATTACGGACAGGTGTGATTAGTCGCGATCAAATATTTTAATCGGTTGACAGGCCTACAAAAAACACATTTTATGAAGAATAATGACAGTTTTACATGCAGGAAAAAATAAGGATTAATTATAAATGACAAATGAAATCACTTGAAAGCTTTTGTTGGAAAGACGGTGAGGAGCAGAGAGAGAGGCGCAATAATGTATGGTAACCGAGACATTGTACAAAAACCAAGACAACATTTTGGCAAAAATTTTCGTCAAAAGCGGGCTCATACAAAAACCTGTTGGAAAACCGAGGGTTTGCATGCATATGGTGCAGAATCTGGTGCGATTCACATTCACACTGGTATTTTTGTCATGGGACAGAAGGCTACGTGGCAAAGACATGTCAAGTAAGGACATTTTTTGGGTCGGCTTTTGTGACATATGAGATAATGTCAATCCAACATTCCACACCAAAATGCCGTCTACTCGGTTGAGTACATCGTTTTTTTTTATTTTTTAAATGCTGCTATATTTACCATCTTAGATTTCACAAAAAGCTTCTAAAATATACTTGTAAAGAGCACCCTTGTCTGTTTCTGCATGCTTTTCATTTTAAAACTGCTCTGGTGGCGTTCTACCGATGCATATCTCGGTGCCCTCCGGACGATGGCATTCACACTTGACTCGACCGAACGAACCGTATTAGCTCAGCAAACGCACCGCAGTTCTTTTTCCCCCGAAGCGAACATGACAAGTGTGAAGGCACCCTGAAAACCTCCCATGAGAGCAGGAAAAGAAAAGAGAGCATAGAAAGTCTCTTAATACCCAGAGTGTAGCGGTGTTGCGGCATTGTGCTGTTTATTATCGTGCACACAATCAATCACTTGGGCAGCAGAGCACATGCTCACACATTCCCATAGCACACACTCCTGCTGGCGCTCTTATATGCTGTGTTGTCATGGCAACCCCATTAAGGGAGACACTCCACGCTGGTGAAATCAGCTCCTCTCACTCTCTCTCTCTCTCTCTGACACACCCTCTTTTTCTTTCAGCCATTTCTATTTGTCTCCCTCCATTACATGCGGGTCCCATTGTGCTGCTCTGCTCTCTGCACACACCTGTCTGCCCTTGGCTCTCCCTTACTGAGCTACCTGTTCATCTTCTCACCTTTGCAACCTTTATCATCGCCTCCTCCCGTCCGTCTTAACTCTCTCAGGCTGCCCGAGTGTCCACCTTTCCTTTCCCGTGACTCCTCCAATTAATGGGGAGATTTACAAGGGGAATCAGTCAGAGTGCAGCCTTTTGGAGGACAGCTTTAATAAGGGCTTTTCATGCTGTCCTTGCCTCATAAAGAAAGGTGTGCCACTGAAGAACCCCATCGCACGACGTTATAAGCACACGAGGACCGGGCGTTGAAAAGACTGTTCGTTCATTCATCAGACCAGAGCGGCTTAGACGCACGGTGGATGTCTTTCCAGAAGAGAGGAAGCTGGAGCGGCGGCACAAAGAGCATTATTTCTTCCATGGTCACTTCGCAATGCAATGCAACCCTAAGCTACACCTCAAATCAAACACGTCCCTGATTACGAATACTGTGCACACTTTGTACTTTGCACTGTAGATGGCAACTATTGAGGGTGTCCAACGATGTGTGCCATTTTGGGTGCAAAAATGCGGGTACTGCAGGGGTGGCCGAATTGTATTCCAAAAATACATTTTTTAACAAGAAAACTGAAAGAAAAACAGCAGCAAACATGCAAAAATCACCAGTAATTTTACAAAAATAAAGACAAAATATGAGAAAAAAAATTCTTCTAATGAGAAAAAGTCATAATTTTATTTAAAAAAATAAAACGTAATATTATAAGGAAAAATAATGTCATTTTGGTATTATGGTATTATGAGTAACATACAGAGTAAAATAAAATTGTAATCTTTGGAAAATTGCATTGGGGAAAAAGTCATATGGGAATAAAGTCATAACATTACGAGAAGGAAATTTACAAGAAGAAAGTTTAAAAATCATTTCCTTTTTTACCTATATCACAATGTTGGGATGCAGTTTATATATATATATAAATAACTTCTTAGCATATATACATGTGTCAAAGCGATCAGTCTGTCAGTCACATTTGACCGTACTTGCATTGTTCTAAATCTCACACTCAGCATTTTGAGTGCCAAAGTGCACTCCCAGTCAAAACATGGAAAAATGTGGGGCACCATCAGTACCCAAATGTTTTTTTCCTGAGTGAACAATCCTAACTGTCGTTGTCTAGCAGTGATCAATGGCAACTAAAGTGACCTTCCTGATTGCGGATGGAGCTGTGACTATTTTTTTTCCTACTTTTTTTGGACGCTGCTAAGTTTACCCTAAAAAAAAAAAAAAAGACCACTTTTGTAGCATTCGACTGTAGAGGCTGGGTCATTCCATGTTATTCGTGTGCTCATAGTCATGTTAGCACTGTATATGTAGCAATAATGTACACAAACGACTGCAGCTTAACCATTTGCCACCACACACAGAGCCGCTCGGTAAAAGTCTTATTACCGACCTGCCACCTTCGATGTTGCTACGGTTGTATGTGCCTCACTTATTGTTTAATTGATGAATCCTTCTTCATTCCACCAACAATCCCAATGGAAAATGCGTGTCTTCGCATGGGAATTGTAACGTCTTCAATTGGCTCATCCATCCAGGCCACTTGATTTATTTGAAAATTGTATTGATTGAGTAAATTAATGTGGTGCCAGTTAAATCAGGAGGCAATAGAACCAGAACGTGGACGTCTCTGAGCTCCGAAATGAATGGAGTGTATACCATCGATCGGGGTTGTCCGCAGTATTTATATTGCTATTTGTCCACTAGCTGATTAATTCAGTGTTGGTGTGGACAAAATAATGTCGCTGTGGGTTGCTGAGGTTAAGTGAGTGTGGGTGTGTGATATGAGAGGAAGAACGATTCGCATTCATGGTCAGATATTCATTTAGCAGGGTTTTGTACTAAAAGGATGCACAAAAATTGGCCACTTTTCAAAATGTTTAATTAAATGTAGTGAAAATAATATCCTTCTTGCAATTGTGGAAGCATGTCATATTTGGAATCATTTGCCTCGACCGTAATGCCACGTTTATTGCGGTAAATTGGTTCCAGACCAAGTGAATTTCTGTAAAGTAGGACTCCTATTTATCAATAAAACACTTTCTTATTCAGAGCATAGAAACCTGTTCCACAACCTTCTACAACATCCATCCATCCATCCATTTTCTATGCCGCTTATCCTCATTAGGGTCACGGGGATGCTGGAGCCTATCCCAGCAGACTTTGGGCGAGAGGCGGGGTACACCCTGGACTGGTCGCCAGTCAATCGCAGGGCACATATAGACAAACAACCAGTCACACTCACATTCATACCGATGGACAATTT
>QODF01000148.1:622403-643022 GCA_024372805.1 Oostethus manadensis | reverse complement strand
CACATCTATATATATATATATATATATATATATAAATTCCATAATTTTTTGTGACATCGTCATCTTTTCTAATGTCAATCTTAAGATGTCACCTGCATGTCGTCATGTCTTTTTTTCCAGTGACAGTTCTTTATCCCAACCTGGTGTTACTGTTTTTCATTTCCTGGTTTTCACTCACTGTTTTATTTTTTTCCCAGTTACAACTTGACGGCAGTGATTTTGCCGTGAGTGGCCAAATTATTCGAGGAGGATTCGATATTTGCTTTTCATGCATATTCAATTCTGTCAGGACGCAGACAGTATGTATCACGTGTCCCTGCAGTGGTGCATGAGCAACAAAGGAATTAAAGGTACCATTAAACACAGCGTTATGCAGCTCTATGGCAGTAGGGAGCGAGACACCGCCATGATCAGCTATGTAGGCTACCCACCTAAAGGCTAAGCACCATATTTCACAGATCATACCTATTTTGACATAAGTTCAGTTAGGCTTGGTCAAAGACTGCAGTATGATTCTCTATGTAAGATACGGTATCGTAATGAATACCCAAACGTCAATACATGAAATACATGAAAATGCATCCATATTGTAAAGTCCATACTGGTGCAAATCATCTGCTTGGCTTTTAGATCCCATTTTTGGCTTTTGTCAAAATTCAAGTCAGATTCATTCATTCATTTTCTGTACCGCTTATCCTCATTAGGGTCACGGGGATGCTGGAGCCTATCCCAGCAGGCTTTGGCCGAGGGGCGGGGTACACCCTGGACTGGTCGCCAGTCAATCGCAGGGCACATATAGGCAAACAACCAGTCACACTCACATTCATACCTATGGACAATTTAGAGTCACCAATTAAGCTAACATGCATGTTTTTGGAATGTGGGAGGAAACCGGAGTACCCGGAGAAAACCCACTCACACACGGGGAGAACATGCAAACTCCGCACAGAGATGCCCAACGGAGATTTGAACCCAGGTCTTCAAGATCTCCTGACTGTGTGGCCAATGTGCTAACCACTCAGCCACCGTGCGGCCTTCAAGTCAGATATTATTTCAAATATTGATATTTATTTGTATCAAGCTGTCACACCTCCCCTGCAGCCCTCTTTCGAAACATCACTTTCAGTATGCTGTGTTAGCATAGCATGTTCACTTCATACTTGATGCCTTTCTACAGTTACTAGCAGCCTGCATGTATGGTATCTTTTATGCAAAATGCAGAAAATGAAAAAAAGATATTTCACTCACAGGTTTTCTCCTCTCTTTTGTAAAAAAGCAGGCATGGATGCACATACTGAATCAGTCCGGACGTGCGCGCACGGTGCGAGTCGCCACTGAGTAACAGCGCTTGGCACCTATGTACCGGAACGCTCCGCACAGACGTGCCGATTGAGCCGTAGCTGTCAAAGGAGGGGAAAAGTAACTGGCTAATTAAAACTAACTGTGGATGCGTGATGCTTTCTGACAGCTGTCTCATCTGATTCAGCCGCCTGTAGTAGGGTTTTTTTTTTGTGGGGACGTTTGTTTAGGCTCATTACGGATCAAAAAAGCAAAGACTTCAACCCACAATCGCATCGGATGTTGCCGTTTACAGAGCTATTTCGGTTATGTAAAAGTCTATTTTAGTACAAATCCCACCAGTGCCCCTGCACAGATGTTTCCGGCTCGCGGGATTTAAAAACAGCGCCGCCATGTGGTGTATTAGTCGTAAAATGAATAGCACAGGCAACACAGAAGAGGTGCACGCAGTGACGCATTTTGAGCCAATGGTTTGCAGTGGTTCAGGAGTAGAACAGAGAGAGTGTGCATTGTTTATTTAAGAGTGTACTGTGCAGTAACACTCTGTTACACGCTTTCTGTATGTTACACCATCTCCCTTTTAATGACATTAATGAATTGATGTGGCGTTTCAAGGAAAAACTGTCCTTCAGCGCCCTGAGGCGTTGTCACTTGTGTGACATGCGGCTTACAAAGAGAGAATGCGTGCAGGTAACGCAATTATGGCTGCAACTACAAGCTAACAGGATACGCCGAGGAGAAATTAAAAGGGGTGGGGGACACCCATTAGCATAACCTTCAAATCCATCTTTGTCTGCGAATCCTTTTTGTGGTTTGCCGAAGCGCCACTACGAACAAAGAGCAGCTCGTGTTCGGTCGGTGACGGCAAAAACGACGGCGGAAAATCATTATCACAACAAAACGTCGACGCTAAAGTCCTCTCTTTTGTTGATGCGGGGAATAAAAAAACAAACACCCGGCCGCTTCGTATCAAAGAAATCATGTTCGTCATGACGGCAGCCACGGGCCCAATCGAGTTATTGTGAACTGCAGTCGCCTTGTTTGTTTCCAGTCAACAGCTTAGAGGTTTCACAATTCACACACACTTACTCCTTTTGGCTTATATTGTTTTTTTCTCTCACTGCAAACCTTTTTTACGTTTTGTTCTCTTTCATCCAAAACAATTGGTTCTGCCCTCACAGGCGTGATTGAATAATTGCACTACTTCAGCCCACATCCATACATTTTTGCTCACAGTTGACCGCGCTGAATGCACGCGTGTGCTTGCATGCATCTGTTGACACTGCGTGCCGTGCACTTGTCCTACACTCACCTCTGCACCCGCGCCAGCGCCGGGAAGATATGGATGGAAATACAAACAGCCTCTGATGAAACTGGATATTGAGCTGTTATAATGCTGGGAGGCTTCAGACAATATCCTGCGAATATCACGACAAGGTGAAGGAGGGGGAGGCGGCAGCGCCTCGAGACGTCGGGGAGGGGCGGGGTTGTATGGGATTTATGAACTCCCGTTCTCCAGCAGGTAGAACCCCATTATCACAAATGCTGTTGTCATAGTCTGCATTTAATTGCCTCAACTGCAAAGAGGGCAGGGAGTTAATTCGAAGCAAGCTGTGATTTCAGAAATGTCGTTACAGTCGTGCCTCGCCACGTCGCACTTTGAATTTTGCAGCTTTGCTTGTGCGTTTGTGCTGTTTTGTGCAGTTAAAATGAATGTTTGTGCTGCTTTCGTTTTTGAGATACACAGGTCACTAGGTGTCAGTAGTGTTACCTCCAGAAGTCGAATGCTGTCCCAAGGAAGTCTCCCAATGCATGGTTCTACTATATTTAGTGATGCGAATGTAAAGGTGATTATAGGGGTGTTACTTCATGTCTAGAGGGCTTTAATAATGTTGAAAACGGTATTTAGAAGAAAATTAAAAATAGAAAAAAAAATCGGGAATCCCAATTTGCAGAAATCTACTTATTACAGTCGAGTAACCAATTAACCACCATAAACGAGGGGTTACTGTATACGTTTACTGTATTAGGAAGGTCGTAAACAGGTTTTCTATGCCATAAATACGAAAATGTTCCATTTATGAACAAAGAATCTTATTTCACGGAAATTCATTTACCGCGGCAGGGTCTCCAACCAATTAACTGCAATAAATATAAATGAAGGATTTCGGTATTTATTTATAACTTCTTTTTTTTTTTTAGCTTTAATAATGGTGTGGAGTGCATGAGAAAGTGAAAAGGAAAATGGGGTAATTTATTATTTATAGAAACAGAATCAATGTTGAAGTAGCGGTCAAGAGCAAGACCTACAAGACCTGCCAGCATTAATATCCTGAAATAAGGAATAATGTCACACTAATAAATTAAATTTAAAAATAGCTCAGAAAACCGATAAAGTTATAATAACGTGAGATTACCTGCACTGTGCTGTAGATGGATTGGCGTGAGAAAATCTGTGACGGCCTGTCATAACTTCTGCTGAGCTCACTTGTAAACAAACATGGTGTCAATCGTGTGGGACTTTGCGCCAAATGCTCTGCAACCATTCTACGTGAAAAAAACATCAAACCTTATCAGCCACCGAAAACGCCACCATCGCTACGGCGGCCAGGGCTTGATCCTATCACGGCAGCGTTTAAAAAGTGAAAAAAACATTTGGCCGAGACGACCTGGGGGCTAAAGCTGTGATTTCATCATGGAAATGATGGCGCTGGATGACCAGCCCTGAAGATAGCGGCTTTTGTCAGCCAATAAGCCCCTTAAAGCCTCCATTTGTACTTCTGAGTAGTGAGGTCAGTTTGTCAAATTCATTTTTAGTTGTTCTTACCTTCACGTGTCCACAAACTACAGTTCAATACATTACGTATTATCGGTATCGGAATACACACACATACTACTGAGTTCATGTTATACAATACCACTTTTTAAAGTGCATGAAGCAGTAGGTAAAGCTGGTGGATGCTGATGACGAATGATACAAAAGCAGCTACTTCCATCTTGTTGAGTTCATTTAATTAAAAACAATGTCAGGATGTTGCCTACAGCCACAACTGTTAACGTATATGCTTTTATAGGACTTATAAAGGGAGGGCTCCCTTCGCTTGACCAAACTAATAAGCATTAGGCGACGGCGCGGCGTGATGCAGGACGAGTAAGACGGGTATAATCTTTCCTCACCCCTCCGTCTTCTTCACCAACCGGGGTCTCGCTCTCTCTCACAGGAGATCATCTCCGTGCAATGGCCGTGCGAGACAGATGGGCGGATGATGGCTCTGACGTGATAGACAGCAGGGTGATGGATGGATGCTTTGGCTGATAGGGGATTAATGCAGTGGCGGGGGGGCCGCCGCGCACTGGATAGCTTAGCAATAGATAAAACGGACGAGCAGATAAACAAGAGAGTGCTAATCCACGCCCGCCCCCCGCCCCTCCTGCGCCCCCTCTTGACTGACATAAAATCAAAGCGAGGCAAAAGGAGGGAGGAGGTTTTTTAAGATTGCCATCACGAGGTTGAAGAGCTTTTATTGGAGGTGGAAGACCACCGCGGCGCGGCGGCATCTTGGCATGGGGTCAGTGATAGCGCACATCTGTCCATTGGGATACAGTGGGCAAGAATGGCGGGGGCACTTGTGATATGACACCGCAGGTGACACCACACCATGGGCTATTTCCTGAAGGATGGCCAACCACGAGACGAGGCCGGGATTGAAGGAAGATGGGCCGTGCTGCTATATTTGATTAGCTTCCCTCGGTGTGTAACGGCCAGACAAAAACAGCGCTCGGGTCTTTATGTTCAGGCCCATTCTGCCAAATGGCGGCTTGAAAGGACCTGTCGTGATGAGAGGAAGGAAGAGGGAGTAGCCCGGGGAGAGTTCTTCTGAAAATAGGGAGCAAGCTGGCCCATCCCTGTGTTATTATCGAGCGCTAAACTTTGTCTCTGTTCATCGTTTCAGGAGAGACCCCCAGGGGGGCCTCTGGCATCGATCTGCTGTGCTCAGAATGCACTCCGGTGTCACCTATTTAAGCACAGCGAGCTGCCAGCCAGCACACACAGGCCTTTATTTATCAGGTCTGTGATTTCGGCTGCACGGATGACAACCTGATTAGCGCTTAAAGGAGCTTCTAAATCTTTTATTGGAAGCAGTGTGTGTACTTTAGAGAGGGCTTTATAGGGGACAAGGTGAGGGTCTGTATCATCCTTAGAGGGGCTTAATGAAGGAATGTACTGCACAAGAAGTGTAAGAGCGAGTGCGTGGTCGGGGACAATGGCTGAGGAATAAGAGGACAGGTGGAATAATATGGAATGAGTGGTCGAGAATAGGATGCACAGCACACAAAGCTCATTTCTGTAAAATGAAAGGGTGCTGTCCTGCCCTATTTTACACTTTTACTGCAAAGTGCTTCACAGAAACACCCAGAATGACGGCTGTTGGACTGATTCACCTCTACAAGTGTATAGGGGTGTCTAAAATTGGCTTTTTTGTCGATGTCCGATATGCCGATATCATCCAGCGACCATCGTATCAACCGATACCGAAGTTTGTAACATCACATATCTCCTGTTGTGGAATGAACACATATCTGCTGTGAAGCTAATGGCTATAGCATCAGCAATTAGCTTCTCACCATGGCTGTAAACTACATTGTACAACTCGAGTAAGAAAACATCTGAAAAGGGCCAGTTATCCAGTGCGATTTTCTGATGAATGGATTTTGGCCTGGTATTGGAAGCGTTGAAGGAAAAAGTCTTTGTTCCACCTCGTATAACCATCACTTGCAAATGTCAAGTTTAATATCCGAAGGTGACACCACATCTTGTTAGCAAGCTTGTTTACATGCTTCAGACGCAGTTTGATGAGAACATTTGCGTGCTGGAAAATACGGGAGTCTTTTGGCCTCTATTTAGCATTTTTTTTAATCGGTTTGGGTTAGGTCACTAATACATTTTCATTTCATTTTTATGGGCCAATAATATTGGTGGGCTGATATTATTCCACATACCTAATATTTAGTATTGTGCTATGTTGTAATTTTAAGTTGATGGAAGATAGAAAAAACACATTTTTGTACATTTTACATCTTTTAGATCAGGGATCACCAACCTTTTTTCTTGTGAGAGCTACTTTTCCAAAATGAAAATGGCCAAAGGCTACTCATTTTTGTAACATTTATTTTCATAGCTTATTTCAACCCAAACAAACCAAATATGCTTGTTTTACCAGAACATTAACAAAATGCTGGTATCCAAAACTCAGATTGCATTTCTTTCTAGTGTTCCCACATTATGAAGTGAAAAGCCAAATGGAAAGCAAGCCTCACGTGGCCATAGAGGGCTACCTGGTGCCTGCAGGCACCGCGTTGGTAACCCTTTTGGTGACCATTAGATTTCTTTTTTATTATTACATGCATTGAAACTTGGTTAATTGGTCCAAAATGCACTATTTAGAGTGGAAGCTTTCGTTAGCATGTTTTTCCGTTTACGTTAAAAATATATGCCTAACTTTTGCCTCAATTCAGGTAATTTTCTCAGTTAGCTGACAAAGTGTATGTATCAATACACTGCGAATGATCAGATTAATCACAGTTACCAAAATAATTAATCATTATTAATCACAATTTGCAGCTATGTCTAAAACATGCTCATTTGTACTGTATTTTATTGAGAAAAATTACAGTTCTGGGTTATATACTATATTTGTACATATTAACAGCTCCAACAGTTATAAAGTGAGTGATAAAAACATCCACTTACTGTTTGTAGTTCTGTTTATTTCGATCACACATGTACGCAGAAAAAAAACATTGAATGCATCTTGCGGTTGTGTAGTGAGAATGAGGAAGTATCTAGAAGGGAAGGGACTAGAGACGCGTTTATGAGATACACGCGTTGGAGATACACATATGGTGTTGGAATTGCACTGCTGTTGATGTGTTCAGGTCAGAATCAAATTATAAAAGAGCATCAGACTCTTTGTGACTTCCTGGTGGACACTACTCAGTGACGCCATCTGTCGTCATAACAAGGAGGCGTAGCTTGCCATGATGCGTAACAGCTTATACAATGCAATAAAAGTTAACGTAATTAATGAAATTATTATTTACCGCCGTAGGGTGAGGAGCTCGGCCATCCGGGAGGGGCTCAGAGTAGAGCCGCTGCTCCTTCACATCAAGAGGAGCCAGTTGAGGTGGCTCGGGCATCTAGTCTGGATGCCCCCGGGCGCCTCCCTGGTGAAGTGTTTTGGGCATGCCCAGCCAGGAGAAGGCCCCGGAGAAGACCTAGGACACGCTGGAGGGACTGTGTCCACAGCTGGCCTGGGAACGCCTTGGTGTCCCTCCTTGTGGAGCTGGAAGAGGTCACCGGAGACCAGGAAGTTTGGACTTCCGTAGTGAAACTGCTGCCCCCCGTGACCCGGACCCGGATAAGCGGAAGAAAATGGAATGCAGTTACCGTCGTTAACGCGCTATTTTTAACAGCCATAGTATTTTTATCACAAAAAGTTGTTTGTTGTTAGCAAATTGAGGTTCCACTGTATTAAAGGAAAACTGCACTTTTGTTTGGTCTCTTTCTCTTCTGTGCGTTCCTAAGATATGAAAACAGCTGAAAACGGACCGGTTATTAATGCATGTAACGTAACACACCTATTCCACCTAATACGCCCGCAAATAAATCACCTCCAAAAACGACCAACATTTTATGGTTTTATGTACTTGCTGTGACCTTTATACAATATACCGCTGTGACTTCCTACCTGGGTGCATTGATTTCACATAGCAACACAGAAAGGAACAACTTCTCCAAACTCAAACAAAACCACAGCAGGAGTGGCGGTAGCTCCAATATGCTTATGTTTCGGTAGTGGCCTGAAGCATTGTGAAGGCGGTGCTAACGTGTTATAAGCCAGGGTGTGGTGAAGCTAGCCGCTGGTCTCTGTGTTGTAGCAAAGTGTCATTACGCCAATAACATAGTTCTTTGGTGTAATAATAAAAATAATAATAACAATCCTGCTGTGGCTTGGTAATAAGCAAATCACATTATGTAAATAGCTGTTTTTGGAGGTTGGCTGTGTCCCATTACGTACATTCTTAGCTTATTTTTACTTATCGTTATATCTTTAGAATGCACAGCAAACAGAAAGACATGTGTGTTCATGTCTCACATAAGGATTGTAGATGATGGACAAGATTTCTTTTTAAAGTGCAGTTTTCCTTTAACAAGTAGTGTATACTGCACACAACACAGCAGCAACAGAACCACTGTTGTAATAGTTGTAAGGCACAAACTACTCAGCCAGCATTAATACTGCTGATGGGTTCATCGTGAACAACAGTACAGCAAGCGTAACACCAATAGCTGCAGCCAACATTTTAAAGCGCATGCAGAGGTAGAGGTAAAGCTGCAGGATGCTGACCATCTGTGACACTTCAAATGCAGCTCCTGACATCTTGTGGGGAAAAAATATTTGCTTTTGTAGACCACGCGGCCGGCGACTATAGGAGTCTCTGTGGTTAATTGAATAGAGGCGTGAATGGTAGCATTCACAGCATGTTTGGTAAACATGGATGCCTTTGAACAGCAACAAAAATCCATAACGTTTTTAACAAATAAGTGGGTGTCAACAGTTTCTGGTGAAGGGACAAGTGAGGGCCCGGTGGATCGGCCCAAGCGAGCGAGTAATAGGGGTTAGAGATGGATGTGCTGACAGAACGTGCACGCTTTAACCACGCTGACCCGCACTTTTTGGGGGCTGCGCGCACAAGTGGCTGAGTTTGAGTGTCACCTCGGACGTGCGCCGAGTTCCTAAAATTGGATGTGAATATCTTCGACTATGATGTGAAATGAATGCAAATAGGGAAGGTGTGTGGGAAGGAGTTTTGCGCATCTATCTCCATGTGTCAGTTGGCTGACGTTCCGACATCATTTTCCATCCGCCCGGGGGAATAGCTTGTGTGCATTCCCTGCATTCTCATAAACGGATCGCCTCGCTTTATTTCCTGTATTTCTCCAGCCAAGTCCTTTTTTGCCTACACATAATACTTTAATTGGTTGATGAAACCTTACACAATAACCCCTCGTTTATTGGATCTAGACCCGACCATGATAAGTAGGATTCCTTATGAATACACAAAAAATTTTCAAATTACAGCATAGATAACCTGATTAGCACCTTCTAAATAACAATTTTAAACACTATTAGAGCCCTGTAGACATGAATTAACACACCTATAGTCACATTTACACTTGTATTACCCACTATAGTGGATATAATCAGAAGAAATAAGCCCTTTAAGACATAAATAAGACTCCTGCTCGTGTGTTGCTATGAATTTGTCCCTAGGGGAGCTGAGAGGCTGGTCCGACAGGAACTGAGTTGAATTTTGTCTTGGCCTGGGTTATGGCCGCACCAGTAGCTTGTGTGTTTATTAGGGATTTTTATTAGGTGTTATTGTGCCTGTTATTCTGGTGATCAAGTCTTGTGTGTGTGTCTCACCAATTACCGCTGACACCAAGTGTATGAAATCACAGGAGTGCCAAAATTAAAAGGAAATGCATGTGGAAATATAAAGAAAATAAATAAATATATATAAATATATATATATATATATATACACACACACGCACACTGTATGTAGTCATTCTTTTTCCATTTTGTCTTGGCTTTTTCTATATTGTTTTTGTTTTTTCCATTTGTTCCATACAAGCAAAAGCCAAAGACGGACCCGCCCACAGCCTTTCCTATGGGTGACTAGTCCATCCAGCTTGATAGTGGTTCTCTCAGCTTCTCCATTGTGTAAGGCGCTCTTTGCGCAAAGCGTGTGCACGGTGGCGTGATAGTGACGTTACTTCCTGTATGTACATTTAAACATGGCTACCACATAGTCACTGCAAGCAGGAACCTTGCAGAATGAATGGAAGGGTCCTTCTTTTGCCTTTGCTTTTAGTCGCCAGCTTGTATGGAAGAATTGAAAAAGACAAAGGAAGAGAAGCAAAGACAAAATGGAAAAACAAAGACATTACAAAAAAAGCAAATACAAAATGGAAAAAGAATGACTACATTTGTATATGTTTTTATTACTGACTGTCTTCATATTTGCACATGTATTTCCTTTTAAGTTTGGCACTCCAGTGATTCCATACAAGTGACCAGTGTAGAATACTAAATGTGTCTTTTGGATGCCTTATATTTGTTTTTTTGTTCATTTAGGCCATTTTTATGCTTGAAAATGCTTAATTTAGGCCAAAATGTACTTCAAAATGCTTTTTCGACTATTAATAGGCCATGTTCAACTACAAAACAGCATGATTTGAGCTCCAAAATTAGCAAAGTGGCGAGGGATGACTGTACTGCCAATATTCATTGCTGTTTTTTTGAGAATATTTTGCAGCATTTTGTACAAAAATGAATGTAGAATATTAATAAGGTTGCTCACTTCCTTGATCAATTAAGGAGAAGAGTTACCTTTCACAAGCACGTCAGACATACAGTATTTGTGGAATTTTTTGCTACATTAGTCGCTTTTAAAAAGTCATAGTCTAGTCCAGTGCAGTCGGTACAAATCAATGTACTGACAAAGAGTCCTTGAGCGTTCCATCATGTTGACAATGGCAGGGGTTGTCAATAGCTGACCAGTCTGACTGCCTGACTGAAACTACTTTGTAGTATTATTATTCATCGGGTGCCCTGGGAGCCATTTCATTTTATTTAATCACTTGTTTACTCTCGCAGGGACAGAAAGCAACACAATGCCAGCTCTTTCTTACAGCCCGGCTCTTATTAGAGAGCAGCAAGATAATTCGTACTGAGGATGCCAAAAGCTGATCCATATTCAAACGCGTGCATCCATGAGTGTCCATGGAGATCCTGCAACAAGGCACCAATCAAATGCTTCTCTCCCTCTTGTCATCTTGTGTGTGTGAGATGGCAGCGGTAGAACACAACTGGCTGTAAAATGTCAAGAGAATTAGCCTGGCGTAAATGCACACACTCTGTTTACTGTCTCCCCCTCTCTCTCTCGGCGATGGCTCTGCTCGCTTGTCTCTCTCGCTCTCACCCTCGGCTGCCGCATGCATGTCCAACCCCGTCCCGGTCTCTTCTCCGACGGGGGGGGGGGGGAGGTCACGCCACGCGGTGATCAAACTCAATTTTTTATGCCGCGTCGTGTTTCGGGGGACTATCGAGACGGATTTGCCCGACTGTTGCGAAAGCAGAGGTTGGAAATGGGATTAGCTTTAAACGCAATTGAATTTCCGCCATTGTTGTCTCTGAAGCCTGTCTTCCTCCCAGACGCCGTGACGCCGTGACGCGGTTCATCGGCGCTTTCAGAGGCCGTGCACGAGTGCCACCCGCCCGCTAAAGCGGCGTAATTTAATTGCGCCGGCGTTTTACGTCTTCCACTGACAACTCGCGGGTTAAACGGCATATGTCAATGCCTCGGTCCTAATATGCTATTGCTGAAGCGCTGGGAGTGTCCTTCTTTGTTTTTCTCGGGGAGAACACACAATAGTAGCATTAATACTAACATTTAATGAGAATTAAAAACAACACTTTAGTGTCGACGACTTGTTTATTATTGACCCGTGGCTTGTTGTACAATTAATATATATACACTTCTTTTTTTTTTTTCCCCCTGTATGCGGTTTTGGTTACAGAAACTATACACAATAAAGGGAGAGTAGACCCTTGTTTTGCCCAGTGTCAAATCTGTCACGTGAATTTAGTTGGTTTTCACACAAAAAGCTGTGCAAATTTAATTAGCGGGAAAACCCCAAACAGTACAGTGCATCAAAGAGTTTTTTTCTTTTCGCGCTATTTCACAGGATTGCTTAGAATTAAGTCGGTTTAATTGGGAGAAAAGGCACACATTGCTAAGGTTAAAAAGAAGTAAACAATCAAGACATGTTTTGATTTTAAAGAAATATGAAATACAGGACGGAAGGGTGAGTCTCAATACTATTGTGCAGCATTTTGTAAAAACAGTAACGGGCTTCCGAGTCACGTTGTGGAAAGATAGTTGGTTAAATTGCACAGTGAGGTGTAAGAACAAAATGTAGTTCATCTAAATACACAAAAATTCCCTGCCTAATTGGGATTTTTGGGAAAATAGTAGCGCTTTTGTGGGGAAAAAATAGCACTTCAATAGCAACAGGCATGTCTGCTATTAGCATCATGTGTGACATCACTCTAATATCTCTTGCGATGGCAACAAAAGGATGTTTACGTTACACGCGCGGGAATGAAAGACAAAATGAATAAAATCAGAAATGGATCAGCCTTCTTCCCGACTTGAAGCACAAGCAGCTTCTTGGAGGTGAAACATTGGTAAGTGAATGAAAGAGTAAACAGATCAACGAGTAAGAGCCGTTGAAGCGCCAATCGATGCTTATGGATCGCCAGCCTAAGACTTGCAGTGCTGTTGATGAAATGAATGCGGTGTGATTGCTCTCGTCTTGTCTTCTATCTTTGCGCCGCACCGAGTCCTTGACAGCCCGCCTTTTTATTGTTAGGTCTTTGCAGGTGGCGGGTGGACATTTTGTTCAGTCCATACAAGAAACGGTTACGTTTCCATTAGTATTTAACAGCAATGCGGGTTTTGCATGAATTCTTTTTGGTGTACGACTGTTTAAGGCTTGTACAAAAACTTAACACGTGGGCAAAAGAGGTGATGCAAGTGGATGCCCAATGAGGGTGTGTGTGTGTGCGTAATGGACAGATAATGGAGGTCAGTTAGGGTGTATTTAGCTTTTTGGCCATTACCAATGTAATTAATTCTCACTAATGAGGTGATTGTGATTGTTTGTGAGCGTGACTGCAGTAGAGAAACACCCCTGGTTTTATTGTTATTTACTTTCCCTTTATGTCTGCTCTCGTTTCTCCTTCCACTGCAGTGAGAGTCGGTCGGCTTTACTGCAGAGGCAAAAAGATTGACGGAGAGTTCTAGAAGGAGTTAAGAAGACGGAGGGTCTGAAATGGTGATGGGACACACTAAAAGAGACAGGATGGATGCTGATGCACCATCAAATAGTCTTGCTCTCGTAACACACAAACACACACCCACGGTGGCCACGAGCGTTTTTGTGTGTTTGTTTTGAGGCAGTACTGGGTGGTGCTTTGGCTGAGTAAATTGGGGTCCTAACAAGCATGGCATCTGTCTCAGCAGCGGGAGCATCCCGCCTCCCCGCCCACACATGACCTGTCCCCGCTTTTATTCGCCCGGCAGCCCACTGCCTCCACCGCTGCACGTGCATCCCGCCCATGCGCCACCCTGCCAAAACGCTCCCTCCCCCCTCCTCCACCTAAGCAACAACCGGAGGCTTAGCGATGTCTTCAAATATTCATAAAGGGCCAACTATGCAGTACAGAACTCTCTCTCCTGCTCTCCATTTTGAAAGCTGGCCCTCTGCATAATACAGATGCTACTTGTGTAAATATACTACACACTACATCCCAATGTATTACCTCATTAAAAGCATGTCTCTCAAAGCCATGGGCGATACTGCAAATGTTCTTTTCCATATCATACCACGTAAAATAGTGCTTGCTTACATGCTGTATGCCAATGATTTGTGGTCCCCGCCTATGGGTTGGGTTCAACATATTAGCATGCATGAAATACAGATATCCTGAAAGCTTAATTATCAACAATTTTGTCGCAAAGATGTCTTGCTTAATTTTGGGGGACTTTTTTTTCCAACCGATCATGCTCAAATTTGACACACGTGAGTGGCTGTGCCCAAAAAGTGTGTACCACATTTGGTTGTGATTCTGTGAAAGCGGAGCCACCATTTGGTGTATTTGTCGGAAAAATAACAGCACAGGAAACACAGCAGGACAAACTTTCACACTTTTGCATGCAGCAGTTTAGGAGTAAAAAAAGTTTGCTTACACTGACCTTACAAGGTTGGGTATCAAATTGGTAGTTTGAAACGGTGCCGGTGCATGACTATGTATGGAAAACACACATTTTGGCCAGAAAATATGCAATTTTCTTTTTATGAAATTTTGTGACATTCAAGTGGAACAGAATAGTAATTAAAATACTTCCATCCATCCATTTTCGATGTCGCTTATCCTCACTAGGGTGACGGGGGTATGCTGGAGCCTACCCAAGCCGACTTTTGTCCATTCAAAACAAATCATCATATCATAGCTAAACCAGTACCGAATCAAAAAACTGGGAATGTGCAAAAGAAAATCGCAACTTTTTACAGTACTTTTACATTCCACACAATTCAAGCAGACATTGATTGGCGTTTGTGAATGCACCTTGGTGGATAATGAGGAAGTGGTTGAGCATGTTGGCCACACAGTCAGGACATTTGGAAGATCTGGGTTCAAATCTCCGTTGGGCATCTCTGTGTGGAGCTTGCATGTTCTCCCCCTGCGTGCGTGGGTTTTCTCCGGCTCCCACATTCTGGCAACTCTAAGTTGTCCGTAGGTATCAATGTGAGTGTGAATAGTTTTTTTGTCTGCTCTGCGATTGACTGGCGACCACTCCAGGGTGTACCCCGCCTCTCACCCGAAGTCAGCTGGGTTAGGCTCCAGCACACCCCACGACTCTAATGAGGATAACTGGCATAGAAAATGGATGGATGTATTGGTGTGGTAAGCGACGTAGAATTGTCTATGAGTGAAGGTTGGCAAAAAAAAAAAAAGTCTGCAAAGAACGTTTACAAAGAGTGCTAGAATCTGTATGTGTCTCCGTGGAGATGTTGCCTGCACAATATCACCTTCAAACACTTGTCTTCATTTAGCACTGAAATGAGGCACTGACTGCTACTCAAATTTGATACCTTTCCAGTCAGCACTGATGCCATAACGATACTACGTTTTGCAGCTAAAATATAGCCACGTGACTAACTCCAGCTGCTTCTCCTCAAATGTGTGAACATAGCTTTATTTCAATGCTGCATAATTGATATCATGATATTATTGATATAATTGATATCAGAAATTGCAACCCCTCCCCTGCAGTGAATGAGGAACATCTTACAGGGCTCCAACTGCTTCCCGCCACACTGGTGCTGTACTTGTACCAAGCCCGCATGCATGCATGCATGTATGCATGCCTGGTGTGTAGTAAACGCAGCAGTTAAGCAGAGAAATGTCTGCACATGCTGGCCCGCGGAGCGAGGTGAGAGGTGCCTTCCAGGGGGAGGACCATATAGCGAGTCTCCAAGGAAGCCGGCCTGGATAAACATCTTTGCCTGCCTCATTAGGAGCAACTCCTTACACTCCCTATCCCGTCTCTTCTTCTTCTCCACTCGCCGCCTTCATCTCCCGCTTTTCTTTTCCCTTCTCATCACGCAGGCCCGCCCGCTAACTCCGGGCCGCTGCCGCTTCATCCTTTGCATGCACTCATTGTATCTCCAGATGATTTCTCTGGAGGGGGCGCTCCTGTGTGTGTGCCCTCCACCGCCACGCTGCCTGATCTGGCTCATCAAGTGGGGGTTTGAAGTGCCGTTTTGGCAAGCAGGTGGTCCCTCCGGGGGACGAGCGCTAAGACACGGGACGAAGGCGGCGGGTTGTGGCAACGTTTCGACACGCCCCGGCCCAGATGTATATGTTTACATTATCTGTAATGACAAGCTTATTGCTTACGCACGCAAATGTGGGTCAAGAACCTTTGGTCTCTCCCGCCACAACATGCAGGGAAGTGCCTTTGTGTCAATCACATAAAACACCCCCTTAAACACACAACAGAGGTGTTCATCTTTCACAGCCAGATGTATTGTCTCCATTATATCCCTCCCCTGCTGTCTCTTGTGTGAGCTAAAGTGCCTTATTATCACTTTACCGCATTTTCCTGCGCTATGGCTAAGGAGATGGCATTATAGAGCACTAAATGCAGTTGAATGATCTTCTTGTTATTTTTTCCCCCTGCAGCAGCAATCAATTATTATGCCAATATCACAAATCCTTTTGTTCAAGTCACTAAATGGCAGGGTTGTTGATTTGTGTGCATTTAGAATCAATTTCACATAGGAAATAATAGTAGAAACAGGTTCTATGGAAAAGCTATCACCATCATCCAGCATTTCTAACTGGGTGTGCTGGCTTTAAATCACAATTTTTCACAAATATATTAGTTATAAATAAGTCATGCTTAATATGGCTTAGAATTAGTGAAAACATATCCATATCCAAGCAAATGTCATGTATTTTTGTCTGAGCTAAGCATTTTCAAGCTATGTAAGCTAAGATACAAATATAAGGCTTTCAAAAGATGCATTAAGACATTGATAACATGTCATACACTGCACCGGTCACTAGGTGTCATTAATGTTACTGCAATGTTTGGTGATTACTTACAACAGAAAACAAACAATAATCCCTAAAAGAAACACGAGATACTGTTCTGGTCGTAACCCACGCCTAGATGGAACTAAATTCTGAACCACCTCTGTAACGTTATTTTGTCTACTAAATTGGGTTATAAATGTGACTGTGGGGTTGTTTAGAGGGCTCTAATAAAGCTAAAAAAACGATTTTTATAGGATTGTAAACAGGTTTTCTATGCTGAAACTACAAAAATACAAATACCCCACAGGGAATAACATCTAAAGGGTCATACAAGAACACGCAAACCCTGCACAGAGCAAACAATAACCAGCTACCCAAAAATGTCATGCAATTCTCAACAAGAGAGGAGAAATACGACCTTAGGGGAAAATGTCACCTAAAACACCTCTTCTACGCTAAACACCTTCAGCATTTCAGTATCCGGAATCAAACTAATGAGCGGCTTGAGTAAGGAACTAAGATATAACTCTAAAATGAGCGGTTTTAAGAAACAGTACAAGCAGAACGTTTTAAACCCCCCAGCCCCATTTGAAATACTACTAAGAAAGTGAGAAAGTGATAATATCCATTTGTTTGTCTGTACTGTACAGACTGAACTCCAAACTGAAACCAAGCTGTGAAGCATGTGAGCATATTCAAGAGTCAAAATACATGTTGACTACAACCATTTAGTAGATGTTGGCAGGTTTGCCCTGACACTTCAGCACCCCACCCCCCACTGTTTGAGAAGCACTGAACTATGCTGTGTTCTGTCTATTTACCGTATTATTATTCATTAGCACTGTTATATGTATTATTTAATGTGACAAGAACTTTGATTACGATTTTACTATACTAAACTATATCAAAGTGCACTGAAAGAGGTGTCAAACCAATGGGGGATAGGATTAAATGTGTTTTGCTTCTTCCTACTCCTTTGGGACATGTGGAACTGACAATGCATAACTTGCATGCATGTTCAAATAAAATTAAACCATTACCAAGACCTAACACTTTCATTGAAGTCATACCAATCTGGCAGTACCTGTAAAACATCACTTCACACTCCCTTTTTTTACTCTTGTACTGTAAGTTGTATGTTAGAATGTTACTTAAACCATCCAATGTGCGGTCAATCAAAACTTCAACTGCATGTTATGTTCCTATTACGCAGCAGCAGCAGGCTCTATTTCCTAAACATGGCGAAAGGAATGCAGCAGCCTCAAATCTTTGTACTAAAAGGCTGGGTTGAGGGCAACACAAAGAAGTAACTAAATAAATAAATAGACCCACCACCCCAGGAGTGTGTTTGTCCGGAGCTCATTACCACAGCTTCCCAGTGCTGCGAGGGTTAAAGAGCAGCTGAGTGAAAACTTATTTTTTTCCAAAAGGTTTTTGTCGCTTGATATTGCGGAGAGACGAGCAACTGCTACCGTAAATTGTTGGGATGAAAATAAATCATTAGATTTGTCGGTGTATGGTGAGAGGAGAGACTCTGGAATTGTTCATTATAATTTGATGGAATATTCTCTATTACGTTACTTAAGTAAATTAGTCTAGCATAGCTTTGCTCAAGGTTATATAAAGTATATTGGGAGGCCTCAGCAGCACATAAACCTAAATTACACATAAGATCGTACTGGGGTCAGTACTGGGACTGGCATAGCTTAGATTGATTTCTCTGTTAAATTAGCCTCCATAATATAAACATTGATACACTAAACCTAACAATTGCGGAGGTTTGGTGATCAAGTTAGCATGGACTAGCATAGTTTTGCTAAAAGTAATGTTTTTTAGGGATTAAAATAGCCGACATTTTTAAAATAACTAATAATTATTTAATCATTTTTTAAGTAACATGATATTTTGAGACCAAATTACAGCAAGTAAGCCTTTTTATTTTACTAATTTACAAATTGATTTGATTCTTTGTTAAATTAGCCTCCATAATATAAAAATATGTAGACTATGCCTAATAATAACAGAGGTTTACTGATCAGGTTAGCTTGGACTAGCATAGTTTTGCTAAAAATAATGTGTTTAGGTATTAAATAAGCCTACATTTTAGCCTACATTTTTAAAATAACTAATCATTTTTAAATCATTTAAATAAATCAAGTAACATATTTTGGGACCAAATCTGAGCAAATTATATATATTTTTTTTTAACAAATGTACAAATGTTGTATAATTAACATGGACTAGCATAGCTTGTATTTATTTATTTGTTAAATTAGCCTCCATAATATAAACGTCAATACACTAAACCTAACAATTACTGAGGTTTACCAATCAAGTTAGCATGGACTAGCATGGTTTTGCTAAAAATAATGTGTTTAGGGATTAAATTAGCCTACATTTTTTAAATAACTAATTATTTTTCCAATATTTGCATATTTATAGTTGAAGATTAGGTTTTCGGACCGAACTAGAGCCAATATGTCTTTTTATCACGTTTGCAAATGAATTTTGCCTACATAACATGGACTAGCTACACTTTGGCTAATGATAACTTCAATTATCCTAAACACCACAGGCTAGCATACTATTAAACTAGCCTAGTGTAGCGTAGCATACCTGCAATGAGCACGCCGTAAGTGTTTATAGACTCAATGAACCAGCCAAGTGTTGTTAAACCTTTTGAGGTAACAACACGGACTTTCTTAGTTAGGCTAAACAGAAGACATTTGCTCGACAGACTAAAATACCACAGTTAGCATAGCAACAAGCTAACAAACCCACAACGCTGTACTTACCCAGTTAGCGCATTAGCAACATTAGCGTACGTGCACGGAGGCTGTAGCGGTTATACACCAATGAAAATGTGGACAGCAGAGACCAGCATATGCGGAGGCATATTGGCAGCAGAGAAGCTCATGGACTTTTAAGCACACCGGTGGGCAGAGGTGAACACGAGGAACCCAATGAGAGCCGTGTTTCCTGGCGGGGTGAAGCGTCGGCTTGGAAAGGGCAGTCTCAGGTGAGGCATGCAAAGTCCCAACGTAATTATAATCCTTAATTAATCCGCTCCGGAACTTTCCATCATGGAGGACCTTCCTTGCCTTTTTTCCCCCCCTCACGGTAGTCCCACACAATATACTCCAAGGGGAGGGTTGCTAAGACAAATCCAAGTGCACCCCTCAGGTGGCCTCTGTGGAATAACCCCGCCAGGTGCAAGCGCACACACACACACACGCACACACACGCACGGTTGAAAATGGTCTCTCTTAATTTTGCAGCCTGACTAAAGGTGCCAATGTGGAGTATCGGTCATTGACTTTTAAAGGAGGGTCAGTGAAGGATGCCATGCTGACACCAACGTGGTGAGGACAAAAGGTGACAGTATTGATGCCGCCGTGGGAGCATCAGGTAGATGAGAAGAAAGGGGGAGGGGCCGGCGCCACCGGGCTCACCATCAGCACTCGAGCCGATTCATAAAAAAGGACCCGTGTCGGGAAAAACGTGAGGACTGATCGGACGAGCTATTAGGTCAATTGATTGGGGCTCGCATCACCGCTCATTTGCGAGTGCCTCATCTTTTTTTCATCTGCTTTCTGATTGTTTGCTAGGAAGTTTTCAATGACCGGGTAATTCAGGCACAGGACACGGGTGAGGTGCAAATGACAAAAACGTTATAGCTTAGTATCTTGCACTCTTCAGGCTCCTGCCCTCAGTCTCCTCCCGAGTGAAATCTGTCTGCTTACCGTTGAGGTAAAAACAAGGAGAATCTCCCGCATTGTCGTTGTGCAGTCGCATGCATCACTACCGCAGGGTGGCCGACTGACGGCCCCGAGACAACGCTAAAGTCCCATTAAGTTCCATTTTTGTCTAACCTGAGACCCTTTTTACCACCAGTTTAGAGTGCGGTAACGCTTCACGCTTCAAATGTGACAGCGTCAGTCCATCCATTAATAAATCACGCTGCTTTGTGTTTGACTACGGCCTATTATTAGTCAAAACAATATGCCTATTAAAGCAAATTTGACCTATTTTGTTGCCAAAGTTAAGCATTTTCACGCTAAAACACAAATACGAGGCACTC
>QODF01000148.1:349676-614757 GCA_024372805.1 Oostethus manadensis | reverse complement strand
GGGGGGGGGGCTGGGAAGACAAGAGGTTTAATTTCTTCCACAATAACACGTCAACACGGGCTGCCTGTCAGTGGCTTTCCCCCCCCCCAGTATTATTAGATGTTTTATTACGCGGGGGAATTAGATCAGCATAGCACAAGAGTCGCCGTATGAACCCCAGGATGAAACGTTTCATTACAGCACGGCCAGTTGGGGTTTTTCCTGTAACGTCGCTGGGAAAAGGGGACACTTATCGTCCAAAAGCACGCGCTAAAAGTTGCATTAAAAGGTAAATGAAAAAGTCTATTTGCTGCAGGAACATTTGTCAAGGACTCCTGGTGCTGGTGGTGGGGGTGTAGGGCTACCAACCCTCCTCTTGCTGAGGGCAAGCGGCCTACAGGTCATGATTTGACAAGGTGGAGGATTAATGGTGTACTCCGGACGGGATGTTTGAGGCTGTGGCTTTCACCGAGTCAATCATTGCCACAAAAGTCCCTCATTCTGGGGCTACTGGGGGCCGCTACTGTCAAGTATTCCAAACACATGTAGACAGGAGTCCCTGTGTATCCATGTTGTGCACAAAAGTCTCACCAATCCAGCATGGGATGCATTTAGGAAACCCGGAAAGCAAGCAAACACATCATGCATCCTGCACAGAATCACACGCGGTGCATACGCAGGACCGGGCATGCCTCTCCCTACCTCGTCTCCTCCAATGTTGCTCTGCGTTGGAAGCTCGCTTGGCGTCTTAATCATTCATTCATTCTGGCGTCCCGCCTCACTTCTTTGCACGCTCCCTTCGTCTTCTCTCCTCCCCCTTTCTGCTGCCACCTTCGGCGCGGATGCATGCGAATGCAAAATGAATGGCAGCCTGCTGGCGTCAGGAGGGAAAAACAACAAGGTTTTTGGTCACGTTAAAAAGGAGAAGGAGGAGGAGAAGAAGAAGATGCGCAGGGGAGGAGGGTGTCGCTCCTCACAGACGGAACAGGAAAGAAATGAAATGTCGTCCAAACAAACGACGACAGCAGCATCGTCCCGGTTCAAGACGAAGCCATGCGAGCGACACCCAAGTTTCGGAGACGCGCGAACGTCCTTGGTGGTTCCCCGGGCCGGGAGCGTGTCGCCTCCTCGCGCCGCTTTGCAGCCCCAAATAGGACGCACGAGGAAGGGCAGGACGCGCGGTGTGCGCTCTCGCTCTCGCTCTCTCTCCGCGCGCTCTGACGCGCACACTCGGCAGGTCCTTTGCCCCCTCCTCGGTCTCGAGCACACGCGCGCTCCCCGCTAACGCACGGAAAGCGTCCACGTGCTGCTTTTGGAGCAGCGCAGCTTCCCTTCGGGCCGCTCGGTCCCTGGCTTGAAAAGCAGCTGGCGCCTCGGCGTTGTCTCGCTTAGTTGAACACGCCCCCTGATGCCCATATAAGGGAGAAGGATGTTTCACTTCCGCTCCCGTGCCAGCCAACACTTTGTTACCTCGACTTAGAAAGTACACAGGAACCTCAAACCTCGAAATTGATTCGTTCCGTTCTGAGTGGCACTTTCAATTTTCATTTTCGTATTTTTATCATCAAGTGGGACAGAAAGCCCGATTCCTATTATGAAACCACCTAAATACAACAACTCATATTTTAAAACTTTATTCATGAATTGCAGTAATAGGTACATGGCACAACACAGCAGCAACAGAACCAATGTTGTAATAGCAGTCAGCATTAATAATGTATTGTTCAGTGGGAACGACAGCAGGGCAGGTGTAACACGCACGGGCTTCGCACCTACAGCCAGCTCTCAAAGTGCATGCTGTTTTGCGACATTCCAGGGGTTTTCTACAGCCACAGGTCTCGACGCCAACGTTTTCTAAACATATCTTTAATATTCGGGCCAGGCGGTGGCTGAGTGGGTAGCATGTTGGCCTCACAGTCAGGAGGGTCAGGGTTCGAATCTCCGTTGGGCATCTGTGTGGAGTTTGCATGTTCTCCCCAGTTTGCGTGTTTGGGTTTTCTCCGGGTACTCCGGTTTCCTCCCACATCCCAAAAACATGCATGTTATGTTAATTGGCGACTCTAAATTGTCCATTAGCGTGTGAATGTTTGTTTGTCTGCGCTGTGATTGACTGGCGACCAGTCCAGGGTGTACCCCGCCTCCCGCCTAAAGCCAGCTGGGATAGGCTCCAGCATACCCGCGACCCTAATGAGGATAAGCGGCATAGAAAATAGATAGATGGATGGATCATGAATATTCCAAATTAAAATGGTGTCTGCTTGGTTGAATAGGTAGGTTATTTTTATATGTTGCTATGTTTACTAGCTTGGATTTCATAAAAAGCTCCTAAAATATACTTTAGAGAGAGGGAGCGAGCAGAAACAGCACTTCCAACGCTATCCATCCGTCTTCTATCCCGCCTATCCTCACTAGGATCGTAGGGGGATGCTGGAGCCCATCCCGGCTGACTTTGGGCGAGAGGCGGGGTACACCCTGGACTGGTCGCCAGCCAATCGCAGGGCACATATAGACAAACAAACATTCACACTCACATTCGGGACAATTTAGAGTGGCCCATTAAGCTAACATCCATGTTTTTGGAATGTGGGAGGAAACCGGAGTACCTGGAAAAAACCCAGGGAGGACATGGAAACTCCGCACAGAGATTTCCAACGGAGATCCGAACCCAGATCTTCTAATTCTCCTGTCTGTGTGGCCAACATGCTAACCACCAGGCCACTTCCAACACATTTCTCATTTCTGCATAATTTGCTCTGCAATTTCATCACCACTCTGTGAAGCGTTCACGTTTGAGCTCAATTGAGCCGAACTTGCTTTTGGACCGAGACCCAAAAGAAGCGAGAGTTCCACTTAAGTGTGAAAGCTCCCTTATTCAGCACTTTATAGTGAGTGTCATGCAACACCCCTCACCCCCCTCCCGCACTAGGACTGGATAAAACCTCATTTTCTG
The DNA here is from genome assembly GCA_024372805.1 of Oostethus manadensis. Taxonomy (NCBI): domain Eukaryota; kingdom Metazoa; phylum Chordata; class Actinopteri; order Syngnathiformes; family Syngnathidae; genus Oostethus; species Oostethus manadensis. Next base: position 611,828 of record QODF01000148.1, on the reverse strand, counting down.
GTCTTGGGTATATGCAATAATCTTGATCTTCACTGAATAATGACTGCAGAAGTGGACATTTCCAAAGCTGGAGGTGTCACGCTGCAATAACCTTGCCAATGACGCAAAGACATTTGAATAAACACCGGTCTATGCTGCAAAAAAACACAAGCTAGGTCACACTGCCACATGAATTTAGGGAATATCACGGCGGCTTGCAGATGTCGCACCAACGTCCTTGCATTGTGGACATTCTGGGATCTTCTAAGAAAGGTTTTTGTCGGGTTCTATTAGGACCGCAAACAGTATAGACTGTACAGATAGAGCTCACAATTGACCTTCATGGGCTGCCTGACTCACTGCAGCAATAAACAGCAAGCATAGTCTAGTTTGTGCTTCATGGCAACACACACATACAAATACTTGTCTGTGTTTGATCAGAAGAGACTCCAGGCAGGGTAAAGCCCAGTGGACAGGCGTCCCGCTAAAAAGAAGCAAACGCGAACAGATTTACTGCGGACTACGAGCAGCACTTGTACATCACACCCCGGTCTCTTAGCAACAACAATAGAGGCCGCACAAAACACACAAGGCGAGTGTTAATCTGAGCGCCGCGCGCAAGCAGCCAACCTTGCTTGAAATAAGAAGACGTTTCTAGAAAGGGGCTTTAATGCGCAAACTTTGACGACTTCCGCTGACAGCAAATCCACCAGGAATCACGTAGAAGGTGTTGTTTGTGGCGTTTGAGTGAGGCATAACTGACAGATGTCAGCAGCGGGGAAGTGACAGCTACAAGTTGCACTGAGTTTTTCCACAAACAAAAAATTCCGTGCATTTGACCTCCCTGCCGCAAGCGACACGTACACGGAAAAGAAGAGAATTGGATAAAAATGAGAATCAAGTGTAGTTTTAGTGGGGGAATTGCCAAACAAAATGCCGAAAAATTCAGCTGTATTTTAAATATATTCAGAAATTATATTTTATATGTGTATGTATTTTTTTCTTATAACTAAAATAGTCATTTTTATGCAGTATCTGGGTTTGTACTTATATTACTATTAAAGTAAAAATGACGACTTTCCCACCCATTTTATTTGATTTCATTCTGGTAGTGTTCCAACTTCATTCTCCAAAAAGTACAACTTACTTCACTTTCATAACATTTCATGTAGTCCAACTTCATTTTCTTAATTTTGTGCCGTTATTCTCGTACAATTGCGACTTTATTGTTCCATTCCTTTTTCTTCCGCTTATCCGGGTCCGGGTCGCGGGGGTAGTAGTCCCAGTAGGCCGGTCCTTGGCGACCTCTTCCAGCTCCACCAAGGCGTTCCCAGGCCAGCCGTGAGACATAGTCCCTCCAGCGTGACGACTTTATTGTCAGCATTTTAATCTTATGGCTATGACTTTATTCTTTCAGCGTCCCCACCGCAAATGATGACTTCTTACCAAGTAAAATGATCGCTTTTGTTTTATTTCTTGCAAATTATTTCTCATAGAAATATGACATCATTTTCATGTTTGTAACATTTGTATTCATATCTATATTTATCTCTTGGGAAATGTTCCTGTATTATTCTTATTATATTCTTGCAATGCTAGCAATGTTGCTACGGCTTCAATGTTGCTATAATTTGTTGCTACAAGTTTCTTGCATGCTGCCCACTTTGCTGTTTGAATTTCACGGTTTAACTTTATCCTAGTTTTTCAAATGAAATAAATGAATTTATTATCACTGTTTCATGGTTGTACAGCCTATTATTGGTAATAAAAAATGTATATTTAAGCAAATTTGACCTATTTTTGGTCTAAATTAAGCATTTTCCAGCATAGGAATGGCTAAATGAATGAAAATACTAATACAAGTATTCTCCACTGGTCACTAGGTGTCAGTAGTGTTACAGTGATGAGAAAATAGCCACTGTAGGAAGTATGCTCTCCCAGTGCTAATGTGCAAGTCTGTTATTTATGTCTTTCTTTCTCTTATTAAGTCTACTATGTTAGGCAATACGAGCGTAAAGGTGACTATAAGGTGACTATTTTATGTCTAATGGGCTCTAATAATGTTAAAAAACTCCTTTAGATGTAAAACAGGCATACATAAAGAGGTTTTCTGTCCTCCAATTACAAAAATAATCAATCTTTTAGTAAGGAATCCTATGGAAATTCACTTAACACATGATAATAAATGAAAGATTATGGCAAACTTTAAAATGTTGGTTATCGGTTCCTTTTTCTTGCCGCGTCTGGCCTAGTGGTTAGCATGTCGGCCACATAGTCAGGAGAACAGGGTTCGAATCGCCGTTGGGCACTTCTCTGTGGAGTTTGCGTGTTCTCCCAATGCTTGTGTGGGTGTTCAACAGGTACTCCGTTTCTCCCATTTTGCAAAAAAATTCACGTTAGGTTAATTGGTGACTCTAAATTGGTATAAATATGAGCGTGAATGGCTGGTTGTCCAGTCCAGGGTGTACCCCGCCTCTTGCCCTAAGTCACCTGGGGGTAGGCTCCCTAGTGAGGATAAGCTGACGGGCTCCTAATTCTTCAACTTTATTCTAGTAGAATGGCAACTTGCTCAAGGGCAACACAGAATACTAGTTAAAGCATTTTAGTGCAGTAGCTGCTTTGCTGCTGTAAGTACACACTACTGGTTGCCATTCCAAATGCGACCACGTCGATACTTCCAAAAAGTAAGCAAAGACACCAAGGGAAGACAACAGAGCTCCACTTCACAGAGACGACTCCAATCGATCCCAAAATAAATTGATTGTTGACATTTTTATCCCAGCCAACAAAACCTTTACCAAAGCAAAGGTCAGTGGCTTCAAATATCATGACCTGCCGTCCATCCAGACCACCCACATTGTCGTCGGCAGCATTCGGAAACAATAGTGAATTATTATCTGCAATCTCCAACATTAATATCAGAGAGGATATTATATTTGGGTATTCCTTGTGTAAACAGACCGTGGCATTGATGGACTCCCCCCTTCCCTCGCCACATCGCCACTGAATCACATCCAAAATGGCCTTCAATTGTCACAACTCACATCACCGTAATACGTTTCCTGCTCTTTTCCTGCAGATGTGTGCGTTGATAAGCCGAGGCGGCCCGAAAACGCACAGAACGAAAAGGTAAACATGGCGGGGTCTTTCATTGTCGTGTTTTTTTAAAAATGATTTTTATTCATCATAATGGTGCGCGGCCACAATCTCACACATTTAAAATGTGCCTTTGTTTAAGCAAGTACAAGGTGAAAATGGATATAGCTGATTAACCCCACGCCGTGTTCATTTAATGCTTATGCTATGTTACTTACATAACACCTTGCCCTATTTGCACCGTAGTCGTGCCGGCTGTAGTCTCACCACCGCACAGCCGGAAAGGGAAAGCCACCGTATCTCACATGGTTTGTTAGCAGAACTGTTTGCAATGCCGCAGTTCACTTTAAACGATGAGTCATGTGGGAATTGCGGGTGTCATCGGGCTAACTTGCTGTGAACACCTTTTGCAACACAAGCGATTCGATAATGCTGAAGAAGCAGTAAAAGTTTTTCATTTAACGATGCGGTTGTAGTTTCCGGTGGTGTGGAACTACACTAGGTGAGGTCAGCTTGTTGCCATATTCATCCCGCCTCATGCCAAACTCCCCTCCTGGTGTCCTGTTGTTTTGCATGAGTCGGTGGCACGACACAACTGAACGCAAGATGTTTTTTTTTCAATGAAATTTTTTATTATTAAGGGAGAACAAAACCCAAACCACAATGACAGTAACTGAGATGAAGGCTAGGAAGCCATTTCTCTTTATCCACAAATGGCAAAAACATGGAACAGTGGTGAACCTTCCCAGGAGCCAACCGAAATTACCCCAAAAGAGCAACGACGACTCATTTAAGAGGTCACAAAACACCCCACAACTACATCCGAAAAAACTGCAGGCCTCCTTGCCTCAGTTAAGGTCAGTGTTCATGACTCCACCATAAGAAAGACATGACAAGACATGGCACCGCTGAACAAAAAGAACATCAAGGCTTGTCTCAATTATGCCAGAAAGCGTTTTGAAGATCCCCAAGACCTTTGGGAAAACACTCAAACTGTGCTTTGATGAGACAAAAGTTGATTCTTTTGGGAAGGAGTGCGTCCCATGACATCTGGGGTAATGCCACATTTCAGGAGAAGAACATCATGTTAACAGTAAAATATGGTGGTGGTAGTGTGAGGGTCTGGGGCTGTTTTGCTGCTTCAGGAACCGGAAGGCTTGTTGTGATAAATGGAACCATGAATTCGGCAGACTACCAAAAAATCCTGTTGGAGAATGTCCGGCCAAGGTCCGGAATGGTCTAGTTAAAGTCCTGACCTTAAGCTTACTGAGATGCTGTGGCATGACCCATAAAATTGCGGTTTATGCTGGAAAGACTTCAAATATGGCTGAATTACAGCATTTTAGCCAAAATTCCCTGACAGCGCTGTAAGAAACTCATTGCAAGGTATCACAAACGCTTGATTGCAGTTTTTGCTGCTAAGGGTGCCCAAGCAGTTATAATCCCTTACCCACACAGGGTAATGTAGCTTTGGATTTTTTTCTCCCTGAATAATAAAAATCGCTTCAATTAAAAACTGTATTTCGTTGCTGATCCGATGCACACAAAAGTGTTGCATGTGCAATTATTGTTTGGACAAATTGACCACATGGTGGCGCTGTTGTTATACCCCGCAAGTCAGATTGATGGTTAGCAACACAGAAGGAGATCCGGAAGATCTTGGTCGTATCTCCGTTTGGGAATCTCTGTGTGAAGTTTGCATGTTCTATTTTGTACTCCGGCTTCCTCCTACGTTATTAATTTCAGAATAATTAATGAATTAATAGATTAATAACTTGTGGATGTGAATGCTTGTTTGTCCTCTGTGGGCTCTGCGACTGGCCGGCGACCAGAATTTCTCACACAGGTCGACAAAGTTCTCAACAAAACAAGCACAGCAACTTTTGGGCGTTGCGAATCGCCACCAAGTTTAGTACACACCAGTGGGGGACTGATGGGTAAAGTTTAAGCAACAATCCTTGACAAATACTGTATGGCCGCCCGTCAAGCAAAACGTCTTTGCAGGGGCACATTAACGAGACTTAGCAAAGAACTGGCCGTAAGATATTGACCATCTGTCAAAAGAATATAAAAAATTGAGGCTATCTGTATTACACGTATGCTCGCATGTCCTCCAAAACGTTTCGAGGATCGGGTCCAGCAGTAATGTCGTTTCCAGTGTGGGAAAAAATTGGACCCCCATCACATCCATGCATATTCTACACCACTTGACCTGGACCCTCCATTCCCAAATGGCAAATTTAATGTCATCTCTTTTTTTATCCTATGAATGACTAAATGTATGTAATAATGAATACTTTAAAATGTATTCTATTCATTAACAAGTTAAATGAAATAAAATACATATAATTATATCACAATTTCTGCTATTGTACTTAACTTGTAGAGCTTCCCCCGTCCTCTTAATAGGCGTAATGTTGTTAAAACATAACCAAAAGACCTATTTTCAAAATATAAAGATCAATATCCTATTTGTGACAGCTGCCGGAGAAACACCAACACATTTTACTCCACAATCGCCATCCCTGGAGGAAGTCTTTTTGGAGTGGGGGGCTTTCATGCGTGGCCTTTATATTCATCCCAGCGCAGGGGAAGACAGCCTGTAGGCGTACAGATATGAACCCCGTGTCAAGGAATGGAGAAAAAACCTGCAAAAAGAACAACCTGTATGGCTTTTCCAGGCAAGAAAAACGAGCTTAAGAGTCCGACAAAGCCGAACAGATTTCAACATTGGATTCCGGCAAAGCGTCGGTGTGACACCTCAGCTTTTATAGCTCGAGCCCCCGTGGCCGCTCATGCTCTTTGCACGCAAACGAACGAAGCAACCACCATCCGGGCGTCCATAAAGACACCGGTAGCAGGACCAGCTTCTCCATATTTCATTTCCTCCCTCCCTCCTCCATTCTCCATGACTCTTTCCCCCCCTTCTGCAGTCCAACACAGTCCATTATCTGCTCTTAGTACTAATTGGTGTATTAACGCCATGCTGTGGGTGACACAGCGAGAGAGAGGGGGTGAGAGGATGAGTAGGAAAGGATGCGGGATGAATGCGAATGAGACGGCTCTCCGGGGGGGAGGCGAGTGTGACTCTGCTGGGGTGAAAGAGGATGGGAGGCCAAGGTAAATCTTTTCGGCTGCACAAGTGGTTAAGAGCAGCGTAGGAAAGAAAAATGATGAGTGAAGAGGGGGAAGGAGAAGCGCACACACAAAAAAATCCTGTAATGGCTTTTTTTTTTTTTTTTCCCCCCCCCGTTATGTCGGCCTTCTCAGCATCGCTTTCACTGCTACTTTCTCCGTCACCGCTCTCAAACCAATTATCCACTCTCACTGGCGCCACTGGCGGCGCACGGAAATGTAAATTGCACGCGAGATGTTTATTTATTTTCGCCAAGATGTGTGTAAGGTAGGCAGCCCTTGGAGGAAGTGTAGGAGGAGGAAAAGCCAACGACGACAAACAACAAAGCCATCTCGGAGTCCTTGGTGGAATTGCAACGCTATCAGACACACACACACAAGTGAATATTTAGGGTGCTGAAGTTGACTTAGGCTGATACACACACTTGCAAAACCCCTAATGGGGTTCGCAGCGACTAGCAAACCTTTACACGTCACTACAACCACCTTCAAGAAGTGGTGGCGTGGCATGAGGTTGGCAAGACCAACCGAGAGGGCGAGCTGCCTAAAAGCGGACGAAAACAGGAAAGCTGGGCAACAACAGCTCCGCAGGTGGCATCCTAAGTCTGTGCGGTGGACGCCGAGCTCCCCGCCTCCTGGCTCCCGACCTTGAGCTGTTTTTGAACACTTCACATGCCGATGAAATGTAAACAGAGCAAGATGAGCGCGTGAGATGAAAGCAGAGCGCTGGAATTGTTCAGGAGAGGTGAGAAAGGTGACACACGCTCCAGCCATTGACACTGCACTTCAGGATAGGGATGTCCTGATCCGATCACCAGGATCAGAAATCCGCTGTATTTTGAGATCGGAAAAGTACATCCGTGGCACACTCCAACACGGTGTGCACGCTAAATGCGCATCGGAGCTGGCTGCCGCTTGACTACCGCCGCCCGGCAGACATGTCGGAGTTACTTTGACGTTGGACGCTGGATAGTCGGCACTGTACCTCCGTAGCTCCCTAGCTGTGCCCGGACTCCTCTGTCATGGTGCTGGGAACCCTCTAACCACTGTTATGTTCTCAATCACACCACAAATGGATCTATTATCACGTCAAATCATATATAATATGATATAATTCCACGTCAGGATGGCTGTAATTCAGTTGGCCATTTGTTTGCACGTCAACAATGAGCACTCTGTCCTTTTTTAAGCTCGAGCCTGTTGTTTTGTTGCCGACTAAACTGTCCACAGGTATGAATGTGAGTGTGAATGGTTGTCTGTCTGCCCTGCGATTGACCCCGGGTGTACCCCGCTCCCTGCCCGAAGTCAGCTGGGATAGGCTCCAGCATACCCGCGACCCTAATGACGACAAGCGGCATAGAAAATGGATGGATGGAAAACAATCACCCTTCGGTGTTTACAGAAACATTGTAAACCAGGGATGTCCAAAAAGCAGCCCATGGGGCATTTTTGGCCCACAGCTTGGCCATAGTTCTGGTTTTATTTTGCTTTTTCACCTTTGGTTGTTTCTATCCTTTAGATCCGTGGTTTTCCGGTTCTGGACGGCAGCCCGATACGCACCCATTCCTATTATTCCCATAACTGGCACTCCTATTGCCCTCAGCAGTCGTTTCCTCGAGTTTTTAACCTGCTCCCGCGCGGCCTGCGGATGCTCTCCGTCTCAGACCTTAGAAGCAGTCAACAGCCATGCTCCTGTTCTGAACTCCCTGAGGTACTTATCTGTAGTGATCTAGTTTACCTGTGCATCCCAGTGGGCCGCTCTTCTGGCCTCTTCCGCCAAGCCTTCATACCAGTTTTTCCCCGGCTTGTTTTTTCATCTTTCCGGCCAGCCGGTGATTGTTTGTTCCTTACTGAGCCGAACCTGCAATTAAAGACTTTGTGCAAAAGCTCACTGCAGCTTATTATAAAAATCAAACATGCTAATAGCTTTATTTTTATTTAAGAATTTGTATCGGAGAATTACCTGCCAGTAGATTCCAAATGCAATTGTAATGTAATGTTTTGTAATGTTATAAAACAATTTTAGCAGCTTTAGGACTTTATTCTTGGCTGTAGTCTTCTAATTGAGGTTGGAATTTCTCTATCACAGATTTAAATATAAAAAAAATAAACTATGCTTTTTGTGGTTGAATATGGTTAGTAGTTATTATTCATTTTTAAAAAAAGCACATTTAACTAAATAGTAGACATGTTTTTCCTAAATTAGGCATTTTCAAGCACAAAAATGCCTAAATCGGACAAAACACATATATAAGGGATTCAGGGGACACGATCAAAGATGTGATAATATGTAGCGGGTCACTAGATGTCAGTAATGTTATTGTGATGTTTAGTGAGACACACAAGCACCAAACTTGCTGGAACAACAGGCGTTTATCGCAGGTTCAAACCGTACAATAATCCCAAACAAAAACACGAGCTAGTGTTGCAGCCGTAACCCACAGCAAGCTAAAACTCAACTCTAAAGCACCGACGTCACTTTCTGTGCGCACCCCAATCAGCTCCCCCTTGCACCGGAACACATTTACAGCAACACACACAAGCATGAGTATTATTATTATATGAAATGGCTTCTGGTTTTCTGTTCTTATGTCTACTACTGTATATTGGGTAATACAAGTGTAAAGGTGACTATAGGGGTGTTATTTTATGTCTAGAGGGCTCTAATAATGTTGAAAAAAAAGTATTTTGAAGGTTTATTTTCCCAGATTTATAAATAAGCAATCTTTTGGCACAGGAATGTACTTCACAGACGGTTCTGGTAACCACAATAAATACGAATTCCTTGTAGTGACTTTCTTTAAATTTAATGTCAAAAATGTAGTTCTTTTTTCCCAAGAATAAGACTTTTTGTCAGTTGTTAGCACACCTACCACTATTCTCATAACCGTCTTGGTCCTTATAAAATGACAACAATTGTGCCACAATTTGAAAACGACCACACCAATTTGAATGAAGCCATGAGGCAGGTGGCGGAAGAAACCCTAAACTATGCTGCCATTTATTGAGTACTGCTTCCCCCAACAGGGATGGAATGGAACAATACCAACCATAATTTGAAATTGTTTGTAATTCAGCAGGAGCCAAATGCTTCGGCCTTGGCAGACTATTGTTTCTTTCCCCCGTCGCCTGTAATTTATACGCACAGGCTGGAGCACAGGTGCGCGTCGGCCTCGCCTCCAGGGGCCCGGGATGTGCGCCCGCGGGCGTGCGACTAGCTGCTGACGACGGGGAAGGTGTCTGGACCGCATGTGACACTGAGAAGTCTGCAGGCTGATTATTTAGATAAGCGCATTCATCCTCCCGGGCGGAGGCAGAACGGAGGCGAGTGTTTTGTTTATCATCATTAAGCGCCAGCTCTGTTTGCCTGCGTCCTCGCCGCCTCGCTGGGCTCACATCCCGCCCCCGCGGCGCCCGTGAAGCCGACTCCTCAAATACGTCATTTGCTCAATTATTTTCAATTATGCCGCCATCGCCGCTTCTGCCGCCAGCCCCTCTAGTTCAATTGCGAGCAGAAATCACTTGTTGATTGACAGCGGGAGCTAATTAGAGGAGGAAGGAAAAACCAAAAACCCCCAATGGTAATGAGAGCCGATTGGTGCCTCACACAATCACTCAGTGGCTCTGCACAGACAACCCCTTTACTCCAGAGTGTCCGTTTTACTTGTCTTATCGTGTTGTACACTACTCTTCACTTTTTTACCATCTATCACATTTTGTGCTCAAAGATTTCCTTCGGCTTCCGGGAGAAAATGGTAGTAGGAGAGCTTTCAAAGTGAGAACATGAATCCATCAAGGGTGCCATGTCTGTGTGTGTATGTGTGTGTGTGTGTGTGTGCGCATCTAGCACATCTACTTCAAGGCAGCTTTCTGCAGGTTTGAGAATAAACTTCTCAGAATCAATGACTGACTGCTCCGGATAGAGAAAGACACACAAAGCCAATACAGCTTGTTAAATGTTGTTCATAGCTTCACGGTGGCATGCTCTCACAAAACACACTTAGCCTGACGTTATGCATTAGAGTAGTCTGTGTACAGCTCGACATACGACGCACGAGGCACCCGCAAGCCTGCTTTTCATTCATTTCATTTCCATGTTCTGTACAGCTTCTCCTCGTGATGGTCGCAGGGGTTTTGTGGTTAAATATGGCCTATTATTACGGTAGTTAAAAAAAAAAACGTATCTAAGCTAGCTTTGTGTATTTATCGGCATAAAAATTCAAGCATAAAAATGGCAAAATGAACTAAATACAAATAAGATACTCAGAAGACGCCATTGCCCGTGTTATTGTTATTATTACTAGTATTATGGGTTGTGTTCAAAGACACCATGTAATTAAAGTTGAATTGAGGGTATTTTCAAGTATGCAAAGAAGGCGTGACTGAAAACAGGAAGGTGGTGGTTGAGCTCGCTGCTACATCGTGTCTTCAGGGAAGGTAAAAGTAACCCCAAACGTTTATTTATCCCTATCATTTATCATTCGGGCCAATCCATGTCAAATCAATGAATGGGGGGAACCACAGCCCCTCAGATGTTATTGTTGTTATTCTTCTTCCTCTTCTTTTCCTTTTGGCTTATAACATCAGGGGTCGCCACGGCGAATCAATTGCCTGCTTCTAACCCTGTCTTCTCTAGCACCAAACTACCTTCATGTCCTCTTTCACTACATCCATAAACCTCCTCTTTGGTCTTCCTCTAGGCCTCCTGCCTGGCAATTCAAAACTCAGCATCCTTCTACCAATATATTCACTTTCTCTCCTCTGGACATGTCCGAACCATCTCAGTCTGGCCTGTCTGACTTTTTCTCCAAAACCTCTAACATGTGCTGTCCCTCTGATGTGCTCATTCCTGATCCTGTCTATCCCGGTCACACCCAAAGAGAAACCTCAGCATCTTCATCTCTGCTACATCCAGCTCTGCCTCCTGTCTTTCCCTCTGTGGCACGGTCTCTAGACCAAACCACATCGCTGGTCTCACAAACGTTTTGTACACCTTTCTTTTAATTTTTTTTTTTCCACACTCGCCATTGCTCTGGACTATTGACCCTAAGTACTTAAAATCCTCCACCTTCTTTATCTCTTCTCCCTGTAGATGTTATTGTTGTTATTATTTACATAAAATAGTCTCTGTGTCATGAAAACTTAAATAATTTTTAGAAATTCCACTTATTAGTTGTACAGGGAGTCATAAAGGATTGAATAGTTTGCATTGCTGTTAGCAACCGTGTGGCCACACCCATTTATCTTTGACTATAATCTTTATTTTCTCCCAAACTATTAGTGCTAGGTTAACCAAACTTTTCTCCTAAGGGTAGTTTTTCATACAGAATTCAAATTTGCAGTCAGATTTTCAATATGCTCAATACAAACTATGCAAGATTTTAGACATTTTTGGGTCGTTGTTTTTGGGCTTCAAGGTTCACATGCTATGTTCTTTGGTACTTGTAGGATGTAATATCAGAAATTAGGAGGTTTTTTTTTCTTATTGCAGCGAAAAATCTCAAAATGTGCTAGTATGTACCAATTTCCCTCATTTTGGATAAAAGGCATAAAACACTACTTTGACAATTCCCTTGAAACAATATGGCAAATACAGGCTCAAGGCAAGTGTCATTAAGATCCTTTCTCTGCTCACACTCGAGCTGGATCTCGCCTCCATCTTGTCATGTTGGTTCAATTATAAAGTTTTGTCCAGTCAGTATTTTGCATGCATCGCCTGATATTTGTTCTGACAAGTTATGAAAAAGATGGAAACAGAACAAAGAACCTACCCGGTGGCTGGGAAAAGAATCACAGTAGTGTTTCTGGTCATCTTCATGTCTCAAACCTTATGGTGATGATAGCACACTCGTACATCTGCACTGGAAGTCAGGTCAGCTTCAGGTACGCCGCACCTGCAGACCAACAAGTCCACATTTCCATTGGACAAATTTGAAATAACTTGGAATTCAAAACCTGTCCTAATAACAGGGTAATCCTAATTTTGTCCCAACTGTGCTGGAGAGAGAATATGGTTAGCGTTGGGGTAAATCTGGGGTACCCAGACCTGCATGGTGACTCAAAGTGATGTTCCACCCCTAAAACATATTTACACTGAACGTGTATACAGTGGGAGTAAAGCGAGAGCATTTAAATCTGATTATTGATTATAACCACTAATCACAGAATACTGTAACTGACGATCCGAGCATGTACATCATGCACAACAATGCAGCCGGGCGCTGTTTTGTCATTTTTCTCTGCAATAAAGAAAAACACCCTCCAATTTTTTTATAATTACATCAAAGAGGTAGCAAAGAACATCCATCCATCCATCTTCTATGACGCCAATCCTCACTATGGTTGCGGGGGTATGCTGGAACCAATCCCAGCTGACTTTTGGCGACAGGAAGGGTACACCAAAAAATCCGAAATCTTCAATAACCCTGTAAGTAATGAGAATATTGAAAATCTGCATGGAAAACTACTTTAAAGGCAACGTTTTGGTAACCTCTTCATAATCGTTTTGGGATAAAATGCTGGAAGCTATTCCAGCTGACTTTTGGAGACAGGAAGGGTACACCAAAAATTCAGAAATCTTGAATAACCCTGTAAGTAATGAGAATATTGAAAATCTGCATGGAAAACTACTTTAAGAAGCAACGTTTTGGTAACCTCTTCATAATCGTTTTGGGATAAAATGCTGGAACCTATTCCAGCTGACTTTTGGTGACAGGAAGGGTACACCAAAAATTCCGAAATCTTGAATAACCCTGTAAGTAATGAGAAAATTGAAAATCTGCATGGAAAACTACTTTAAGAAGCAACGTTTTGGTAACCTCTCGCTAAAAGTTTGGGAGAAAATGCTGGAGCCTAACCCGGCTGACTTTTGGCGACAGGAAGGGTACACCAAAAATTCGGAAATCTTCAATAACACTGTAAGTAATGAGAATATTGAAAATCTACATGGAAAGACTACTTAAGAAGCTTTAAGAAGTTTTGTTAACTAACGGTTTGGGGGAAAATAAGCAGGAACCCCACGGGTTTTGACAACTGGAACAGGTGGGAACGTCAAAAAAACCCATATTTTGAATGGCGTCCAATTCACAATGACAAAAAGGTGCTGAAAGTTGAAAAAAATCAACGCTTCTTGTTACTTATGTCCCATTTAACTCTTCCAGAACTCTTCCGTTGAGAGGTATTTTAGGCCAGCTTGGGTTGTAAGTGCTAATTATTACTTGTCTGAGTTGGCAGCTTTTGAAGATCAATGTAAGTCATAGTGAACGTTTTCCAAGAATGGCAATTCTGCCTGTGCAGTAAGGCGGATTTTGTTCCGGCGTGAAAGACAAAATGAAAACAACGCGTCACCGAGGGGTTAACCCCAAGCGGCGCTTTCTCCCGACTCCCCTAATGGCATTATCGCCTTAATGACTTGTAATTGCAACAAGATCTTAACTTGTGAGGCTAATTGCATCTGATTAAAGACAATATTAGTTTTACTGCTGGCAAATTGGCAGGTGAGGGGTGGAGAGCGCAGAGGAGGATGGGCATCCAGGGGGTGTCCAGTGGCGTCTTTGTGGTGAGCGCCAAGTGGAGGTGAAGAGTTCATCCCGAGCATCACAGCAATTAGTGGCGTACATTACAGCAACAATAGCCTCGTTTGATTCCTTTCTCTCCCTCCGCACGCTCGGATGTATTCTAGAGATTTCATCTCCAATGTCTCATCAGCGAGCGCTTTTTGCAGTGTAATTTGTGCAACTGACAGACGGTCAATCAATATTAGACAGAAACCATCAGCCAGCGAGCTTCCCAAGCTGGGAAAGCAGAACACCTGCCTTCTCATGCAGCCATGCAGATACTGCAAATATTTGACATTTAATGGAACGTGAAGCTAAGCGGTCTGGATCTAGTAAAATTGATTCAACTTGCTGTGTAGTTGAAGCTAAATGAATGCGGAGGTCACAAACACACACACAGTCAGTTCCGGGGTTTGGGTCGTACTCTCAAATCTATGCTTGCGACTTTTTAAATATTACAACTTCCATCCATCCATTTTCTAAAATCAACATTTTGTTAATTGAAAATGAAATCATTATTGTAATATTACTAAATATTACTAAATATACATTTTTCTCATATTTGGCAAATATAATATTTTTGAACACTTATCCTCCGTTGATTTATAAAACCAAATCCTTATTTTTCTAATAATGGGTGGAGAAAAGTGTCGGGTGTGATATGTGATAGAAGAGTTTCAGCGAAAATGAAAGGAAAGGTGTACAAAACTGTGGTGAGACCAGGGATGTTGTTTGGTTTAGAGACAGTGCCTCTGAGGAAAAGACAGGAAGCAGAGCTGGAGGTAGCAGAGATGAAGATGCTGAGGTTCTCTTTGGGTGTGACCACAATGGACAGGATCAGGAATGAGCTCATCAGAGGGACAGCACATGTTAGAGGTTTTGGAGATAAAGTCAGAGAAGCCAGACTGAGATGGTTGGGACATGTCCAGAGGAGAGATAGTGAATATATTGGTAGAAGGATGCTGAGTTTTGAATTGCCAGGCAGGAGGCCTAGAGGAAGACCAAAGAGGAGGTTTATGGATGTAGTGAAAGAGGACATGAAGGTAGTTGGCGCAAGAGAAGAAGATACAGAAGACAGATGGAGGCAATTGAGTCGCTGTGGCGACCCCTAACGGGATAAGCCGAAAGCAAAAGAAGATTTACTGTACATATTACAACATAAAAAAAATATATATTCATATGGCATTCTCAAAATTATACAGCTTTATTATTATATTATGAATATTAATGAATATAATGAATGTATTATAACTCTATTCTTGTAAAAATATTTTTTAAATGCATAATTTTCTTTTCCCCTCAAAAATGTACTTTTTGGTATATTTGGATTTTCTATTATTTTCCATTAATTTGGATTGTTTACAATATTTGTTTACAGTATTTTTTGTGTAATATCACAGCGTGTTGTCCGACAATTTCAACTTAATCCTCAAAATTCTTTTTTTCCTGTTAATATAACACTTTATTCTACTTTTTCTGTAACATTACCGCTTTATTCTCATTAATTTGCTACTTTTTTGGGGTTTTTTTTCCCCAATATTACATTTTTTTCTACCATTGGAAATAATGGGGGTAAAATATGTACAAAGTGGGGGTATGTGTAAAAAAAAGTTGAACCCTGTAATATTAAACTGTAAAAACACAGACATCTTAACTTTTTAATACTACTTTGTTACGTTTACATCAGTTGTAACAATATGAGAGAAATGTATAAGAGCGTTATCATTGTAGAATAAAACTTTTTCAATTAAGCAATGGCGCTCCGTTGACTTTGCAGGTGCACCGAATGAAGCGGTGCAAGCGTGCATATGCCACGTACGGTACTGAAAAACGGTATAAGGGAGACGACCGCGTCAAATAACACCAATCTCTTGTGGTCTCCCTGCACCGACCCAAAATCCGGGGCCGGTACCAGCAGTGATTTAAAGGCAGGCACGGGAGACAAAAGTAAATGATGCTTATACGATGCATGATTTCCTGCTCTTCTCAAGCACTTGCTTAATTGCCGTTCTCACCTGAGCGATTGTGTAATTTCCTTTATTTTCCTCCTCCTCTGCCCGGAGTATGAGGCTATAATGAGCTGTGTGTGTCCGCCGAAGTCAGGCATGGCGTTCGCAAATAGGTTTTTCGCTAATTTACCAATTAGTGCGCAAGTACCCCAAGTCCACAGATGGCCCCCACCCCGCACATTGAGTGTTCGGGGATCATCGGCCCACACTTGGCCCGTGTGCTTCTCGGCCTTGCTTTGTTCATCCAAAAGGTCCCGCCGGCGCTTTGCGTATTACGCCAAACCTCACAGGGAGGCGGCAGGGGGGACTTTGTGGATGCGTCTATCTCTGCTTTTCACTGACCAGGAGGATGTGGAAAAGCAGTGAGATGGGAGAACGAAGGAGAAGACACTGAAGGGGAAGTTAGTGAACGCTTTGGACGCTGGCAAACGGGTGGTGTAGTTCCGGCATCATCCTGCTCTCGTGCAACTACTACTTCCTTCTTACTTTCAGACTCTTACTTGTGGCGGTTCGCTGTGTTTTCTGAGATCCAGTGTCAGTGCAGCCGTCTACCAGGAAGTTTTGGAGCACTTCAGGATTTTTGCTGCTGACCAACTTTTTGGAGATGCAGATTGAATTTTCCAACAGGACTTGGCACCACTACCAGTACCTGGTTTAAGGACCACGGTGACCCTGTCCCTAATTGTCCAGCAAAGTCTATGGGGTATTGTCAAGAGGACAATGTCATAGGCCAGACCCAACAATGTTTCAAACAATATATTACTTTTAAAAAAACGCATTTTTGTAGTGTCCCACCGCCACAATCAATAATATGTAGCCTGGTTTAATATACAATACTTTGCACTCATTATTTATGTATTTTCAACTTCGGATCCGATTGTTTTTATTCCCTTCCAGTTACAGTGGAGCAAAGTGAACGTTAGATGCAGGTGATTTGTTCCGCCATTAAAACCGAAAACGATGAGAAAACGAACCTTCACAGAACAAACAATATCTCTACGCTAAATGTGCTCTTGCTTGTTTTTATTCTGTGTGTGTGTGTGTGTGTGTGTGTGTGTGTGTGTGTGGCAATCAATGGATGGGAGGTCATTTATCAGTGCCTCCTTTTGCGCGTGGATCATTTATATTATATCCACCAAGGCAATAAACACTCTATAATTCCTTTTCTTTCACTGCATTCTCCTCTCTTTTCCTGTCCTCTAGGGACCCATGACAATTACACACAGAACTTCTCCAGTGGAGTCTTGCTTCATGACAATATTCTAGACATGGCTCTAAGGCAGTGCTGGCCCTCCTGGTGGGAGGCTCGGGAAAAAGTCGGGGGAGGCCGCGAGAGGCTAGGAGTGCTTTCAGTGTTAGTGCAGACCTGCCAACGTGTACATATTTATTGTACTCAACATGCAATTTGACTCTTGAATATGCTCTCCATTCTGTTGCATTTTCCTGGTTTCAGTTTCGTGTCCACTTTGTACACTGCTGACAAAAAATGGGTGGGTGGGTAAAGGGGGGGGTTGGGTGGCAAGACAAAAAATAACTGAGGATCACTGCAAGGACATTTGGAACGTATTTAGAGTCATTTGTTTTCATGTTGATCTCCACTTTAATATTACAATATTTATAACTGCATGATGGAATATGTCTAAAAGTTCTCCTGTTTCAATGCCAGTGTTGTATTGACCTTTTAAAATGCTATTTTTTGCATAAAGAAAACATAAAAAATATATATTTTTGAATATATATGTTTTTGTTTTTTATATTTTTAAATTACTTTATTGATATACTATTTGATATAATGTGGGTATATATATATATATATTTATTTATTTATATGTACATATATATATATAGTAGTGTTCCAAATAATAGCAGTCCAATGTGACTAACCAGATGAATCACTGTTAGTATCTTTTTATTGCTACATGGCTAACAAGTTACCAGTAGGTGCAGTAGATTCTCAGAAAACAAACAAGACCCAGCATTCATGACATGCACGCTCTTAAGGCTGTGCATTTGGGTAATTAGTTGAAAGTAGAAAAATATCAGTCTGGCATTCAATCGGTGAAATTTAGTGAAAAAACAGGTGTGAATCAGGAGGCCCCTATTTAAGAACGACACTATCACTTGTTGAAATTGCATTTCTCTTTGAAAGGTATAGGAAAATGGGTCGTTCAAGACATTGTTCAGAAGAACAGCGTACTTTGATTAAAAAGTTTGGCTATTCAGCTAAAATGATCTCCAGTGGTTTAAATTGGAGACCAAAACCAGGCTCAGGCTCAGCCAATGATCAGCTCAAGGACGATCAAAGACTGTCTGGAGTTACCTCAAAGTACTGTGACAGTTCGAAGACGTCTGTGTGAAGCTAATCTATTTGCAATAATCACAGCCTTTAGAGCGTGCATGTCATGAATGTTGGGTCTTGTTTGTTTTCTGAGAATCTACTGCACCTACTGGTAACTTGTTTGCCATGTGGCAATCCAAATATAGTAATAACAGTGATTCATCTGGTTAATCACATTGCACTGCTGTTGTTTGGCACACTACTATATATACACACACACATTTTTTGTTTCTTATTAATTTTGCTGTTCATCATTTGTGTTTTTTTATTTTCATTATTTTTTCAATTATTTTAGCTTAAATGATGAAATGTCCTATTGGAAAATGTTATATTACATAATGTAATTATTTCTATTTCATTTTTGGTTTCAGACTAAATGAGAGCCGTCTGGTGTTCTTTTTTTTTTTCTAAAAAACCTTGCTTTTCAAGTTTTCCAAAAAGCTCTCTCCCAATTATACGCTGCGTCACCTCTTGGTACAAAATGGCGTTAGATTCTCATGAGAGCACCCCGTCACGTGAAATAGCGCGATGAGGCGTCAGCGCCGGCTCGGATGCCTGTTGTCAGCCGAGCCGGCGCTGCGGTTCATTGAAACGGTGGAACAATTAAGGTTTAATTTAGGAGTGTTGGAATGATGCGCTCAGCCTCCAAATAACATCAAATAGCTGCAGCGGGACGGAGGGAGAACTAATTACCAGATAGAAGAGAAACACTCCTCGTTGTGATCTTGGCTGCCACCGTCGTGAGGCAAGCTAAGTGCTGAGAGGCGCGTTTGCCGCGTTCCAAATGACATGTTGAAAGTCATTACGGACTCTTAGTTAGTCCATGAACTTGATTCACTTTGCAGCGTCCAAATGAAGCGTTTGGCACTCTTTGACTTCCACTGATTAAAGTCGAGGCCCTGAAATTTGTCCTGGTTGCTTTCGCTTAAATGCATGGCCGTTCACAAGCCCATCGCTGCTAATAACACCGCTACCAGTTAACTGCGTCTTATTCCAAAACATTTGGACGTCGTGTTATGAGCTTCCGATGTTTGTTTGGGGTTTTGTCATGGTTGCACTATGCTCGTCTGAAGAAACCGGCGGTTTTCACGGCTTGACTGCAAAAATGCCAGCCAGAGACCCACTATAATATGGGTCAGGTACTTCTTTGGCTAAGAAAGCCACATATTTGAAAGCATGCAACAACATGCAAACATATAGCCGTATAACATAACATCGAATGCAACTAAGCGCGTGCATGTCTAACCAACGATTAATAAGTCATACTCACACTAAGCAATAATCAAATACTTTCTACCGTTAATGTGTCTTCTGGTGCTGCATGTTTGTTGCCATTTTCATGGTCAAAATGGTTTGCTCTGCAAAATTACCAAGCTGTCCTTTTGATGAAAGGAGGAAAGGAACTTCTTGATGTCTGGAACTTCTTGACCCGGACAGCTGGCTCTGACTCTGGCTTTGGCCACCGGCACTGCAGTAGAAAATTAATGGACGGGATTCCAATGCATAGTTTTATATTTTAAAGTTATTTTTAACACTGTGATTTACGTTATGTTTTACTTCAAAATGCCAGTGGGGAAAAAATACATATATGCTATCGTCCTAAGAAAATGTCACCGAAAGAGCCACATCTGGCCGTAGGTTCCCTAAACCTGCACTGTAGTATGACATGGGGGTTCTGCTGTTTTTAAGAATTTACTGCAAACATGCTAATAAAACAAATACTGTATATTCAGTGTAGGACACAAGCACTTTGCTGTTTTTAAGAATATACAAAGTGAATCTACAGTTTTTAAAGATTTACTGCAAACATGCAAGTTAAAGAT
The DNA here is from genome assembly GCA_024372805.1 of Oostethus manadensis. Classification (NCBI taxonomy): domain Eukaryota; kingdom Metazoa; phylum Chordata; class Actinopteri; order Syngnathiformes; family Syngnathidae; genus Oostethus; species Oostethus manadensis. Next base: position 591,892 of record QODF01000148.1, on the reverse strand, counting down.
CCTATATATACACACAATATAAGACACAGGAGCCCTGCTGTTTTTAAAAATATACAAAGGTGTGAAAAGAGTGATCAGCCGTTTGTGGGTCCTAGTCAAAGAGCTTTTAAGTGGCAGAAGCACGCTGCTGTTTTTAGGTATGTACAGCAAAAATGAACACTGCTGCTTTGAAGGACCAAATCCTATAAAGGACAAGAGCGCTCTACTGTTTTTAGCACCAGTCAAAGATCATCTGACGTAACTTCACTGCTGTTTTTAAGGATCTACAGCAAAAATGCTAGTCACACAATAAAGGAGACAAGCAACCTGCTGTTTTTAAAAATGTACAAAGATCCTTCACATGACAGAAACACGGCTGTCTGGCTGAGATCCTACATAAGTCAAGCATGTGCTGCCGTTTTTGGGAATCATCTGTAAAAATACCATACAAAATCCTATACATAGCAGGTGTTGCTATTTTTAGGAATATACTGCAGGAAAATGAGACAAAGGGTCGGCAGGAAAACTGTTGCTTTGAAGGACCTACTGCATGACAAAGGTGCTCTGCTGTTTTTTGGGAATCTACTGCAAAAATGCAGTCAAATGTCCTCTATATGACTGGAGTGTGTTGCTGTTTTTAAAAATAGACTGTATATGTCTGCCCAGCACGCTGTGCTGTTTTTAAAAATGTTTGTCAAAGATCCTCTATTGCTGTATGATTAAATTTAAGATGTATCGGTCTAAAAACACGTACAGTGGAACTGTTGAAGAAACTCTAAAAACCAGAACTCTGGCTGGGGTGTAAGAATTCTGGCTCAATGGAGGAACATCTGGTTCCAGTTAAAGGCTTTTTGGGGATGTTTCAAGTCATTGTGCAAGCATTGTGAGCGCGTGACTGAAGCACAAGGGACTCTCCCTCTGTGATAAATTAATAATCCAGATGAGAAAAGCCGATCGATGCGCAGGAACGAAGCCATGGGTGGAGCGGGGGATGCGGTATCTTGAAAAAAAAACAAAACAAAAACACATTCTGGGAAGCACAGAACAGAAGGTTATTGGCATGCATGGGGAAATGTTGGCTCCGTGATGGGGTGATGGAGAGTTCAGCAGCGTGCAGGAAACAGTCAACTGAAGCAGGAGCGAATCGTACAAAAACGTACGCCAATGATCTAACTGGATATTGGACTCAATAGGAGAAAAGTTGCACCAAAAGATGAGGCATGAGAGCGTGACACTCCCTTCGGCCATCGGTTGATCCATCGTGCTCTGGTGCGGACCCGGAAGTCACTTCCTGCTCCGGTCTAAGGACGCGACACACAGAGGTAGTCATTGAACAAACACCTTTAAGTTGCAAATGACCGCACTGCACATAATATCACGGGATGAAATATCACTAAATTATTTAAGAAAAAAAGTGAAATATTTGAAAAAACAGCAAAAACGGACAAAAAGTAAAGAGCGGAGTTGATACTATTAAAAGGGTCTATTAATCAATAAGCCTCGAATTTTTAGGACCTACTGCTAGATTGCCAGTCAAAGATTCTCTATTTGACACGAGTGCTCTAATTTTTAAGGAGTAAAAACAAGCGTCACAGATCCTCTACATCAGGGGTGGGCAAGCTTTTTGACTCAGGGGCCACATTGGGTATAACAATTTGGCGGAGGGGCCATCTGTATATGGGTGGCAACAAACACTTGCCCACGGTATGAAAACGAAAACACAACACAACCACCGCAAGTTGACGCATCACATGAAGGCGATAAACATAAAACATGCATACAACATAAAAGTCATATTTCCAAATTCCCGCAAGGCATGCTGGGTATTCCAGCTGAACAACATTAGATATCAAAAGTATGCTAAGTCCTCCTTGTTTACTTCTCTGACAACCTCCCACATATTTCAAGCAAATTAAGAGGCAAAATGCAAATGCAACATGTTGTGAGAACGAGTACCACAAGCTACCCAGCATGCCTTGTGGCGAGAATACAATAGAGGCCGGATTAAGACGCTCGGCGGGCCATATTGCCGGCCCCTGCTCAACATGAACGCGACCTTTTGATGTTTTTAGAAATTTGCAGCACATATGCTAGTCAAAAATCCTTTTTAAAAGTAGAGCGCTGCTGTTTTTAAAAATATACAACAACAAAAGACATGAGTAACCTGTTGTTTTGATGGACCGACTGCACAAATGCAAGTAAAAGATCCTATGAAACTTGCTGCTGTTTTTTGGGATCTACTAAAAATGTTTTTCAAAGATCCCATATATGACACGAGCGCTCTGCTGTTTTTAAGGAGCTACTGCAAAAGTGCTACTCAGCGATCCTATCAACAGCAGCTAGAAGCTGTTTTTCTGCTGTTTTCTGGTATCTCCTGCTCTACCAAGTTTTTAAGTAAACATGTGGGCTATGCTGATGTCATCTAAGGGCTGGATTTCATCCCCTGTTGATTAGGGGGAGGATTTCGAGTGAGAAGCCTGCCTCTATTCTGCTAAACGTTTGTTCTCCTAAGGCAGGGGTGTCCAAAGTGCAGCCCGGGGGCCATTTGTGGCTGCGGCTGTGTTTTTATTGGCCTGCAACAAAAAGAATAAAAACAAACAAAAAAAAATGAAAATCAACAGTAGGTTTACAAAAATAAGGTCATTAGGAGACAAAAGTTAAGTAAGCTAACAAACACCGTTTAATAGCATTTAGATGCAGTGTTACAATACTAAGAAAAATTGTAATGTAATAATATAATAAGAAACAAACAAAGTTGCTGAAAAAAGTGATGTTACCAGAATAAGCTCAAATATTATGGGAGTAAACTAATAATTAAATATGTGGGAAAAAGTGTAAAAGAAGAAAGCAGAAATTGTAAAGAAAAAAAAAGAAGCACTATAATTGGATAAAACTGCTGTAATTTAGCAAGAAGTCTGAATAATTAAGAGCAAAAAGTTGTCTTCTAACGGGAAAAAAAGCTGCAATTTTAGGAGAATGAACTTTTAATATTAGCAGCAGAAATCATGTCAATTTAGTAGCAAATGGTTGAATTCATCAAGAAAAAATGCGTTTTTTTAAAATAAATCGTAATATGAAAAGCAGACAAAACCAAATAAAGTTGTAATTTTTGGAAATTAAGTTGGGGAAGTTCGAAGACTATTATGAGACAAAAGTCCTAATATTTCAAAAATTAAATGCAGAAACCTTATTAAAGAAGAATGCTGAAATATTTGGCAAATACTAAAGCTATACTATATATAATACTCGTTCAAGCTGACTTACAGAGTCACTCGAACGAGAGAATAAAGTCTCATCGGTGCATGGCAAATGTGTTTTTATTTACTTGTCATTTGCTCTGCAGTGTCTTTTGAGCAAGTTTCTCTTCTCTCTTTTCCTTTTCAATGCTAATGGACCCGCACCCTAATCAAAAATCAATTAAAAACACCTCGCCACCACGTCTCCAGAGGAGGACTTCAGGCTGAGGCTGGAAGAGAAACGCTTCCCGTATACCCCTCAAACGTTCCCACCGCTCTCTCGCTCTCTCTTAAGCTCCGCCCTCCTGTCTACTGGAAGTTGGCAACATGATTTACGAGAATAGAGAACTTAATTTATATATTTTTTTTCTCCTCTTGCATCCTCTCATTTATTTATTAGATTTTTCTCCCAGCCGCCTCTTCCTGTCTCTGGTGAGGAGGAGAGTGGGAGAGTGGAAGAGGAGAGAAAGAGGATGGGATTAGATGGAGAGTGGTCTCAGGGCAGACCAGTAGACTGGCAGGCCAGCAGACATGGAGCAGATCTGTCCCACACTTAATGGCATTAGTGCCGTCCCTGAGAGGGGGAGGGAGAGCCGGCAGGGAGACAGGCTAACATATTAAAACGGCTTCTATAGCAGGCGCTTGTCTACTCCACTAAAAGTCCAAGATGCTTCCCTGTTTGGGACTTTGTAAAACTTTCCAGCAGAGGCTTTTCACTCAACAGTGTTATACAATAGGAGAGGGGTTCTTTTCAACAGGTTATGATGTGCGCTCACTAAGTTTCGCGGCAATGGAGGCGGAATCGATGGCCCGGGTGAAGTGGAACACGATTTTGGGTGGAGCCGTTGCGGTTCAAATTTCGCAGCTTCGCTCTGTCACAGTGCGGGCCGATGTCAGTCATGTTATTGTAATTTTCAGTGAGACACACAAGCACCAGACTTTATCGCCAGAACAACAGGCTTTTGAAATATCTCACAGCAGGCACAATAATTCCCATTGAAAACAGGCTCTTTTTGGGGCCTTTGCACAGGTCAAGCTGAACCTCAACTCTGAACCCCCAACATCACGTCCTGTTCGTCCCACCACTCAACACGCAACACACACACACGCTTAATGGCTTCTTTTCTATTAGTATATCGCCTATATTGTGTAAAGCTAACTGTAGGGCTGTTAATAATAGTATTGTTAAAGCTGTATTTAGAAGGTCATAAACAGGTTCCTTATGCATCTCACTACAAAAATATTCCACTTATAAACAAGGAATCGTATTAAAATTCACTTATCACAGTAGGGTCTGGAATCCATTAGCCGTGATAAACAGGGGATTACTGACGGTAATTTGTTGGTTCCCCAATTTGTTGGTATCAATAATAATCACATGAAAGGGATACGCTGTGTAGTCACTTTGTCTTCAACTAATGGAGGCTTAATTGCTGCCCCAACTGAGGCCCAGTTTCCTAAATAGGCAGCTGTAAAACCAAAAACAAAAAAGGTGTTATGGCTGGAACCACTTTTTTAAACACCCGGGTAAATGGGTGTGCATTCTTACTCCGTATGTAAGCAGGCCTACAACCCTGACTGGTGGAAAGTGAATAGAACCTAAGGTTCCCCAAGCAGACAAAGCGCTGCAATCTAAAATTCTCACAGCTCATGGCTACCACTCACAAACACAACTGGATGAAGTCCTAAAAAGCAGACTACCTTTACGTGATTTCTTTGGATCCCCGAGCGTATCCGTAGTAGTCAGTGATCGATGACGGGGAGAGTGTCACCGCAGGCCCGACAGAGGCCCAACTGCCTCAACGGGCTGCTGGAGAAACCAAAATGACAAAAAAACATGTTTTGTCGGGGACCATTTGAAACCAACACAAATATTGCAAAACCATATATACTGCACGAAAGACAACACAGACTAATGAAACGCGAACGGAGCTCCTACAGGCAGGCAGAGTTAGTTCTTTTGACGGACAGTAAGCGTCCGAAACACTATTGTCAATAGTCTGTGTTATTATTTTTTTCATGAATTATACGGCATAATAATGCAAGTAAATCATATGACATTGAATTTCTCAGACGTATTTAACATTATAATTGGTATGTATAGAGCTTTTAAATACAACTGCAGATGCAATTATAATAACTTTATTAAAGCTATTTTTATGACCTTCATTTTATTACCGCTATTTGACAGGATAGGGTTTGCTCTTATGTTGAAGACCGGAAAAGTGGAGTGGTAAATGGTCTGTCACTTTAAGATGAGATTAATAAAGTATCTATCTCAAAGCGTATTTACCTACTGATGATGCAGCATCAGGAGCAACTAGGGGCTCGGTCTCTTGCCCAAGGATACTTCAACACAGTCACAGGAAGACAGAGGATCAAACCGGCAACCTTCGGGTCGGGAAACAACCACCTGCGCCACGCCACCCAGTGTGTGTTGCAAATGGGTTTTGAATATGGCTAAGTGAGAGCGCCATCGAGTGCCTCCTGCAGCCATGGCTGTTTTCACACACAGTTTGCATCAAGTCTTTCTTCATTAACAGTCTTCTTCATTAACAAGCACCAAAGCACAGCTCATGCTGGCACACACACACACACACATGTTTGCATTTGCATGGGCCGTTAACCAAGCTAACCCACCCAGGTAGCTTATACTGGCTATTGTTGTACGTGAGCTAGTGCTCATCTTTGGTGTTTAGTAGGAGTATCAAAGTTTTTTTCACCAACTTAGCCCATTTTTCCGGTTGCCGCCTTGACAGGTTTAGTTCAGGAGAGGGCTGGTTAGTGATTGCGAGGACATGCCGCAGTGAATCAGCGGCCTATGCGAGTTCCCGGCACCATGTGAGAGCAGTTCGGGCACAGTGAGGTGGGTCTCCTACTGCTGCTACAGAGCTAAATGTCCAACTGCCAACGTGAAATTAACTTCACCAATGTGAAGAGTGAACCCTTGTCATCCAGCCTGTGCAGTAAAGTGAAAGGAGGAAAACAAACACGCATCCACATGTCAATTTATCGAGGCCAGCAAAATGGCCGACTTCTGTGTATCAATTATCGTGACAGGCACTCACTGTCACGCAGAGGTGTGGCTTGCAACTGACTGAAAAACGGTTCCTAAACAATCCACTCCATCCATCCATTTTCTATGCCGCTTATCCTCATTAGGGTCGCGGGGATCGCTGGAGCCTATCCCGGCTGACTTCGGGCGAGAGGCGGGGTACACCCTGGACTGGTCTCCAGCCGATTTACATACCCAACATGTTTGTTTTTGGAACTTGGGAAGAACCCGTAGTACCTGGAGAAAACCTACGCACACACAGGCAGAACATCACACATCTCCACACAGAGATGCCCAACGGAGATTCGAACCCAAGTCTTCCAAATCTCCTGACGGTGTGGCACACATGCTAACCACTCGACCACCGTGCAAAGTTTGGGAACGCTGCACAGAGCCAACATGTCTGCACGCCCCTATTTCAGGAACGAGGAGTGTATTTTGTCAAAGTTGGCTTCAGATTCTAGTAGAATGCTAAACATAGGTTTAGCAAAATAAAGTTGGGGTTTTGTAGATAAAAAATATGACCACGCACATTTCTTTGAATGGCCATAGACTCTCCCCGGAACAAAGCAGCACATTTATGCTGCACTCGTGATTTCAAGCAGAAAGCTTCCCATGGTGTCAGGTGCAAATCGACTTTAGTCCAAAGTCTAACACGGCCCTGGGTGGAAAGTGACATCCCTGTCAACTCTGTCCATGCGGATGAAGGTCCAATAACTCCACCTTCAGTGTTTCCTGAGCTCATTTACACTCAGCCGTCTCCACAAGCTGGATTTTCACACATCTCACCATCGCTGTGACTTTGCTGTGATCGGTGTGCGCTGAGTGCTGACTGTCGGCACACCTTCCAAAGCGACTGTAGATCCAAGCCCCCCAACGGCGGCCTCGGGGACTCAAATTACCCTCTTCAACCTGCCTGGACGGCACACTGACACACTCCCACTGCTCCTCCAGCTTTGGGGAAAGGCATGCGGGAGTTGGACATTAAACTGAGGGATAAAGAGGCGGCGGAAAAAGGTGGAAGACTGGCGTCAGCAACAAAAGGCCGGTGTCAGTGAAGGCGGCGAGTGCGAGTGCGGGAGGGAGGGAGGGTGAGATCGCGCACGTATCAAGTGTAAGGGAGTCTATGAAGTAGCCTGAGGAGAGGAAGCGGCCCGGGAATTAGAGAGGACACTGATGGACAGGTGGAGCCGGAACGCTGCGTCTCATGATGGATCGAGTGGAGGTTTTTGTAAATATACATGGACCCCGCCCACGGGCTGGTTGGGCTGTCTCAGCACAGCCGCTCGCAGATGGATGGCTCCTTTTTCCCCCTTGCCTTTAAGAAAAGGTTAAGTTACAATATTGTCACAGATCGTGGAAATATTAGTATTAGTCCCCACGCACGCCGACGCCGCCATGCACATTTGATTTATCCATGTGCGGGCTTGAGAGCAAGCAGGCACGCGAAGGGGAGGGTCTGGCAGACAGCTAACAGCCCGGGGAGAGTTTTGGCTTTATCTCTGTGTCACAAAGGCCACCCCGGGTACTGCAGGTGTGTCGGAAAGCGACTCCATCGATCCCGCCGAGCACTCCGGCGGCGTACAGCCGAGCTCTGCCCACATCCTCCAGCCCTGAGGACGACAATACGGGAAAAGGCCACCGGTAAAAAGGTCAAAGTCAGATGAGAGTGGGGAGATGGAACTGGCATATCTGTTAAGCGACTTCATTGGCCGGGGCTTCCTGTCTCAGTGAAGTAGCAGTGAGAGGTCGTTTACGGATGAGGCTCAAAACAGCAGCTTCCCACTTGCTATCTGCTTCATAACAACATAAATGCAATTTCTGACTTGTAATAAGGGACATGTGAATTGAAATGAAAATAATTAGCACTAACACTATTAATTACGAGTGCGCCTGAACGCCTCACGCCGCAAGGACAATGGAGTAAAAAGAAAGAGCATGAAGTTGCTCATTGCTCTGTGCGCATTATATGAACAAGCACGTAGGGGTTATGATTATTTTCTGCATAAAGAGTGCTTAATTGTGAAAATTTCATTTTTTTCATGTTCTGGTGAAAACCTGGCACTGTGTTGTGGCGTTTGCATGTTCTCCCCGTGCATGCTTGGGTTTTCTCCGGGTCCTCCCAACTTCCCAAAAACATCCATGTTAGCTTAATTGGCGACTTTAAATTGTCCATTAGAGTGTGAATGTTTGCATGCCTGCCCTGCAATTGACTGGAGACCAGTCCAGGGTGTACCCCGCCTCCTCCCAATTGTCAGCTGGGATAGGCTCCAGCATACGTGCAACCCTAATGAGGATAAGCACAGAAAATGGATGGATTGGATAGAGATAGTTTATTGATCTCAAAGAGAATATTGCGTTTCAAGCAGCTCTCCAAAAATGTCGTAATAATAAATAATAAACATAATCACAGAATAAAACAGGAGAGATAATACCAGAAAAATAAGTCAACTGCCAATTTGAGCCTATCCCAGCCGACTTCAGGCAAGAGGCGGGGTACACCCCGGACTGGTCATCAGTAGATCGCAGGGCAGACAAACAAACATTCACACTCTAATGGACAATTTAGAGTCGCCAATGAAGCTAACATGCATGTTTTTGGAATGTGGGAGGAAAGCGGAGTACCCGGAGAAAACCCGCACACGCACGGGGAGAACATGCAAACTCCGCACAGAGATGCCCAACGGAGATTCGAACTCTGAACCTCCTGACTGTGTAATAATAAACAGTATTAATACATAATAGAATAGAAAAGAAGGTAAAATATAGGTGTGTTATTTCATGTAATTATGGAAAAAAAGAAGGTCGTAACGAGGTTTTCTATGGCTGCTGAACGCGGTTTGATGCAGCCCTACAGTATTTGCTGCTATTCATTCACATATTAAGATGTCACGTGTCAGGTGTTGAGCCTGGCAGCAGTTAATTCCGGACAGGAGTGAATGTCCATTAAAGGTAATCTGGTTTTTCAGACCAGCGCTCAAACCGCAGCTTCAGACAACTGGCCCCCCGATGAAGACCTCATCCATCATGCTAGTGATGCCCTGCCAGAACACTGGGGTATAAATATGGAGGCTTTTCAAGTCCTACCTGCTTGGTTTGTTCTTAAATGTCAACACAATCACAACACACACAAACGAGAGTAAGATACTTCCCATCTATTTCTGCAGATCAAAAGAGTAAAAATAACCCCTCTGGCGCCTATTCATCAAGCACCAATCACTCTGTCAGCAGCAGCGGAAGCGTCGCCGTCTTTTATCTGCCGTCATTATTCCGCATAGCCGTGGCAGCTGTGTGTGTCCGCGATTCTCCCCGCCATCTTCTCGTCTCGCCATGTATGAAGAAACCCCAAAAAACACACACGCTCACTCAGAAATGTGAGTTTTTTGTTTTTTTGCTTAATGAAGCTGCGCTTTCAGGCCACGAGAACTCCAGAGCTCGGGAACATTTTCTGCACACGGGCTCCTCTGCTGGCTGCCTAGCGAGGCGGGGCGAGGGTGCCGGGGTGGACGGGTTGATAAAGTCCAGACTCATTGGTGTCTTTGTCATCTGATGCAAGCCTCCCTCGAGTAAGGCAACACTAATCACGGAATTGGAATATGAAATTCAATTACCGCTCACACGTGAGGCCCAGAAGATGCCCGCAACACCCACACAGTAACCGTAGCTAGAAAGTGGTGTGAAATCACACAACAAAACACACAGATTTGGCTCACTCTACACCTACACGTCATGGACACACATTCAACCACACACACACACACACACACACACAGAGGAATTCATCCATCGACGGTTCACTGTGCCCTAAAGCAAGCCAGATCCGCAGCAGACATTGATCAAAACGACTTCTTACATGGAGATGTTCAAATCTTGGATATCAAAAGCCTTTTACTGCCAGAAACTCTCCAGCGCGGCGGGTTGTTGGAGAGAGAGGAAGCCAGCACACACACGCAAACAACACATATAGACACACACACACACTCGCCAAGCATCCTCATTATTTTTGCAGGGATGCGCGCATCCCTGCGAACGCAATCAAAAGATAACAGAAACCACCTCCTGCACAAAGCAAGGCAGTCGAGAGACAAACTTTACTACAGAAATGCTCTTTTGCATTCTGCAGCTGAAAATTTGAGGAAATAAGATGAACCATATCGACGAGTACACATGGCTTGTTGAACCAGTTAGGATTGGTTATGCCGTGTAGTCCCCACGGTATGTGTTGAAGCCTTTCAGGCCTGAAAGTAGGCGCAGTTAAGGCCCGACTGTCAAAAACAGAATGATTAAAAAACGGAGGCACTTATAAACCAAGGTGTGACCGTATTTAGCGAACAACGTCATGCATATAGCACCGTACCTACAACTGGGGAATGGAGTGAGATTCCCTGCGCAGGCAAAGACAGCATCACAATCTAGTACATGAAGCTCAGCACTTTGATGTGCCAAAACTAAACAGAAATTGTCAATTTTGCAATATTTGCCATATTTACAATGCAGAGTGGTGGAGATTTTTTTGGCATATCATTTTGCCTTTTTTTTAACAATAAACTTTTGTTTTGTTAAACAATACAACCACAGTATTGGTGAATTTACTTTTTTTAGTACACAATATTGTTGGGGGGGGGGCCGCACGGTGGATGAGTGGTTAGCACATTGGCCACACAGTCAGGAGATCTGGAAGACCTGGGTTCAAATCTCCGTTGGGCATCTCTGTGTGGAGTTTGCATGTTCTCCCCGCCCGTGCGTGTGTGGGTTTTCTCCGGGTACTCCGGTTTCCTCCCACATTCCAAAAACATGCATGTTAGCTTAATTGGTGACTCTAAATTGTCCATCGGTATGAATGTGAGTGTGATTGTTTGTTTGTCTTTATGTGCCCTGCGATTGGCTGGCGACCAGTACAGGGTGTACCCTGCCTCTCGCCCAAAGCCAGCTGGGATAGGCTCCAGCATCCCCGTGACCCTAATGAGGATAAGCGGTATTGAAAATGAATGAATGAATGAATCCATCCAATAAAAGATGGCCGTGCAAAATGGTGTTGCGGTGGGATTATTGTTTTGATCCAGGCTGCTGTTTAGTGCGTGCGCTATGGAGGGTAAGTGTTTGAAGTGAAAAGCGTAGAATAAGAAAGTAGCAAGTGTTGTCGAAGGAAGTGCTCTGTGTTGACATGCAAAGAAATGGCCAATGAATTACTGCCATGCTCCGATGGAATTGTTCAGCCGCCATTACAATACTTCTAGGGTAGGACTAATCATTTGACATGGTTATGACTTGGACTATAACAACCAGCGGTTAGAGCGGCACTTCACATGCAAGCTTCCCAGCACCATGACAGAGGAGTCCGGGCACAGTGAGGGAGCTACGGAGGTACGGTGCCGAATATCCAGCGTCCAACGTCAACGGAACTTTACCATGGTGCACCGCGGACATGCCTGCAAGGAGGCGGTTGTGTTGTCGACCTTCGTCCGGGTGCCGGGAGTCCAGTGGCAACCAGCTTTGGGTGGCATTTACCGCACCTGCCCAGTTGGAGTGTGGCCTAGAATTACGGCAACCAGGTCGGCCCGATCTCGTGGCAGAAGCCGATCTTTTTCTATCTGCAAGCTGAGCGGGAGCCGATATCGATCCAGCAGATCGAATCGGGACGCCCCTTGCGGAAAGCAACGGGAGTTGGGTTCCAGAGGGTGACAAAGTTAGCATTTTGTTTGCTTGGATCATCTTCACCCTGGACTCCTACAGAAATAATCTTGCTTTGCGAAATATACAAATAACAAGTTTGCCCTGAGTTGGAACGCTGGAATGACAAGATCATTTTTATTTTTATCTTGCAACACATATTTGCATATTCCTGCAATGCCAGATATATGACCAACAACACAGGCTAGCGGAAAGGGAATGGAGTGAGACTCCCGAGGGTGACACAGTTAGCTATTTATTATTTGAATGAAAGTAATATTTTTATCCTGCACTCCTACATAAATAGTATTTTGCGTTTCGCAGCCAGGGGATGAGGTATATTTCAAAAATATGTGCACTTAACACAATGATTTACAGATAGCGGGGCAGCCCCCCCGCTAGTGCAGACTTGCCAACATGTACACATTTATTGTAGTCCGCATGCAATTGATGTAACTCTGGTTGCACTTCTGAGTTCAGTCTGTACAGTACAGATGAATTAATAGATGTCATCAGTTTCTCAATGGCCGTGAAAACATTTCTGTCCATGGGGGGGGGGCATGACACAAAATAACTGAGAAGCCCTGACTTCAGACAAGTATATGCAAGAAAATGTGACATTTTGGCAGGGTCCTGCTGTGGCTGAACTGCAACTTCCAGTAAGTACACGTAATTGACACACTTGATGCAGGAACGTCATTACATCATCGCCCGGCTAGAACTAGTTGTGTGAGTTACGCAATCAGAACCACTTTCACTTGCGCCCCCCCCCCAAAAAAAGGTACATTAATGGATGAAAAATAAGACAATACAATGCGATGATAAATGCAGCGATGGAGAAAATGAAAATATAGGACTTGTCAGGCTGACCTCAAGAGTGAAAGTTGCCCCACGTGGAGTTCACATACTGTAAGCCTGAAAGGTGAAAAAAAGAATAGCAACCTCCTCCGAATGGTGCAAAACCCGGACAAAAGTCAAGGAAAAGCGCCATGCTTGTGCACAGCTGCTAAGGAGTTCTTCGCCATTCCTCACACTCGTTTGCATATTTAGCCTCCCTTCCTGCCCACATAGATGTTAATGCACTCCCACACAAACAGATCGGTGTGAACAGGGCAAATATATTCTATTCTTCCTCTCCCGCCGGCTCGCATTTCTCACCTTTCCAACGGCATCACACCGCCCAGATTTGTTCATCGCTTGCAGGTGCACAAAGTCGTTTTTTTTTCCCTGAGAGTTCCTACACCCCGGCGTGCTGGATCAGCTGAAATAGGATCCCCATCCCCTCAGATCTCGCTGTACCCCTCTCCACACATACTGATGTAGCCTGATCTCCCCACAGCTGGCACGTCTGCACAGCGTCTCTAGGGATTGTCACAGCCTTTAAACTATAGTCGCCAAAGGCTGGTGGGTTTAGAGTGGTGCTAGGGTCTGTGACTTTACCAGGCAAGCCGGAAACAGTCCAGAATGTCAAATCATCATGGGCTGCCTTGGTACCGTTTTGAATTTGCGGTAGTGCAAAATAACACCGTGCACCGTACACGAACAGTACGTTTTTATCCACAAATTCAAGCGGATTTGAACAAAAAGGGCCTGCAAAGGTTTTCTGTTTTGCTCCCTCTAATGTTTGGTCCCGGCTCGCTAGCTGAGCAGATAAGTCCCTAATAAAGACTTCAGTTCCATTTCAGAGCCTTTACTTTAAAGCGCATTCAATTTGATGAGTATAAGTTATATAATATAATGCCAGCATAGACAAAATGCATATACGACAACTCAATAGATATCTAAAACGTTCCTTCCACTTAAGCAGCTGGTATGCAACAAAAGAAAGAGACTACAGTAATCCCTCGGTTATCGTAATTAACTGGTTCCAGACCGGACAGTGATAAGTGAATTTTTGCAAAGTAGAGCTATTTTCAGTTAGCACATAGCAAACCTGTTTGCAACCTTCCATGTACGTTTTTTTTACATTAGAAGAGCTCTCTACAATTGAAATAACACCCCTAGAGTGACCCATACACGTGTATTAACAAATGTAGGAGAGATAAGAGAAAAGAAAACGTATCAGACATAAATAAGACATGCTATGGACTCACACGTTAGCATTGGGCGAGTTTTCTATGGCAAGTCACTCATCAACAGCTGACAGCTAGCGACCCGTGCAAAATACTACATAACATCACAATGTCTTTGAATGCCTCATTTCAGGGGTGCCCAACCTTTTTCTACGAAGGACAGCATATTGAAAAAAACGCAGGGTGCCACTTTGACATTTTAGCCATTTTATTTTTTTAAAAGGCACAAATGTTTGCCGTATCTTATTAATTATTAGTATCAATATGTCTGCCTTTTCTCTTTACGTGGTGCCTTTTGGCTGTATTGTTCCCCATTTCTGCTGTTTTTAAAAATGTATTTTCTTCCCCATCACTGCTCTTCACTTTCTTGCAGTGTTTATTATTGGCGTACGCTTTCACTGCATACCAAACCAACTATTAGACATTTGTCCCACGCGGGCACTAAAAATACCCAAATCCGCTCTTAGGAGACCACATTTCCCTTCTTCAGGTAGACCACATTTGTCCTCATTATACACAATGCTCGGTCAACAAAAGCATCCAAACAGTTTAATCTCATTTAATATGGAAACAAAGTCTGCTTGCCAGAAGTTGAGGAGAAACTCTGATGCTCTGATCCAGCAGCCCGCATCCTCAGGATGCATCCCTCGCAGGAGTCATGGCGTAAAAAAATGTCATACAAAGTTCCCATGGAGGGACAAATGTAGACATGCAGGTAATTCCAGTAAGTAGAACAAGCAAATATGAAGCTACTAATAGGCTGATTGTTATTCTCGTCGACCCCGTGTCTACCAGGCGACCGAGTAAACCAAAAATCCATGGAAGGGGAGCCTGGCTGTAGACGTCTGAAAGACTCGCTCCATTCAAATTGAATTACAAACGTGGAGGAGCATCGTCAAGGCAAGAGCGCCATTAGATGACTAGATGGAGCAAGCAGGAGGAGGCAACGGCGATGGCGACTCGGGGCAGCCGCTTGCCTCTCATCCTTTCCAGGCTGGGCTATCAAGCATCGAGATGGCTCAAATTCGGTTTGCTTGCTTTCGTGGCGTGGTCAACAGTAGCCTGCGGCCCTCAATGTAAATATATTTTGTGTGCACACAGGTAAAAAAAGTATAATACAGTCGTCCCTTTCTATATCACATTTTTTAGACCTTAATTCATTGATTAGATTGATAGGTAAAGATATTTTTACATTATACACTATTTGGAGGAAATTCATTGATTAGACTATGGTCTGTTATTAGCCAACATGTATCGAAAGGCTAGGTATGTAGTATTCTGGCCACCAGACAACAATAATGTTACATGGATGAGACTTCTATGTTTATTACATTACCCCAACTTACACTTCATATAGGATGCAGAATGAAAAAAAAAGTTCTCCTCTTATTTTGTGTGGAAGTGGTAAGTTGTGGCTTCTTACTTTGTTCATCTTCCACACTCCATTTGACACTCTTAAGGTTAACATAAATAAACGTGAGGCTACCTGGTTAGCTTATTAGCTGTTAGCTATCAAGCAAACATAGCATCATTTTTGTGCAATCCAGTGTAGACATTGCATAATAGTAACTTGTGCATTAATCAAAGAATAATAGGTGTGAAATGGTGACTGTAAAGGGTGTTAGTTCATGTCTACAGGGCTCTAAAAATGTTAGAAACGGTATTTGGAAAACAATTTACTAACATTGAGCTCTATATTGAGAAAATTCTATTATTGTGGTTAGTCCTGGAAACAATTACCGCTCTAAAAGAAGGCACAACTGGATAGCCTCTGTGTGTAGTTCACATGTTCTTCCCGTGCATACGTGAGCTTGGTCCGGGTTCTTCGGTCTCCTCCTACATTCCAAAAACATGCATGTTAGGTTAATCGCCGACTCTAAGTTTGCCAAGGGTATGAATGTGAATGCGAAGGGTTGTTTGTTTATAAAGACCTGATCAAAATCTCAAGACCAGTTGAAGAATTGTTAGAGCGGACCTTTTGCACATTTGGATCTGAATGAGGTTTTAAGTAGAGCTACAATATGCAAAAGGAGTCGTGTGTGCATTTTTTTGCTTACAGCCGAAGTTGCAGCAACACTTGTCATGCACACGTTTCCAGTGGCGGCACACAACCGAGGAAGTTTAATACTAGAACGAAACAGCTCGTTGCCAGGAACGATAACCAGGCCCCGAGTAAAGTCGGGCCTAAACGCTTGAGTGATGAAGCGGTAGCTTTTTCTTTGGCAGCTCGACAACCCATCCCAAATTGCAGGAGGTCATTACTCAACATAACTGTCCGAGTCTCCATGTCATCTAAGAAAGAACGCTAAAATCATCACACAGCAACTTAACACGCACAAGGTAGGTAAGAAATAGACAAAGTACAGATGCGAGTGTAGAATAATAAACAACAACTCTCTTGCCTGCTTCCCATCATGCCCCCACGCACTGTGGAGAGGATTTTGCTCTCTCAGCTGCAATGACGGCCTGCGTCCACCGGGCAGAGCTGCCCCGGCGGATGCAGGTGGGTATGTGTGTGCAGGGTTACAAGTGTTCATGTTTAGAAAAGAGAGTTTGTACCTTTCTGTGCTACGCAGGCAAAATAGTGGACAGAGTCATCCCGGTTAGTTGGTTCCAGACCCGATCGTGTAAAGGGAATTTATACTTAGGAAGTAGGATTTGATTTTAATAAACGGTGTATTTTTTTACTATTATTAGAGCCCTGCAGATATGAAATAAGCCATAATAATTGCCTTTACACTCCTAGTATTCTCTGTTTACAAAACATTGCTCAACTGTGACATAGTGGCTGCGGAATCCCTGCAGGGACCAACAACAGCCACCGCCATCATAGCCACCTACCGAGCTAACTAGTTAGCGTCTCCAATTTTCTTATTGTAAACTTAAGTGTTTCAAACGAAGCGGGGACAAAGTAATAGGGACAAAGTAAGAAAGCAAAACGTTACCACTTTCATTCAGTATTGATAATGCTGTGTTTATTTTTTTTAATAGGGCTGGGTTGTTAAAATTGGACGTACATTTTTGTCATTTCCTGCAAAGGATCAATATAGTATACATTTCACAAGTATCCCAAAGAGGAGACTAACAAGCGTTTTCAAACTCTGGCTTCTCCTTGGCACTTTCGCATCCTAAAGGCTGTGGTGGGGGTGTTCAAACTTTTTCCACCGAGAGCTGCATATAGAAAAGTCAAAGGACTGCGGGGCCAATTTGATTCTATTTTGTAAAAAAAAGCTTAAAAAACATGATGTATGTATTTAAAGACAAAACTTGGTGTCATAGGTCCTGGTTTTTTTTTGTTGAATTTCATTCCTAGGTTGTGCCGCTTGCCAAAAAAAACGAGCTGCAGGCCCAGGCCATAGTCTGGACACCCCTGGTTTGCAGAGCAGCTGCATTCCTACATAGCAATGTGGTATGCCTCTGCGCGGTACCACAAATCCGATTACATGTACCGCTACACCCTTGAAGCATATGCATCCAAGTTTCCATGTTTGACTACAATGACAAAGATGAAATATAGGAGGAGGACACTTGCAGAAGAGGGGGGGGGGGCACAAAAGACGCAGCTGCAGCGACTGGGCGGCGTGAAAGGAAGCGAGATGGGTGACAGACTGAGAGAAAGATGAAAGACCGTGGGAGGAAAGAGGAGGCGTATTAAAGTCAAGCTGAAAGCAGGTCAGAACCAAATGGAAATAGCAGGTGATTGATATGCCTGTCAATGCACCATGACTTAGGGAAATATGGCCGGGGAAACATAAGGGAGGATTCGGGAGATTACTGTTAGATGGACACATTTGGTTGCAGGGAGGATGAGGAGACACTTTCGCAGGAGAAGTGGCAAGGAAGGGGAAGGCGATTGAAGTCATTTGGATAGTTTGGAGAGCATCGCGGTGTGAAAACGCAGATAGGAGGAAGGCGAGATATGAGAGTCGGCCAGATAGAGATAGATGGACCGGCCTGCAGTGAGACAGAGTTATCGGCCGTGATCGATCAGGCCCAGCTGATGCCAAATGGGGGGTGTAATGGTGGGTAATGATATGAGCCTGCAGAGGCAGCACGCTGCATATATGCTAAGTGTGTGTGTTTGTCGCGTCGGTGACCAATCGGCTCACACTTTCATGAATTGTCACACGTCACGGGGCCGCAGCATTTGGTGCACCTACACAATCCGACGGCGTCCGACAATTGTCATTACACAAAAAGAGCTCACTTTCGAGTCACGGCGTTGAATAAGGTGCCCCAAAATGACTGACAGCTGTCAAGTATGACGTGGTGCAATTCGGCACCAAGGTGAACAACAACCGCAATGATAATCACGGCGTTAAGTGACGCGTCAATCAAAAGTGAGCATTGCTGAGGGCCAGTTTGTATTGGGTTGGATCACTCGTCCAGTACTTTCTCTTATGGTGAATCTGTTCATTTTGCCCCCATAAATGCATTACCACCAGCACATCAAGTGGTGAATCATGGCAAAGCACACACACGCACACACACACACAGAGAGAGAGAGACAGACATGCGTTTATCTGCACGCCCTTGGCAGACCTATTGACTCTTAAACAGTTTCCACA
The DNA here is from genome assembly GCA_024372805.1 of Oostethus manadensis. NCBI lineage: Eukaryota > Metazoa > Chordata > Actinopteri > Syngnathiformes > Syngnathidae > Oostethus > Oostethus manadensis. The sequence goes on along the minus strand of QODF01000148.1, from coordinate 573,312 downwards.
GCATCATGGAGAGGCCTACAATAATGTATTCTGTTACAGTTCGGGGGTGATTTGAATCATCCCTCTGCCTTTCTTCTCCCTAATCGAGCATTAGCGTTTTTTTTTTTTTTAGTATTTATTATTTAAAAACAGGCGCATCAAAATGGACTGTAGAGTGCTCGCAGACAGAAAAGAGACAAAATGACCTCTTAGAGTTGAATCCCACAAAATATATGCCGCGGTTATTCCACAAAGCGGTACTCGAGAGGATGCAAAAGGATCCCGATAGGCAGTCATGAAAATGCATGCTCACTGGCATCGTTCACCGGACTCGTCTCCGGCCATTACTATGGAAACAGAATCAGGCGTGCAATTTAGAAATTTAGGCCACTGTTATATCTCTGTTATCTAACTCCATCACTCGCGGGCTGCACAAAAGATAAAGTGTTGGCCTACTTTATTATGTTTATTAGGATTCATAATAATGAAAATGATAAATCTGAATTTCACATGAAAGTTGTACTTGCAAGAAAAAAAAGGATGCATCCTTATTGCACGGGAAAAATCAGAATGGAATAAGAAAACATGGTATTACCAGAATACAGAAGTTATTTGGTTCCGGACCCGACCGTGATAAGTTCATTTCTGCGAAGGACCGACAAGGAGTCCTTATTCATACATGAAATATTTTCGAGGTTAGCATAGAAAACCTGTTTTTTTAACATTATTAGAGACCTCTAGGTATGAAATAACACCCCCATAGTCAACTTTATCAAACAAAATTAACATTTAAGACATAAAAAAGGACTCATGCTATGATGTAGCGCTGTAAATGTGTTCACGAAGAACAGAGCCTGGCATGGGTCACATATTTAGGGTTATTGTGCCTGTTGTTCTGCGAGTTGTTTTTGGCGATCATGTCTGGCGCTTGTGTGTCTCACCAAACATTGCAGGAACTTTACCGACACCTGGTGACCAGTGTAGAATACTACAATTATCCCAGCGCCTTTGAATGCGTCTTCAGAAGTCCTTATACTGGTAGTTTAGTAATTGTAGCCATTTTTATGGTGGAAAAGTGCTTAATTTAGGCAAAACATACATCAAATTTAAATTTGCATGTATTACTAAATAATAATAGGCCGTATTCAACATAATAGCATGATTTATTAATATAGTTCTGAAAAGCTGTCGAGGTGAAGTCGCAAGGCATGATTGGAAGAAAAAGGCATAATTCTATGCAAATAAAGCTAATATATTTACACCAAAATTACACCAAAAAATTGCAATACTGTACCAAAAATATACTTTTCAAAAATCAAAAATTTGGGGGAAAAAATCTTTTATTTTTGCAAATATTTCATGAAAACGTTTGATAATAGCCCTAATATTACAAAGAAAAGTCTCATTTTATGAGCTTTAACCAATAATATGTCCACATAAAAGCTGTCATTTTACAATAATGTATTCATTTTACACAAATAAAGCATTACTTTTACAAGCTCACACTCATAGTATTGAAGGAAAAAGTATGAAAATACATTTTCACTATTACAAGAAAACATTCTTGAAGTAGGTTTTTAGAAATATAAATTAGAACAGAATTGCTTTTAATAATTGTTAACAGACAAAAATATTATGACTAATATGTCATCCATTGGGGGCCGCACGGTGGCTGAGTGGTTAGCACATTGGCCACACAGTCAGGAGATCTGGAAGACTTGGGTTCAAATCTCCGTTGGGCATCTCTGTGTGGAGTTTGCATGTTCTCCCCGTGCGTGTGTGGGATTTTTCCGGGTACTCCGGTTTCCTCCCACATTCCAAAAACATGCATGTTAGCTTAATTGGAGACTCTAAATTGTCCATAGGTATGAATGTGAGTGTGAATGTTTGTTTGTCTATATGTGCCCTGCGATTGGCTGGCGACCAGTCCAGGGTGTACCCCGCCTCTCGCCCAAAGCCAGCTGGGATAGGCTCCAGCATCCCCGTGACCCTAATGAGGATAAGCGGCATAGAAAATGGATGGATGGATGGATGTCATCCATTGTTTATGGCGGTTAATTAGCTCCATGGCAATCAATTAATTTCTGCTTGTATAGGCTTAAATGTTATTAAATTCAATATTTTCATAGGTATATAGCATCGTCAAAGCATAGAAAACCTGTTTGACTTTCTAAATACAGTTGTTAACATTATTAAAGATAACAAAGGCGAATAACAGCCCTTTACATCCTTTTAACACCCCTTTAAAACCCCATTCACCTTTACAATTTTATGATTCAAGCTCATTCCTACAGTATTATTAAGGCTAGCGAGGTAACTACTTAGCCTCAAGTTGATTTTCTCTAATCTTAAAAAGCAAAAAAAAAAAAACACCACTTTCACACTGAATGGGAGGATAACTTCATACGGTGTTGAGGTAATGTAAGGTAATGTCCCATCAATGTGTCTCATTACTGCCACCTAGTGACCAAAACACTACATATCACTTGTATTTGGCGGGGTACACCCTTGACGCCGCCACAAAAAAACCCATCCTTAGCTAATTAATTTGTGAAATAAACGCGATATAGCGAGGGAGTGGTAATCAAATCGCGAGGGACGAGCGTATTAATACGATAAATGAAAGCAAATGTATTCTTTTGATAAAGCATTATATGTTTAGTGAATGTATGCACATTTATGTAAAACACCGGTTTCATGTTGGTGAAATATTTAACAAGCCCGTTTAAATCTTGCGTTAAATGGGTAGAAACTACAAAAGAGGAGGGGAAAAAAAAACCTTGACACAAGAATGTGTAATCTTGTTGGATTAAATTATGAAAAAGGAACGTGCGTCAGATGTAGAGTTTAAAGCGAACAAGGGCAATTAAATTTAAATGATTCCAAATGCAGCCTGTGAGGATGGGAGGAAGTGCTCTGCTCGCCCTGCAACGTGCTGCTAAAATTCGGGCTACAGCGACGAACCAACAAGATGGGCTGGATTTGTAATTTCTGCGTTGGGCAGAAAGATATTTGATAATAAAATATGGCTTGTTAGCTGGTAGGCCTACGTAAACAATTTTTTTAGGAAAAGAAAATATATGGGATAAAGTAGGGGGAATGTTGCAACCCTGATTCAAGTCCGGTTCACTTTAATCCAAAATCTTGCTTGCAAACATCATTTGGGACTTTGGAAATGGTGCAGCTGACCTCACGCGAGCGATGAAAGCCAAAGGAGCACCGGCACGGCCGTCCTCCTTCCGCAAACTTCCCGGCGCCTCGCAGGCCGTGTTGTGGACAAACTGGCGAGTGCGGGGAAGTAAATGAGAAGGAAAGGCTCGTTAATGAGAAATGCTATTTTTACCGCTTTGATGTCCCCCACGCACATAAGCACACAGCTTAGACAAAAACAAATTAGAGACATCTACAGCCTCCCAAAGACATTAAAAACATATTAGCGCCACTACCATGCCAGGACCCACATTTGCACATGTGCCGTGTGTGTGTGTGTGTGTGTGCACATTTCCAAACTTCCCAAAAAGTATTCTGCGCGTGTTTGCACTAGTCCACGCCGCATGGCATTACGCATTCACTGTGACAGGCGTTCCTTATGGCTCGTAATAGACAAACATCATAATGGCACTATAGTTTCTGCAAGGCTAGATGACTCACAGGCGCGCGATGATTAATTTCCCAGCGGAGCGCCGTATAGAATACAAATCAACAAGCCAAGTGGTGATGAATGCACTTTGTCTAACTTTTACAACTAATACAGATGTCAATTCTCTATCTGCTCCCAGGCTGTTACTCATTTTTTTTTGGCATGATGGGGAGGAGATAAGAGCTTGAGGGAGACGGCCGAACAATGGAAACAGCCTTGTACGAGGAAAAGTTTGCAAAGATTAATTAGTGCAGAGACAAAACGCCTTCATGTTGCCTGTTAAAAATGCTCTTCAGTCAGTATCTTTACTGTGATGAGGATTGAAAGAAAACATTTTCAGAAACTTTTTTTTTTTTTTTTTACCACCACTGAATGAAATGTGTGCCCTGCGATTGACTGGCAACCAGTCCAGGGTGTACCCCGGCAAAGTCAGCTGGGACAGGCTCCCGCACACCCCAATGAGGATAAAGGAAATAGAAAATGGATGGACGGTTTGCAGTAGATAGCAAATTTAAGCATGTTTGATGTGCTTTTTTTGCCTTAATTAAGCATTTTCAAGCATAAAAATGGCTAAATAAACTAAAACACTAATATAAGCCATTGGATGTTGATGGCACCAGACTTGATTGCCGTAACAACAGACCGCAAAGGTGACTATAGGGGTGTTATTTCATGTCTAAAGGGCTCTAAAAAGATTTAAACATATTTAAAAGGTTTTCTGTAACTACAAAAATATTCCATTTATAAATAAAAATCCTCTGAGCCTAGTTAGATGACCCCGGACCATGTATATGCCTACCACTTCAAAGTGGACAGCTTTGTAAAAAGAAAAAAAAAAAAAAGCAGGTTTCGCTACGCATCTAAAAATGCATCATGAAGCTCTTAAACTAGACGTCACCGGCAGACGTGTGAGCTGTAAGTCTGATGGTTTTGTGTTTTTTAGCAAATAAGATAATCTCGGGTCAGGTTGCTGTTAAAATGTGAGTGTAATGTTAGCGCTGTAGCTCACATAGATATTCTCGTGTTGCTAACACGTGGGAAGTACGTGGATCTGAGGTCTCGTGAGGTTTGCTGAGGTCCTCAAGATCACCCTGTGCCATGAAGGCAATGTTTATTTTACTCAACTAGATGGTAATGTACACACCTCTTCAAACAACCGCTGAGTCTCGCATAGTCGGTGGGTGTAACTAACTACCGGCGCAGCTCTGACTTGCACCACGTTCAAAAAACAAAAAAAACAGCGGCATTCACAGCAGTGACTTTAGTCACCACCTGATCGTTTCTTCTTAATACCACATTATGGCAGTATCTGCAGTTGAAGTATCGTAAGTCGCAAATAGCGTGCAGCTTTATCTACCTCTGCATGCGCTTTAAAATGTTGACCCCCCATCTCTTCGTGTCACACTCATGCACTTCTCATACTGCTGTTTACCATCAACTCATCGGCGGGTATTACTGCCGGCTGGGCGGTTTCCTCCTCGCCTACCATTACAACATTGGTTCTGTTGTTGCTGTGTTGTGCAATATAAATAAATAACCACGTGGTCAAACACACTGCAGTAATCCTTTGCTTATCTTGGTTAGCGTATTTTCTGGACTATTAGCCGCTACTTCTTTCCTAGGTTTTGAACCATGCGGCGTATACAAAAGTGCGGCTATTCCACCGCTAGGGGCGGAAGTGGAATCCGAAATAAAATAAGACGTATAAATCAATGCAAAGAAGAGTAGCAGAAAGAGCAGGCAAAAAGCAGATAGAACACGCACGACTAATTGGTACTTATTTTCAAATCTTCGGCAAATCCTCATGGAAACCACAAGAAGAAGCTCGTATGATGCAAGTTTTAAGTTGAAGGCCATCGAGCTCGCCATCTACGTCTAGCGTCCATGAATCTATGATAAGACGTCGGAGGCGGCAGAGGGAAGAGCTCGCGCGATGCCAAAAGTCGAAAAAAGCATTGAGAGGACATAAAAGCAGGGGGGGCCTGACCTTGAAAATGTCCTGGAGGACTGGGTGAACACACAGAGAGCAGGTGTATCCACTGCACACATCCGACTGAACGCTAAACCATTCGCCCGGGAAATGAATATTGAAGATTTCAAAGGCGGGCCGTCATGGTGTTTCAGATTTACGACATGTAAAAATCTGTCCATTATGGCACGGACCGCTCTCTGTCAGCAACTCCCCCCTGACTATGAGGAAAAAGTTGAAAACTTCCACAAATTCTTTGAAACAAAGACGACATCACACATATGGACGGGGTACCTTTGACGTTTGAGCTGCCTCTGACCAGGACGGTTAACAAGACAGGTGCGTCATCCGTGTTGTTGAAAACAACAGGACACGAGTATACGCACTTCTCCTGCGTTCTGGCATGCACGCCATTCGGACAAAAACTCCCACCGATAGTGATTTTTAGGCGCAAAGAACAACTCCCGAAAGGCATAGTGGTCAAAGGTAACGACACAGGGTGGGTGACGGAAGGCCTAATGAAGGAATGGTTAACCAAGTTCTACAGCTAGCGCCCGGGAGGATTTTTCCACCCTAAAAAAAGCACCGCTTGCTTTGGATCGCATGAGGGCCCCCATCGCAGGTTCTGTGAAAGCAAGAAAACAAACTCCATTCCAGCTGTGATCCCTGAAAGGTACCACAAAGTGTTTGCAGCCACGTGACATCCGTGTCATTTAAAGCTGCACTCCGGGTTGAGACGGAGACTTGGATGACAAGTGGTGAGAAGTCTTTCACAAAAACTCACCCCCCTAGACCAGAAAGGTGATGTCATTAATGCAGAGCTATGCGGGGCTGTTTCTGCAACTCGCTTGAAGACTTACTTTGAAAAGCACTGCCACATCAGAGTTGATCGTTGGATTCATTTTGTCGATAGTCAGACAATTCTAGGAGCCATCCAGAAAGATAGCTGTGGCTATCAGACATTTTTTGCAAATCGGATTGGAGAAACCCAAAAGGCTGGACCTGTTGATGACTGGAGGTGGGTTGAAGGAAGAGAGAACATTGCCGACCTTATCACAAGAGGAGCATCCCCTGAGGAGCTTGCTGAAGGATCAGTCTGGCAGGAAGGCCCTGGATTTTTTAAGTTGCCGGAATCCAATTGGCCTGTGAAAACCGCCAAAGAGGTCACCGCCTCTATCACTGAAGGGATTGGGGGACTTTGGAGAAAAGCATTCTCAGCGCTGGTCACAGAAGGAGCCCGACCCTCGGAATGGTCAGGCCCAACCACCATTGCACTTGTGCACCTTGTGGACCCCCGGAGGTTCAGCTCACTGGCCCGATGTGTGGGACCACCGCCTGGATGAGGCGAGCAGTGGAAATCTGTCTGAAGGTCAACAGCCAGGCCCCAGTCCGCCCAAAGTAGGAGGTTAGACCATACCGGTCCGTGGAAGAAAGAGCAACAGCTTTCAAATTTCTAGCTCTTGCGGCTCAAGATGGTGTCGAGTTCCGCGACACAACCCTGGATCGCCTGGTGGTTCAGAAAGAGGAAAAGATGGGACTCGTGCTCTGTGGAGGGAGAACCCAACGCTGGGATGACGACAGGGGAGCTGTACCACTAATCCCATGCCAATCATGGCTGGCAACCCTATTGGCCAGAGAGGCCAATGAAGACAATCACGAATGTGTCTCCACAATCCTTCTACGAACAAGAAGGAAAGCCTGGATAATGCAGGGTCGAAGAACAGTTAAGAAGGTGCTGAACAACTGTGTTACCTGTAGAAAGCAAAGAGCTGAGATGTGCCGCCAAGTAATGGGTGATCTGCCTCCAGAGCTAACCCAAAGAGCTAGCCCCTTTGAGTTCACGACTCTTGATCTTCTCGGCCCCTTTGAAGTGAAAAATGCTGTTAAGAAAGGACAAGCAAGAAGGTCTGGGGCATCGTTTACTGTTGTATGGCCTCAAGAGCTGTTCATGCGGACCTCACTGATGACCAGTCTGCAGAGAGCTTCCTCCGAGCATACTCCCGCTTTGTTGCTTTGAGGGGACATCCAAAGAAATTATGGTCTGATAGAGGCACCAACTTTGTGGGCGCCAAGCGTCAGCTGCACAAACACCTGGGTTTCCTGCAGGCTGCGCCCATGGAGGATGCAGCTGCAAAGCATGGGACTGAATGCAAGTGGGATTTTCACCCTGCAGACGCACCCCACAGAAATGGAGCTGCGCAGGCTGCTGTAAAGCTTAACACCCAACTCTCTCATGCTGGGTCGAGCATCGCTTGGAGGAGACACTAGTGGGCTTGACCTAGAAACTCATCCCTGGTGTCGACTGAGAGCCATTCAAATCGGAGTGGACCGGTTTTGGGCAAAATGGAGAGAACTCGCTGGCCCATATCTGTTCATTTGACCCAAGTGGCGCCGGTCAGAGAGGAACGTTACAGTCGGCGACCTAGTCTGGATTGCTGACCCAAAAGCCCTGAGAGGTCAGTTTCATCTGGGCCGGGTTCTAACGGTCTACCCTGACATTAAAGGAATTGTCAGGGATGCTGACGTTGCAACATGTGTTGGCCTCCCTGTCTCGGTAGGGGGTAGCCGAAAGAAGAGGAGTTCCTCACTGCCCATGGCAGTTATCAGAAGAGACGTGAGAAGGCTGGTGGTTCTTTCTCCCTGTGGAGGACCAAAATCCCCAGCCACCATGACCCCCGTCCCTTCCCGAACCCCTCTCATTTTGCATACACTGCCCAATCCCCTGGTCCCGGTCGTTGCCCAAGCACCTCTCCTTCACTGCCATCACCCCTGTCGGCTGGTTGGTGTAGGCTTAGCGCTGCCACCATGTCCATTGCATCACATGCGCATACATGAAGGCAGAAGAGCATTCCCATTCCATACCTCGCATATCCGGGCAGTACACCACACAACTGCCAAAGGAATGCGTTTGACTTTGGACACTGGCAGATGCATAGAGTTGTGCGAGAAAAAAACAATGTGGAAAAAAACCAAACAAATGTGTGGGGTGAAAAAATCACTAAGAGGGTTTCTGTGTTTGGTAAGTTCCCTGGATCTTAAGATCAGGAACTTTTGTGGGAAGTGTTTCTATTTTGCCTGTCTCATTTAAACACTGTCAGACCTATCTAGAACTTGGACGCTGTATATACGGTAGTGTAGTGCCGCTCTAAGGGCGGTGTGTGTCCGTAGTCACATGATCTTACCTGCTCTCCTGTAAAAGGAGGCGTTAGTTTGTCCCAGTATTCACCTTTCAATCCGGTGTGCAGCTACTTGGGAAGGTCTTTGTTGTTAGTCACTTCATAAATATCTGCGGCTAATTGCCTGGTGCGGCTTTTATGCTGTATTTCGTTTTACTTTTTTTAAAAAATTATTATTATTTAAATTATTATTATTATACCTTATTTACAGGTGCGCTCTATAGTAGAGAAATTACGGTAATTTCGCACCCATCTGTGATAAGTGAAGTAAGATTCCTTATTTATTTGTGCAATATGTTCATAGTAGAACATAGAAAACCCCTTTACAACCTTCAAAATTCCGTTTAACATTTTTAGAGCTCTCTAGACAAGAAATAAAACCCCTATGCGTCCCCGTTACACTTGCATTACCCAATATAGTGGACATAATAATAGTAAATGAGCCATTTAAGACATAAATAATACTCGTGTGTTGCTATAAGAGGAGACGCGTGAGTGGTGAACAGGAAGTGATGTCAGGGGTTGAGAGTTATGTTTCTTCCTCAGAAAAATGTGGTCAGTGTGTCTCACCGAACATTACAGTAACATTACTGACAGCGGGGGGCCGGTACAGAACCCTACATATCACTCACAGCGTCCTTGAATGCGTCTTCTGCATGCCTTATGTTTGTATGCTCATTTTGCCATTTCACGCTTAAAAACGATGTAAAATTTGCTCCCCTTTAAACACAAGATACCAATAAGACGGTTTGGACCACGAATAAGCGTGATTTATGAACTAATATGTTTTTGAAAAAAACGTGGACCATGTCCGCATTCCCACCTTCGCATGCACAAAATAGCCTCTCTCCAACTAGCGCCTGCTTTTAACTAACGTTCTCTTTGCTACCTCAGTAAACAAATGCCCCAACTATAATTTGCGCATTTGAGGTAAAAGTCGCGTTTGTGGACCTACCCGATGGATGCATTGGCATGTAGGAATGCAAAAGGGCCTCACGTTTTGCAGCAGTTCCCCGGGAAACTGCTGCAAAAATCAAAGCAAGACAAAGATTCCTTTCAGAGCATCACAGTTGAGTGCCCGCATGGATTTGTACGTGTTGCTCGACGGACAGAAAGTAGAGAAGGGAAAAAAGACACTTACGGCGTAACCGAGAGAAAAACAGAGACGACAGGTGAGGCGGGACGGCTTCAAAATGAGCGCGCAAAGAAACGGCCACAATAACTGACCAGTGACTCCGGACCGCAGTTAATATATCTAAATAGATTTGAGCTCCAGCGCCACGGAGCTAATGCGCCGGCGCCAACACGCTGCAAAACAAAACCAACTCACAATTGCTTTAATTCCACCTGCCGGCTTTGAAAGTGAGAATGGGAAGTGACATTTATACACACACACACACACACACACACTGTGCTTGGCTTTGGTGCCTGCCTGCAGCTTCATTGGGTGGGTGGGGGCAGCAAGGTTGCGGGCTGCAATATTAAACCATCAATCACCCCACCCCAAATTAGGCATTTTACATCACACAAGCACTTACAGCTACCCCCCCCACCCCTCGCACAGGTGGGGTCCAAGCCCGGGGAGAAGAGATTACATCACATAAGCAATGATGGGGGGCAGTGAGAGCCATGAATACATTACACCATCACTTCCAACACAATAATCAATCATAATGAAAAAATATCACATTAACTTGTTATTTCTTTACTCTCAGGTACATGGAGTATGCATATGTTCAAGTTGCAATTTGGTTCCCTGCACGCACTTTTCCAGTAATACAATCAGTGACTCACACATGCACATTTCGCAATAGCCACTGAAATGCGATGCAGCTTTCCATAGAAAACAGGGTACAACGCTTGCGACACCTCCACGTTGCATCTGGTTCGGTACCTTTTCTTTATTGGATTTTTAAGTACGCTACGGAAGCATACCCAAATACATTAAGTGAGGGACAAGGGAAAAATTCGAGCAGCCACTCCAGGCGTGGGCAAACTGCGGCCCGTGGACCACGTCAGGACGGCAAGCGTCTTCATCCGGCCCGCCAGGCATTTCCCAAAAAAAAAACCAAACTTAACATCATAACTGTAGCTGGCAACATGACTTGCAGTGCATTTGCAGCACACTTGATTCGCCAAAATAGTCAGGTTCAATCTGTAGCCTCTCCGCAAGGCTTGCTGGGTAGCAAATATTAAACAAAAAAGAAAAAAATAAATGTTTTTTTAAAAAGTTGTAATTTTGGGGGAATTTAGTTGTGGAAAAAGTTAGAACTGGTAATAATAATATAAATGGAAATAAAGTTATAAAAGGAAAATATGGGAATGAAATCATAAAAAAAACAATTACAAAATTATTTAAGAAGAAATTTTAAATATTTGGAAAAATACATATTTACATATTTTTAGTACATATTTTAAATATTTTTTGTTAAGTTAAAAGTTAAACAGTTAAACAGCTTTCATTTGGTTGCAGAACAAGTTATATCATGAAAATAAAGTAAAACATATATTTAATGGAAACAAAGTTGGAATTACGAGAAGAAAAATTACAAGAAAAAAGAAATAGTTGGAAATGAAAAACATTGTTGTCTATGATAATAAGAAAAGAAGAAGTTGCAATTTGATGAGAATAAACTCATAATCTCATGAGGAAAGATAACGTCCTTTTAGTACAATAGAGTTAAAACATTTATAAATATATACAGTATGTGTTGTTTTTTTTCAAGTTGTAATTTTATGAGAAAAACTAAACAAAATCAAGTTTTCATCTTTGGGAAATGAGGTTGGGAAGTGTATTATATTATGTATTATGTTATTACACATGTATAGTTTAACTGTAGCCGTATCCTTGCACTTTCCTGAAGAGAAACATTGTGTGCTCCTTTATTGTACCAAAAACAAACTCAATTGTCACCTTAATAGTTTTGTGACGTTTAAGAACGAACCGGCTCGTTAACATGACAACGGGAACCCCGGGCGCAGCTGGGAACCATTCTTTTTCTTCCCAGTTACATGGGGAGGAGCGCAACCCAGCGTGGTACTTATTAGATACGCAATTAACCCCAAGCTAACCCATTTCAGGATTCCTCCTTTTTACAGAGCAACAAAATGCACCTCAGGATAGTCTCCCGGTCTACTCAACAGTTTGTATGTTTTGCTGTTCTTGTGCGGACATCTTTGCACTAAAAGCTGTTTTGTGCAGAAAGTCAATGTAGCCTGCTTTGTTTTTTAAGGTTTCATGTTTATTTGGTCAAGTCATGGTTTACACACATATACGGAATTTGTGCAAATGGGAAGTTCAAAATAGTGGCGTCACTGTCAAAGCAGAGTGATATGTCGCTACCCTGTGGAATATTTTGCACGGATCTAGATCAGACTTTAACATTGAATCCACGCTTCACAATAATTTAAACTCCTATTTGTCAGATATGTAAACGATTGACCTCCCGGTGATTATTTCCCACCAAAATTGAGCCAAATGAGTCAGTTTTTTGGACGGCTCACCAAGATCCGACTCCCCTCAAAGAGCCATGAATCCCATCTCTACACCCTAAAATGGACCTGCATGTCGCCAGCTTTTTTATCTTTTGTTTTTTTTATATTTTTTTGTAATATTTTTTTGTTTTATATTTTTTTTCTTTTTTTTTTATCTTTTTTTTGTTTTTTCTTGTTTTGTTTTTTGTTTTTTCTTTTTTCACATTTCAGCAACCATTGTACTACAGTATACGTTCTTGAGGAATAACACTCTATTACGTCCAAGTTTACTTTCTATAGTGAAGTTGGATGTAATAAAGTGGTCAGTGTAGGATGAATATACGTAACATCTAAATCTTGTCTGTGCAATACAGCTTATGTTCTTTACAGTCCACTGCAGTGCTTTTGAGTCCAAGAACTGTCACCAGGATGTGATTAACAAGCAGAGAGCAGCCCCGCGCAGCAAAGGGAGCAAACAAAATGACAGCGAGGCGTAGTGATGGCCTCCAAGGAAGACTGGCGAAACACGGGAATGGTAAAAAAAAAAGACAGGCGGGAATATACGGGAGGAGTCTAAATGACGCATGTGCTTGTATTTAGCCCAAGCTACACGTGCAACGAGTCTCAGATAAGCTGGCAGACAACATCATTTAACATCATTTATTCAATTGACAGTCTGTATGGGCAATAGTTAGATGACTAAAAATGTGTCTTACTGTGAAAAGCTGGCTTTTTAATTCATCCTTTCAATTATTTTCTATGCCGCTTATCCACATTAGGGTGGCGGGTATGCTGGAGCCTATCCCAGCTGGCTTTGGGCGGGAGGCGGGGTACACCCTGGACTGGTCGCCAGTCAATCGCAGTCAATCTTTTTAATGACGTTCTAATAGTAATGTGTCCCTATGGAACCTGTTTATGGGCACCAAACAAATGAAAACATGGAAAAATCGATCATCTGCCTATAGTAGAGGAGGGAATGTATACAACCAGCACTTCAGCTTTGGAGAGAGGACAGCTTTGTAAAAAAAACAACAACAAAAATCTTTTTTTTAAAGACAGGCTTTGCTACACATCTTAAAATGTATAGAAATATAAAATAAAATCCCTCAGTGAGCAATAGACGTGGGTGCTGCCTTCTATTATGTTGGATAAGTGCACAGTTACGGTGCACAGTGTCGTCTTTAGCAACTTTGTGCTTTGCGCATTCGCTATATCGCACTTTTTCACAAAAATATTTACAGTAACTAATACATTATTCTGTTTCTGGTTGAATATTGCCTATTAGTCAAAAATATGCGTCATAAGAAAATGTTTTGTATCTGTGGCCGAAATGAAGCATAGAATGGTTGAATGAAGTAAAAAATACAAATACAAGGCATTCAGGAGACGCATTCATTGATTTGATGACATGTAGTAGTCTACACTGGTCCATTGGTGTCAGCAATGTTACTGTAATTTTTGGTGAGACACACAAGCACCAAACCTGATCACCAGAACAACATGCTTTTACTGCAGGTTGGATTGGTCTCAGGCATTCATTTACAGCAACACACGAGCACAAGTCTTTTTTTATGTCTCAGACGACTTATTTTCTGGCTTTTTATGTCTACTATATTGGGTAATACAAGTGTAAAGGTGACTATAGGGGTGTTATTGCATGTCTAGAGGGCTCTAATAACGTTAAAGCCGTATTTAGAAAGTCGTAAACGGGTTTTCTATGCTCTGAAAATATTCCATTCATAATTACCGAATACTAGTTTGCCAAAATTCACTCATCACAGTTGCTAACCCCGATAAATGAGGGATTGCTGTATATCCATGGTTCCCAAACTTTTTACAGTCACGTACCCCTTCGGACATTTGACACGAAGACGTGTACCACCTTTACACCTAAAAACATAAACCTTTTTATCTTACTTAACTTGAATTGTTGATCGTAGTTAATTGGTTAATATATTTTGTAGTAATTGTGGGTCTAAAAACTGCGTTTTGCTTGGTCACAATGTGATACATTAGCACTGCTAAATAGGTAAGTAATCATCCGACATATTTTTCGTCTGAATGGGTTTATTTTCAGCCTCGCTTTTTGGCCAGGCTATGTTTTAAGTCTGCATATTTTTTCAACACCGAATTGAAGGGGAAAGTGTAACAATCATGACAAAGCCGAAAATACCAAAATACCAAACTAATACACATTTCCAGGGGAATCCCGCCAGTGCTTTCACCGCTGCGCTGTGCAGGGATTGGAACACCAATATAAACCAAATCTTCATCATCGTCATCCTCAAACTTACTTGTTTATCCATACATTATGATGACACAAAGCAAGGAACAACTTCACACGAATGCTTTTTCATTTTTAATCACGTGCCTCCTGATAGTTTTTCTTCTTTGTGGCCAAATGATCATTTCATCCAGACGGCATCCAGAAACTTCCTCTACCTCTGCATGCGCTGTAAAATGTTGCTAATGATCTCTTTGTCTCCCACTCATGCACTTTACAATTCACTCATCAGCGGTATCAATGCAGGCTGAGCAGTTTCCTCCTCACACACACCACACATTGGGAACCTTATAGAGACCGGTGTGGAGACCTCATTAGCATTAAAGCGACAGGCACAAAAATACAAAGTGTACTAAAAGCACTTTTACATAACATAACGTAATGCACTCCAATACACTATTGTGGGACCTCTGAGATTGAGCTAAATGGTTGAAAACCGTTAAAATATGGGACCTTTAATCCTACCAAAATATGAAGTTTAGTTGCAGTATTTGATTGTTTAAAAAAACCACAACTGCATGAGCTGAAGGGCCCGGGGAGCATAATCAGCAGGGAATATAATGTACTTAGTTTATCCTTTGCCACATAGACTGGAGCAAATTTTGGGGAGGGGATTGATAGAAAAGCTTATGAAAGCCGCTGCTCTCACTCACGGTAGCTCCGACGGGATTTTTTAGAATCTCGTTATGTTGGCTGAGATAAGCTGCCCGTGGGCGAACGCTTCTCTCTGTGCTTCTGACCCCGGCCATGCAAAACAATGTAACCTCTGCAGCAACTTGTGCACAGGAGGAGAAGGTAATCAAGAGCACGGAGAACATTTGTGGAGCTGAGGAGGAGGAGGAAGAGGAGAAAAGAAGGGCTGGGGGAAGGGAACGGCAAAGCGGCGTATCTCAAGGAAACCAGAAAGGAAGCAATAAGCAATACAGCCTTGGCAACAGGAAAAGGTTCCGGCATGTGAAAAGGGAAGAGGAATAATGAATACAAAGTGCTTGTTGCCTAATGGAATACATTAAACCATGCATTTCGTTCATCTGTGACAAATTGACATGTATATTTATCTACAGAATACAGCCAGCAATGTTACATTTCATCATTTCCTCTGGGCGTGACCTCTCCGGCTTCAAACCCAAGAATCCACTGGAAGAGCGACACCTGGTGGTGCACAATCCACCCCAATCTACCGCCGCCCCCATCCCTACACGTCCCACCCCAATTGACTTTAGCATGACACCTGCCTCCTCTTCAAGGAGCCTTAATGAAGCCACATTCATCATAGCGGAACACTAACTATTGCAATTACTGGACTGACGTGTGCATCGCTCACCATCACTCCTGGAGTGTGTGTGCGTGTGTGTGTGTGTGCGTGTGTGTTTTCTATAAGGTTGCCAAAATTAAGATCACTGGTTATGGATGAGGCGCCCGCTATCATGGCTGATCAACACGGAACGTGTTACAAAAAACACATAAAAAAAGGCAGGAGGAGGGTTTATATTATTGATAGAGAATGAGCGCAGGCCGTGCACGCACACACGCTCTCACGGAAGTAGCAATTATAAATCAATTAGAACCGAAATGAGGAAGACCGACTGTGGCACAGCTCAGATGGTAATGTTTAGTTTGCAATTATGCAACACATTTTACAGAAAAGAAAAACTAGTGCTATTTTTCTAAATGGTTGTGGGCGCCCCATTTTCATAAAGCAGGATGGTGATGGATTGTCTCCCTTGACTATTATTATGGTTTTGGAAATAATGCTGACACCTCATAATTTTGACCAAATGGCTAAAATATAGTCATAAATAATGTCGTACATAAAAACAGAATGTGGATGAATATGAATGTTTATGCTAGTCCAAGATCTTCTGTATGACAAGAGAACTGAAGTCAAAGATTCTCTCTGTATGACATGACAACAACAATCTACTGCAAAAAAAAATTTAAAACACAAGTCAAAAGTCCACTAAATCTTAGCTACCCAACCACCAGGTCTCAGTCACGGGCCAAAAAACTTTGATGTGCAATGATAAAAATATAAAATATTTCTAAATAACAACATTGAATTGTATATATCATAATGCCCATTGTATAGAATGGACTGGTGTATAAGCAGTATTCACTAAATTATAGAAAGAGGGAAAAAAATGCACCAAACTAACCATGATATAGCCAATCATGAGCTATAAGGAAACCCACAATTACCTTGCCAACCCATCAGAAACCGCAGGAGGTTCACAGTCTGACACATGGGGTCATCAAAGAAAGAACGCTAAAATCATCACGCAGCAACTTAACATGCAAAAGGTACGTAACAAAAATGCAAAACAAGTACCAATATGAGTGCAAAATAATAAACAAACAGACTTTACTGCTTCCCATTATGCATTGCTTTGCTTTGCTGGGAAGCAGGCTCCCTCCGGTGGACATGGGGCAGCATAGCAGCTGAATTAGTGTGCGAAGCAATGCATGTTGGGAAGTAGTTTAGCTAGTTGTTGATTATTCTACAGACATATTGGTACTTATCCTGTGTGTTTCCTACCTACCCTTTGATGTCACCGCGAGTCCTCCTGCGATTTCCGGTGGGGTGACAAGCTTGCCATGAGTTCCCTTTTAGCTTGTGATTGGCTCATGCCAAAGAAAGAGCGACCGTTTTCTCACGGTTTCTATTGATTAGATTTTTATAGATCATTTAAACGATTAGTAGTAGTGCTGAAGGACGCGAGATATCACGAAATTGGAACCTGGCCGTAAATTAGCCGCACCGCTGTATAAGAAGCAGGATTCAGAGTTTAAGAAAAATGCAGCGTCTTAGAAATGATGGTAAATTCCCATCAATTTTGGAAATGAGGATTATTGTTTTATTCAAAACATACTGTACGGACAGAAATCCTACAAGTTTTGCATGTTTATGTTCTTTTGTTTCATTGTGTTTCAGAAAGTCGTGACCCTTCAATGGTCCTTGAGCGCACCATATTAGTGCGCGTGTGCTAACTTCTAGATAATAACATTGTAGATCATGCGGCATTTTCCTTGCTGTTCTTTCCCCTTATTGCTGGGTTTCACGTGATGTCATGTCCGATTGCTGTCAGTCCCGCCTCAAAGAGATGGGGAGAAACTAAAAGCATGTCTGTAACTAGCGGCCATGCAAGCAAAAACACCGCAAACATGTGCCTTGGATTTTTTCACAAATGCTGTTACTGTATGGGAATGCACAGGCTGAAGTTGCTAGCACACCGCCTGTCACCCACACGCCAAACGACTACGTTATCACCTCCCTGGAAAGTTAAGGATGAGACTGATTGTTGGTGTTGTGCCCGTAATAGTTGGATGCACAATACCAAATCCAAAAAAAAAAAAATATTAGGTCGCAATAATGTACGAACCCAGCCCCAAGTCAGTCCGCCGGAGGTTTATGGGAACATAAGCCGGGCCGTGCCACCGCGTTATATGATAGGAGCGCTG
Source organism: Oostethus manadensis (assembly GCA_024372805.1). Taxonomy (NCBI): domain Eukaryota; kingdom Metazoa; phylum Chordata; class Actinopteri; order Syngnathiformes; family Syngnathidae; genus Oostethus; species Oostethus manadensis. The sequence continues at coordinate 555,331 of QODF01000148.1, read as the reverse complement.
TGCTGTGTTTGAAGGCCCCCTGCAAAAGCACTTGTAAAAGATCCTCCACGGTAAATGACATGACTGCTCTGCTGTTTTTAAGAACCCACTCCAAAAACTGCTGGTCGATAATTGTCTACGGCAGTGGTCACCAACATCCCCGGCACAAGATGGGATTGATTATTCATGGAACTATTCAAATGAAGGGTTGAAAGTAAAGCCTTGCCATCACTCTTCCCGAAAGGAACATGACACTTGTGCTTAGACGCTGTACCTTCACAATAAAAGTTGAGTCATCGAGGTGCTCAGTGGGCCCCGATAAAGCCACACAGACATGGCGGTGTTAGCCCACTCCCAGAAGTTACAGGATCGATCTATCACGCCGTTATCTGCGGAAGAGGAATATTACCTGGTGCCAGGATAGCCCCCGCCGGGCACGCACCGATGTAGGAGACCGATAGCCGAGCCAGCTGTCATCCCTCCAGCCTGATTAATGACGTGCCCGGCCCGGTGTTTAATGCCTTTAATATGGGCCGCTGACAAAGCCGTCACGCAGGCTGGGACACGCCCATCCCGGTGACTGATGGAGTCGCGCTCGGCGCTCTCCTTTCCCATGCAGCTACTGTAAAAATAGAAGCACACGTCATTAAAAATCACTCTTTTCATTTCCTACCTCGCTTGGTGCCGTCTGGCGTCGCCTGATCACACAAAGAAACATACGGAGTGAAGGCTTTCTGCACGGTGACGCGTGTCACAAATACTATCTTTTCAACCGAGGATGTCCAAAGTGCGACTTTTTTCCCACGCTTTGAACCCTGAACACATCTCGTATGCTTCAGAACAGTCATTTTGCAAAGAAGCGCAAGATTCACTTGCCTCGAGACAAAAGTGACACAACGACAACACCAAAAGGCCGAAAGAGACTGACGAAGTGCGTGACGAAGGAATTTTGAGGCTGTTCAATACTGACACTGAAGAAGACGACTTTAGTGTTTTAGAAGGCTTTTTCCATCATGGACAACCAGCATCATCTCCCAACAGAAGAGCAGTTTCAGTGGCAGATTACTGAACAACTGAGAAGATCCTTCATCCCCCATGCCAAAGGTTTTTTCAACACAACAGAAGGGGAGCAATAAAAACCCACACAAGACTGGAAATGTATTAGTGCACTACATATTTAAAGTGTTATGTTTTGTGTTCATTTATTTTTATTCTATTTTCTTATCTCTCCTGCCTTTCCTTGGTTGTTTAATGTTGTGATTACGTGTTATCTGTCTATCTTCTGGCAGGCTACTGTTTAACTAGTCGTATTACATGCATTGTTCAGATACACTGTTTGGCGTTTATTTCATTAAAAGTTTTTTTCTTTCTGTAGACTAAAAATGCCATGTTAGTCCGCAAATTACGGTACTAAATAATAGGACAATAAAGTCCTACTATCGTTATATGCTATTTTTTGGAGCGAGAAAAATAAAAAACATTTTAAAAATGGCTATTTTTGGAAAATTAGGTTGGGTAAAGTTTGAATATTACATTAATAAAGTCAAAATATCATAATTGATGACTATAATATAGTCAGCACAGTGGTCGAGGGGTTAGCATGTTGGCAACACAGTCGGGAGATCTGAAAGATCAGGGTTAGAATCTCCGTTGGGGATTTCTGTGTGGAGTTTGCATGTTCTCCCCGTGCGTGCGCGGGTTTTCTCAGGGTACTCCGGCTACCTCTCATACGCCAAAACTGCATGTCAGGTTAATTGGCGAATGTAAATTGTTCATAGGTATGAATGTGAGTGTGGATACATGTGCTCTGGGAGAAACTGGTGACCAGTATATGTACCCCATGTACCCCACCTCTAAGCGGCATAGAAGAATGGATGGATGAGTAGTCAGCATCTAACAGCTTTATCTACCTCTGCATGTGCTTTAAAATGTTGCTGCTGGTGTGAAACATATTGTTACAATGATCTCAACCATGGTATTAGTACAATATTGGTGCCATTCCTGCTGTGTTTTACTGTAACATAATTGTTAATAATGACCATGTGAAAGATTCCTTTCCACTTTCTCATGCACTCCAAGTCATTGTTAAAGTTAGTAATGTGTTATATAATGAGTGAAATTTCAGGACGCCTCAGCTACATTCAGAGCATTCCAGTGAACATGAAATATATTTCTGCAAGAGCGTCAAATGCAATTGATAAAACCGATTCCGCTTCCCACAACCAGTAGGGGGAATATTGCAACGCAATGTAAGGCAGCGTAAAATGGCCTTATTCTTCATTTGATTTTTGCCATCTTATACTCATTTCCCATGAGAGGGCATATGTGCACAGTATCTGGGTGTTGCTATGATACCCTGTGATGTATTGACTAGCAACGCAACCAAGCGTGAACACAGCCTAGTTGGCCCCGCTCCCGATATAACGAATTCGTTATAATTTCACAATAGAATGACGTGCTGTCAGCGTTGCGTGCGACCTTAAAGTTGATCCAGTAGCGTGTTCCTGGGGGATGTTTACACCTTCCTTGCACTGAATAATGAAACAGTTATTATTGTAGTAAGTCCTCTACCCAGTTACCACAAACTCTCCTCCTCCTGTTGCTGTATCTCCATGATCTGTCTATTACTCTCAGCCCGCCTCGCTCTCCTACTCCCACCTGCTAATTTTCGCTTCCTGCCGCCAGATCTCTCGCTCCTTCGCCGGCGCATCGGTCTTTTTCATCATCCATCACCTCCTCTGCAATGTTCTCATTTAATCATCCCCCCAAGAAATATATTCACCTCCGAACAAGCCGGAGCCCATGCGAGATCATAGGCTGCCGCTGCAAACGGCGGCCAATTCCGGAGCTCCAGGGGAGGCCCCCGGGAATGACAGGGGGGGGGGGGTGTAAAGTCCAGGAAAAGGCACAAAAGAGGAGCTGAAAGTAGCAAGTGAGACACTTAGAAGGAACAATGGCAGGTGGTTGCCAGTGTGTAGGAGTGTAACGCTACTTGCTTTTGTGATAGGACTTTTTCATACGGAATTTTTGTTGCGGTACAGGAAGTGGAACTGCCTGGCGATGCAGTCATACGTCTACTCCGGAGACAAAACCTGATTCACAGAGTAGACCATGGGTCCTTCTGCCAGGCTGACTAGTTCCTGACTAGTCCATATCAAAGCCTGCAGCTTCGATATGGACTCCATCATGTAAGACATCCGTACAAAGTATGTGCATGGACTTCCTGTCCATCACCCGCTACTACATAGTCACTGCAAGCAGGAATCATTTGATCAGGTATCGGCTAGTCACCCCGGAAGAAGGACCATGTACTGTCATTGCTTTTACCAGCCAGTGTCAGTCATCCGGTAAACGCAGTGAGGAAAAGCAAATGGAAAAGACAAAGACAAAACAGGGAAATCAGACAAAAAATGAAAAAAAAAAACAAAGACAGTACAGAAAATCAGATGACTAAATGGAAAAAGCAAAGATAAAAGGTAAAAAGAATGACTGCATTTGTATATTTATGTATAATTGATTCTATTCATATTTCCACACGTATTTCCTCTTAATTTTGGCACTCCTGTGATTCCATACACTAGATGTCCGTAACGTTTCATTGATCAGACAATAGCCACTGCCGGAAGAAGGTTGTCAATGCTATTCTATCTTATTTATGCCTAAAATGTCTTATGTCCTATTATGTTTACTATATTCAGTAACATGAGTGTAAAAGTCATTATAGGGGTGTTATGTCATGTCTAGAGGGCTCTAAAAATGTTATTTAAACCAATTAAGCGTCATTACCAAAGGATTGCTGTGCAGTGCAGCCCGGCGTTCGGCTAGCACTTTTGTCTAGGAGAAGCTTGGGAAGCCTTCCCTGCCGAAAAAAGACAAATAGATAGGATGACAAGCAGTGGAGATGGGGAACAGGGCTGCAAGATGGAATGATTGATGCTGTACTTCCGCCAATCAGGAACTCTCATTTACAAAAAAAAATAAAAGAATATTTCAGACTGTTAAACGGTTCACCCCTGGTGAGAATAACGAGGGGCAAATTGGCGCGTTCAGATTCTTAGGCCTGTAAGTCCTTTCCAGTATTTGTTGGCTCCCAGTAACATTTAAGAAAACAATCCAACAGACGTGCTGGACCCAGGTGCTAAGTGCTGGTTGAGTCACTCTTAAAATGTGTGGGCTGGTTTCAAATGTCTTTTTTCCCCCCAGAGTGGCGTCCCGCAGGGAGTCTTGGGTGAGGTAAGCACACATCCAAAAGATCACTATGTCCTCTCCGATTGGGTTTTAATGAAATATCAGTTCTCAGAGAGGCTCGCCTTAAGGCTTGCTGAGGTTGGCGTCACGGAGAGAATCTCAATGACATCAAAGCGCAGTCCCCTCGGATTTTTAATAAAACACCCACCTGCCACTTCATTAGGTACACCTGTGCAATCTAATGAGCGTCTGCTTTTGCAAAAGGATCCGTTTTGATGACGTGTTGGTGATTGCAGTCGTCCACGCTTTACATATGCACTCTAACTTTGCACTTGAATGGATCGCATACAACAATGTAGCATTAGGGACAAACGCTAGCAACATGAGCTATGACACTAACACTATGGTGACTAGAGGTCCTGCTTTCCTAGGACGTGGCGTTTTGAGTTTTCTTCAGAAAGTGATTAAAATGACTTGCTTTTCATTAGGCCATTACATTGATTGGCATTAGGGACCCGGCTGCATGTTACTATAGAGATTATTTCATTGAGCAATGTTAAGTAGTCGACTAATAGTCGGGTTTTTTGGTTTTGTTTTGGGTTTTTTTTTTGCACGGCTAATGGCAATCCGGAAAAATAGATCTCATTTGCTACTTTTTCCACATCAAAAAAGGCTAAAAACCGCATATAAGCAAATAAACATGGTAAGTAAACAACAGCAGCTGCTTCAATCATTTTAGTCTTGATCACATGACATTTTTATTTGATTTGACGGCAAGATTGATCGTCAAATCAGACTCCTCTGAATTGAATCAGCGAACCTATTCTAAGGCACCCCTAATTATTATATACTTACATAACATACGACACAACTATATACTACTTTTTTTTCGTTCAAAAGAGAGCTATTATTTTCTTTTACTTACAAAAAATGAAATATTATTGCCATCATTATTTCACTGTGTTCAGTTAATTTTGCACTATTAAAACGTATCACATGATGCACACTAAAAAAAGAGTAGCTAACTTGCCGACTTTATTGCTAAATCTGACAACATTGCAAACCCAATGGGGGTTCTCAAAAACAACCAGCGACAAATCTAGCGACTTTTTCTGGCGTCGCCGGAAAGTTTTCTTGTATTTGGGCACTTAAAAGTGAAAGCACGAGTTGCATTGCAGCTTCTGTTCTCACTGAGCAGCAGCGGGTGCTACTGAGAGGTCAGCGCTGCCCCAAAGCTGTCGCAAGTTGCCAGTCGCAAGTTGGCACACAGAGCGTAGTGGAGGAATCACTCATGCGCCTAAATGTTTCTTAATCTTCATTAAATTGCTACTCATTACACTCAAGCCTCATTCAGACTCACTCAGTCAGCTGTCGGTGTGTCAGAACGTCGTTTGAGAAATTAAACAAGCGGGTCCAACTGCAAGATAAAAGGTAGAGGCTGGACCCGGGTCGTGGTGTAATTATTACCCGTCTAGGTTTTAAAAGGAGCTGCCCTGATTAAATATTGAAATTATTTTAATGAAGTTGTTTTAACTCAATTTTATCAAGCTTATGCTTTTTTTCCTACAGCATGTTGCAACATCATCAACTCAGACAACAGGAAGAAAACGCAAAACGCATGGACGTACAATTGCAAAGTATCCCTACAACTGAATGGGACCTCCGAGGAAGCCAGAAAGATCTGCATACGATGCCTCACTGAACTCGACAAATTGAACGTCCCGAATGGACTAGGCTACTGCACCTTCAGGGTATGGACTGCCCTGTGCACAGAGGTGACCAACAAAACACAACCGTGACAGAACTCGGGACATACCAGTGGGCATGAGAAATACAATTACACCGAGGAAAAGGGAATATGAACAAGTGACAGCTTTTGAGGACACTGAATACAGCACTCTGGATCTCCACCATTAAAAATAATTCTCGCTACTATACAGGTGATCAATGCAAACAGAACATTAATTGCAGGGGTAAGTTATTGATTATTGATGTTAACTGCGGAAGCTAATGATCTGAATAGTTTTTCACAGCCTTTCCATTAGATAATGTCATAAACTTAGATCAGTAGTGAAAGAGGACTAGGTTTTGCAATGGGGGGTTATGATATCAGATATATGGCTGGCTATTTGTGTTGATTATAAAAGGGAAAGACAACAGTGGTGGATACTGTTCTTGGTATCTGTTCTTGGAAATCTGCACGCAAAATATCGTTGGGAGCTGCACATATAGAAAAGCAGGCTCCAGTATTGGCACTTTCCAGGGAGGGATGTTGTTAAAGGTAACAGATCCCTTTTTATATGTGCGGACTGGAACATGGAGCAATAACGCGTGATAAATGGATGCTAAAATGCGCAGCCTTACCAAATGCAGCAGGTAGGTTTTGCTTTTGTGGTCTTTTGCTGGTTAAATAGATGGACGGTGTGAGAACTACTCAACTGAGACCCACACAGGAAGGGTGGAACATGGGCCAAGGAAAAACTACACAAGAGGTGCTGAGCCAGGATTTTTGTTTGTTTACCCTTGTTAATATTACATTATCCTTAATTTTTCAGTGAATAATGCATGAATCTTAAAAAAAAAAAAGAGTCAGGCAAATGCAGGAGGAGAGTATTTATCAAGGTGTACAGTTTGTTGACAGTGGAGCGTACTCAGCCCTGGCTTTTTGTTTGTTTGTTTGTTTAAGTTATCATCACATCATGTTGCACTTCTTTTGCACCTCCGGTGAGGTAAAAGATGCTCCCACTGCTGTCTGCCCTTCCCTGCTCTCGCCACCTCAATACCCATCTGTGCGTCTACGTACACGTGCGCCATTTAAAAGCAAGGCGGGGACACACACACCGAGAAAATGCACGCTTTTGTTTGCAATTGCATGCGCGGACGGATAGCGTGTACATGTAGCAAATAGCAAATGTTACATTGTGCACGCTGGAAGGCGAGTCCATTAGCCAGCATGATCAAGGACCAGTTGCACAAATGAAACGCTCCATACAATATGTTCCGGCCGCTTGTAAAGAAGTCTGATTTTGAAATAAAGATTCTGTGTAATAAGCATCTACATGTGCTCCCCAGTGATGCATCAGAGGAATAATCGCCTTCAAGCACGGCATGAAGGTGTTCCTTTCAGTACCTGAGATGAAGGCAGCAGTGTGGTAATTATGCAGCCGTAATGGAGTCGGCGCTTAGCGAGAGCTTAATGAGCTCACAACAGTCGACCACTGAGAGTTGATTCTTGAGAAGAAGAAGAAGAAGAAGAAGAAGAAGGCCAACAGAGGTGAGTCCTTCCATCGTTGTTGCATTCGACTGAAAGGGAGCCAGCATGTAAAATATTGTTCCCCCGCAGATGGGAGTATAATATTAATAATACTGATCACACACTGTTTGTACACAACTTGAGAAAAACATCTTATCACATTCTGAAAATATGTTGCATGTGTCTGACGAAGCATTTCTGTCCTTTAGGGTGGGGGGGCCTGACAGAAAATAGCGGCGGACCACTGGGTTACAACTTTGGACTCTTTTCATCAATGGGGAAGAACCCTGAATGAAAGTACACAGAATATACATAGCAGTTGCCACACCCCTCTAGAAAGTGAAACCTAAGCTTGTGTCCCCGCAAAGCGAAAGCCAAGTCTGTGTGAAGGTGAGAGTCAAGCCGGTGTGGACGAGAACTATCCATGCAGATTCTCTGTGATTTTCTGCCACGCCCCCCCATTTGAAATACCAGGACGACTGATAATATCTACTGCATGCATCCGTACATTTAAGCTTAGTGTGCAACTCTGATTGTGCTATGTGAGTGTGTGTGTGTCCAGAAGGCCACTATGAGACGTTATTAGACTGTATAACGTCTGACAATGACTTGGGCTAGCACTAATGATTCTGCAGGCCCTGAGCCGATTACAATAACACTTAGAAGCTGAAATCTGATTAGACATGTACTGGAATTAGTGCAGCTAAAAAACAAAATGACTACATTTTCATGGAACAAAATACTAGAATTTAATCTGCGCTTCTCTGCAGAGAAGACTTTGCTGGCCCTGACGGCACACCATGGTCCTTTGAGAAGCTACAGTAAAATAAAAAAAATGCTCAATGGCTATGTTTTCATTACTAAACAATAGAAAATGTTTTGTTTTTCTAAATCAACAGCACATAAAAAAACGATGTCGTTTCATACGAAAACAAAAGAAAATTTGGATAAACGTGCATTTTATCGGGGGACACATCTGTGATGTGTTTGCCTCCTCTGTTGATTTATTTCTTTAGCAGTTTGAGTCAACTTCTTGTTATGGTACTGTGATTTCTTTTTTCCAACAGTGGACAGTCCTGCTGATGTTTTTGCGCCAAAATAACAGGTAGGTATGTTAGACACGTGAATAACATTACCTTTAAAGGGAGAGCAGTGGGAGACAGGGCTTTCGGGCTCAATTTTCGCACCGATTTCGCTCACTAAGTGCTCTCTTTGAGCTTTTGGAATGTCTTCCTTCATTGACAACTTTTTTTTTTTTTTACCTTTGCAAGTGCATGAAAGTATGCATTTAAAGTAAGGCTGTCAAAGTTAACACGTTAGTAGCGCACTAACAAAATTGTCCTTTAATGGCACTAATTTTTTGGGACACGCGATTAACGTGCGCATGCACTGTTTCACCCTCGGCCCACATAATAGTCTGAGGAACCGCAGTGGCGGCAGTTTTACGTGGAGCTAGAAGGTGGAACAAATATTGAGCAGAAATGGGCAAAGAAAAGGGTATTTTGAACGGCAAGATTAGCCTTAGGTATTTGTGTCGCTGCGAAATGAGTTGTCGCAAAGTACATCGCTTCTGGGAGAAGAGGGAAGTTACTGGCGCACTGCAGGTATTCTTTTAATTGCCGTTTATACAGTGGTACCTTGTACAGAGGTATAGCTAGTGTTTTTAGATGCGAGCCGTCTTTCGTTTTGCTCTGAACTGCTAGCTAAAAGAGAACAACATCAAATTCAAAGCACTAAAAGAATGCAGATCCAGCATCCACAGGGAGAGGGTTGGTACCACATACATGCACAGTCGCACTCAATAAGGTCCCCACGTAGTATCTGCTTTTGGGACCAAATAGGTAAAAGAAAAAGGGTCAAAATACAGCATAGTGTGAGAGCCGCGTGTGAGAACAAAGAAGGTGGATTCAAGGACCGTCAAACAGTGGGACAAATCGACGCTGGCATTAAACATTCAAAATGTTGGGGCTTTCAAACTGTATTTTTTTTCTTTGAATAAAATATTAGCTGATACTGCCAATATTGACATCCCTTTTCATAAAATTTGATGTCGTTATTGTAGTTGTATACGGAATCATTAAACATCCATACTTATTATTAAAAAAATAATAATATGCAATTAAGTGTGAGAAGTTTGAGTTAACTATGGACAAAATGTGATTAATCTTGATAAAATAGTTAATCGATTGATAGCCCTAATTTAAGTTAAACTGGTGCAGGCTGTGCAAGTCAGACTTCTTAACTCATTTTCTTGAACCAGTGAGGACATTAAAAAGGGACTTAAACTGAGTCTTTAATGGTTTTCCAGCGACCACGGCTTATAACTTAATCCTAGATGACATGTTTTGGAGTAAGTGTGAAGATTAGGAGGTATTTCAGTGGCCTTATCAGAGGCTTTTGGTGCACACAAGTCACAACCGCTTTGCACAAGCCCACCATCGCTCCTGCAACACTTACACATTTTAAATATGCACCGCTGTAAAAGTAAATTGATGATGAAATCAGTGGAGAAGGTGGGTTTCTAAGTGTGTGTGTTTGCACAGAGCAAGATCTGAACATAAAACACAGTTTACTATTCCATATGTAAGGTGTAGGAACAAAGAGTGTAGTCGTAACAACATCCAGGGCGACTGGCTTTGTCACCGAAAGCACTTTTCTCACGTATCTACCTGCTGATGACAAAGCATCAGCAGCAACTCAGGGTTCAGTATCTTGCCCAAGGATACTTCATCATGATCACAGGAGGATGGAGGATCGAACCAGCAACCTTAAGGTTGAGAGACAACCACGTTTACCACCTGAGCCATGCCGCCCTATCCGTCCATCCATTTATCCATCTATCCATTCATGGGGCTTATCCTCATTAGGGTTGTGGGGCTATGCTGGAGCCTATCCCAGCTGATGTCGTAATAACTTGTATAATCAATATATGGTAACAAAGTTCAGTTCAGGTTAGTTAGAATATATACTGTATATAGAATAATATACAGGGTGTCCCAAACAATGTACACACTCATTCATTTCTTCATTTTCTATGCCGCTTATGCTGATTAGGGTCGCGGGTAGGCTGGAGCCTATCCCAGCTGACTTTGAGCGGGAGGACGGGTACAACCTGTACTGGTCGCCAGTCAATCGCAGCATTCACACTCACATTGACACTCTAATGGACAATTAGTTTTGTCACCCCCAGTTCTCAAACACTTCTGACAACGGGAAGCGTTGGAAAAGCACACATGAAACAATTCTTTTGGTATTTGCGTGCATTCACGTTCCACGGCTGCTCTCAATTCAGTGCCTGTTGCGGTAGACTTTGTCTTTTCGGTCTGCCCCATAAAAAGAAGTCTAGTGATGTGAGGTCTGGGGAACGTGGAGGGTATTCAACAAATGCTAGTGTGGGGGTGCCCCAGCTCGCTGAAAATAAAACTCCTCTTCTTCAAAGTAACTACACAATTGCGTAACCAGCCGCTAAAAGGTGCATACATTTTTGGGGACACTCTGCGTATAATGTGGTTAACTTCTCTTTATACTTGACAGCGTCAGCTGAAATGTTACTTCAAACAAATGAATTAACACACGTTCCAGCTGTGACTTTATTTTAAACGTGCTACAGAAAATGATGGAGAGCAGTGCCGTGAGTGAGCGGAAAGCATTTCCGGGGGGGAAAAAAAGCAAGTGACACAGCACTATTACTACCGCAGTATTGCACCGCTTTGAATTTTTGGGGGGCAGTGATGTATTACCTTTTAGGGCAATTTCTGGTAGCGCTCCGGTCTAATTAGCCAGCTAATTCATCTCACTTGCAATGTTTTTTCAGTAACACCTCCATGAAGGCAGCCCTGGCTGGCGGCGTAGGAGAGGGCCGTTGACGACGAATGTCCTTACAACAACCTGCGCTTGCCAACAGAGGTTAACGAAGGTCGGACATGACTTAACGGCACTTTCAAAATCAGCTAAGAGGGATGCGTTTATTTTAATAACGTGGATTTGGCTTGATTTGTTAAATGCACAAGTTGAATATACAAAAAAGATAATAATGCCGCACTAAAGAAAAACACCCCAATGGTGTCTCAAATGGGGTGTTATCGTTTTGTTCAAGTGAAGGAGCGTGGGAGCACTTGAGGAAGGCGGCTATCAGGAAGCACGCAGTCCAGCCACCGAGGCGTGTTCCTATAGAAGCGCGGGCAGTCCCCCCCCCCCTTCTCTAAAAGGGACATCACACAGCCAGTGTTCAACTGACGTGCTCCTGGGGACCGGCTCGCTGCTGCACACCAGTCACCTCTTCTCCCCTTCTCCTCCGCTGCCTTTCAATCACTGTTGCTCTCTTGCGCGGAAACTGGTGTATAAATCTACGTATGAGTGGGGAGGGAAAAAGCATCTTAATAGATGAATACTTTTTGTTCCACTTGCTGCATATCTTTTAGCTTCTGCTATTCATTAATATATAAATCCTTAGATTCATCCGGTGGTTCCCAAACTTTTTTTGCAGGGCCCCCCTTTTGGAGATCAAACGATTTTCTGGGCCCCCTCTCGGAAAAATACGGCGATGGATAGGTGTTTGTGGTAGCCCCGCGCCCCCGTCACAACGCTGCAGCACCCCAAGGGGGCGTGCCCCCCCCCCAGCTTGAAAACCACTGGATGCACCGGGTATCGCCAAAGAAGCAATTGGTGATTGAAAGGATTGTCGGGCATGCTCCATAGCCCACCATGACTGCAGCAAGGACATGACCGTCCAGACCAACAGAGGAGGACTGCCTAAATACCCTTTCTCGTGACTTGCAAGACCTGCGTATGTAGGTCAAGGGTTAACGAGTTTACCCAACCAAATTTTAATTAGCGCTATAGGTATTCAAATCAATAAAACATCAAGAGTGCCCAAATGTATGCACCTGCCTGATTTTGTCCCATGTGAAATCATCGCACCCAGGGAGAAGGTTCCAGTAAGCTTTGAAGGACCAAAGTATGGCAAAATACTGCAAATATTACACGTTATGATGAATACTACATGGTCACAGCATGGATATAAAAGCTTAAAACCTTGTTGGAGGTGTTTTATTAGCGGTCTTTGTAGGCGGCATAGGTGTGTCCCATGAAGTGCAGTAATGAGCTGTCCCTTTTTATATCTTGGAAGGATTGTAGGTGATGGTCAAATTTCCTTTAAATTCAATCTATCTTGATGTATTGCCAGATCATCTTCTAGTAACTACTTTTCCATGGCTCAACCTGGCACACATTTTCCTTGGAAAGTAGACATTGTTGTGCTCACTGAAGCACAGACAATAATGAAAACACGGTCCTTGTCAGCGCTTGTCAACGGCAACACTCGAGTGTGGCGCACACGGAACCAACACGCTCGCTCATCACAACGGTCAGTAAGACGGGAAGACTCACGTCGGCTTCGGTGGACGCTTGAACGTCTCTCCATGTGGCTGAACCAAGGCCAGGCATTCACGAAGGACATTAAAAGCAAGGCAGGGGTAATTACACACATTACGTAAATAAAGCAATCAAACGAAAAGTATTTTTCAAAATTATACACCATGTCTGATTCAATCAGGTTGCCTTTGCTTTTCGTTTAGCTTTTCACCGAAACCCAGCCGCCCTCGCCGTTCCCTACACATTCACAATTTGACCCTGACGATTTCCCGGCGCACGGGTTAAAGCGCTATCCGCAAGACGTTTGCCGTTTATAGAAGCACTTTGCCCCCCCCCCATTCAGGTAGAGTCTTGGCTTCAGTTCCATATCCATCAGGCAGGCAGTTGTGGAGGAGGCGGGAAGGATGACAGCATTTGCAGGCATGCATCATAAGAGCCTGCAGCACTACAGCGCAGTGTGAGTACCACCTGAATGACATGGAGAGGTTGCAATTGCTCACTGATTGTTGACTCTAAGCACTGTTGGAAAAAGTGTGGGACATGGCTGTTGAGAAATGCCAAGCATCAATTAAACAGCTGACATTGACCCTTGACGCTCTTTCCTGCGAATGCATGCCTGTTGTTGGGATGCCTACCTGCACATTTGTCCTATCTCATATCCATAATGTGCAAAGTAGATTTCAGAACATACACAAATACATATCCCACCAGTAGCCACATACTGGAAAATGAAAGGATGCAAGATCGACTTAGATACTGCGTAACCCAACGCGGGCTAAGAAGTTATACTGTATAGATTTCAACAAAAAACTGCTTCTTTCCCCAATGTAGCATTTTTGTTTACATTTATTTTACAAATGCTTCAAATTTGTTGTTAAATAATCGTCGTAAACTTTTAACCCAACCTAATTTTACAAACAATGTTAATGTTTCAACTCTATGCCACTAAAATACACTATTTTCCCTCATAATATTGCTAGTTCACTCTCGTAAAATTGAGGCTTTTTTCTCATTACATTATGACAGCTGTTTTGTTCTATCACTATTAATTAATAATTATTACACCTTTTGTGTTGTTAATGTTCTTTATTCATTCATTCATTCATTCATTTTCTATACCGCTTATCCTCCTTAGGGTCGCGGGGATGCCGGAGCCTATCCCAGCTGACTTTGGGCGAGAGGCGGGGTACACCCTGGACTGGTCGCCAACAAACAACAAACAAACATTCACACTCACATTTATACCAATGGACAATTTAGAGTCGCCAATTAAGCTAACATGCATGTTTTTGGAATGTGGGAGGAAACCGGAGTACCCGGAGAAAACCCACACACGCACGGGGAGAACATGCAAACTACACACAGAGATGCCCAACAGAGATTTGATCCCAGGTCTTCCAGATCTCCTGACTGTGTGGCCGATGAGCTAACCACTCAGCCACCGTGCGGCCCCTAATGTTCTTTATATGACTCCAAAAATGTCTACTTTGTTGTTTTGTTTTTCATTAGCCACAAAAATGGCGTTATTACATTCATCTTAAAACACGACTTTTCCTCATTAAAACCTTTTTCTCTTTATATTTTGGCGTTTTCTCATAAAATGACTGCTGTCTTTTTTAAATAGTTTTTTTTGTTAAATTATGTTTCTAGTTTTGGACATACCTGCATTCATAAAAATTCTGAATACAATTACATTAATCATTAAAATTGCACCAAATGAGAAAAATGTCTCTTATGCGGAAACTGACAGCTGGAATTTCTGAGCTAGCTTTTTGTATCCCTCCCCCAAACCATGATGTGTAACAATCTTTGTTTTCAGGTCATTTGACAGTTGTTGTGAGGCTCCCATGTTGCCACACTTAAGAGACGTTGCAAAGAGGAAAACGACTTGTAACTGACCACCTTAAATATAATGTTTAATATTTTTCATGACTGGCATGACCATGTGTATATAGGTCAAGGGTCAATGAGGCTCATAAAGTGTGTGACAGCGCTACCAATAGCTGGCCTGTGATCTATAAAGGTAATACACATGACCTTGATCCCTGCAGGCTGTGTGCTCTTGGAGACAATTGTTCGCTCATCTGTCATTGGCTGAGGCTTACGGTGACACCAGGAAGTGACTTGGCCAAGATCCTTGGGTCTGACCTCCAACATATACTGTAGACTGAATGTCTTTATCTGGGAGACATCAAGTGGTCATGTTGTTAGTGGTGGTATTGTGTTGTCACATTACGATGACAAAACAGTTGCCAGTTAAAAGCCAACATATGGACGGTAATAAAACTAATTAGCATCTGGCTTCCTGTGGTAATTACCATGACGCAACGCGGAGAGCAGACAGTTCATTTGTCCGGCTTACTTATCGGCCATAAAAGCGTAATTAGCCGTGTTAAGGGCACAGGTGATGTAGTGTAATCATTAATAATGGATGGGTGTCACCTCTCCTGAAACTCCAGGGGTGACAAAATCTACCCGAGACTCCGTGAAATCCAGCTGGCATCACTAATATCGAGACCTGTCCTTGCTTGCACCTCCTCTCTGTAGCTTGCATCTTCAGGGTTTCAACAGGTGCACCTACAAAACATGGTGTCCTGATTCCGAGCTGCTATTTTCAAAAAGAGAGCAGGGGCAAGTGATGAGGGGGGTCAGACATGAGTCACACTCCAGGGCGAAGCCATGGCTCGGAGTGAATCACGGCAAATTAAGCAGTAGATGGTCAAAGAGGAGGGGGGTGTCTGAAGGTGCTGAACACTTCAAGGCCTGTGGCGCTCTAGTCCTCCCTGGCGGAGGACTCAATTCTCACCACCTGCACTTTAATTAGGGATGAAGACGCTTCATCCCTACCCCGCTTGCAGAGAGCAGGGCAGGACAAGAGGGATGCATAGTATACATATGCATAAGAGCCTTGCTAATTAGTGGATCTTAGAATACACTTACGGGGTGGAAGAAAAAGACTGTAAATTAATAGGGGGTAAATATATTTATATATATATATGTATATAGTATACTGTATATAGCCAAGCACAAATTGCACAAGGCAAAATGTTTTCTACAAGCTAGCAGAATTAAATGCAAACAAATGATTTGCATCTAAAAAAAAATAATGAGCCCACTCTCTGCACCCCATATAATGCACACACTTTTAATGTTTTCAGCTTTGAGATAGCCCAGCAGAAATGCATATTTAATACCATGAAGTAAGTTATTAATTACAGTGATCAGATTTTAAAAAATAATCATGAAAAATGGTGCTCATCAAGGAAGTTGCTTGGTGGCCGAGCGCAGCAGTAATCCACCGGTTTCCACGTGCATTTCCCGGTTAGTGTACATTATGCTGCGCTTCTTGTTGTGTTTTTTTTTTTTTTTTTTTGTCCACCATCATAACAGCTGAATGGGAGTCAAGCTGCCTTTAAGTGCTGAGCAAAATTGTTTTGTCAAGGGAGACTTCATAATCCAAATGATGTCTCCCTTGACATTTGACTGCGTTGATTATGAATTTTGTTGGACCACATTTCCATGCCGGACCTGACCTAAAAGGGGACGGGTGGGGGTGGGGTGGGGGATATAAGAAAGGGTGCAGAAGAACCTCACAGACATATTTCAACCATATTATAAACAACCATGATAATCACAATTTCATCAACAACCAGAACAGTCACAGAGCAAAATGAGCAAAAATACAGGAAAAGAAAAAAAAAACATAAAATAAATAATAATAACAGTATATATATATATATATACACACACACATATATATATATATATATACACACATACATATATATATATACATATACGTACATACATACACACACATACAGTGTGTGTATGTATACACACACTGTATACACACACAATGTATACACATACATACATACATATGTAATAATAATAATAAACCTACAAGAAAAACAACGAGAAAAGAAACAGAACCTCTTGAACAATGACCATCCAGATGACACGTGCAACAAATCTACATTAAATCTACACTAGTCTGCAGTGACAGGATAACTGCATCAGAGCGAAACAGAGAATGAGGAGATGTTCGTGGTGAACACAGCCAGGCATCCCAAACCACACTCCCTCCAAAAGCAAGGGTCCGACTTGGAAGACGCCGGAGCCCGGCCCCCCAGCAGGCTCCCCACAGAGGGGACGGCCCGACCCTGCCCCCCCAAGAGGCAACCGCAAGTCCACTCCGAAGAGGTGCACGGGAGACCCAGCCGGATGCCACTCGGCAGCCGAGCAAGAGCCACAGGGGGGCACGGACACCAACCGCTGGAACACCTCCCGCGGGCCGGCCAGCTATGGGCAAGCAAGGCATCTGCCCCCGAGGCCCCGGGCCCAGAAGCCACCCACCCCTCAAAGCAGGGGCCACATTCAACACCCCCGGGAACCCCAAGGCCGCCCCAAACACAGCTGCCGCGGGCCTTCGCCTACCCCGACGCCAGAGGCAGGCGCCTTTAGAGGGCCCGTGGGTTTGCCCCCCACAACAGAACCCCATCCACCCCACCTCCAGTGCTCACCTTGTCGTGTTATTAATACAGTGGTTCTCAAATAGTGGGGTGGCGCGGTGAACTGTCAGGGGGGGCGTGAGAAGCAAGCATTACTGTCCATGTTAGTGTAAACCTGCCAATATGACCACATTTATTATACTCAACTTGCCAGTTTACTCTTGATTACACTCCACAGCTCTCCATGTTGTTGCATTTTCCTGGTTTTAGTTTCAAGATCAGTTTGTACAGTACAGATAAATAAATAGATATTATCAGTTGTCAATAGCATTTCAAATGGGGGGGTGCGATAACATCTCATGCCCCTACGGGGGCCTTCACACAAAATAACTGAGAACTACTGTACGAATACATTGCATGACTCCTATAGTGTTCCTAATAGGGTTGGGCTTTATTTGAATTTGAACTTCGGTTCTGATTCTTGAGTCTCATGCTTTTAAGAACTAGCACAACCATCCCCCTCCTCTTTTAGAGGAGCCAGATGAGGTTCTAGGGCATCTGTTCAGGATGTCTCCTGGATGCCTCTCTGCGGAGGTGTTTGGGGCACAGTCGACCAGTTGACCTGGAGAAAGACCCCGCACAGGTTGGAGAGACTATGTCTCTCAGTTGGAGCTTGACGAGCTGCCGCTGTAGCTTGACTTAGGATAAGCGTAAATTGGATGAACAACGTTGATAAGCGAGATTTCTACCTGTTTTATGATTACAGTTTGGAGTGCGCTTTGGTTTCATGGTCATAGTTTGGTTCATTTAGTGTACAGTAGAGGAAAACAATCCAAACATAAATTTGCTGTTTTGTTTCGGGCCTTTCCTCTGAGGCCATGTGACCGTCTGGGGGTGGCTGCCTTACCCAGGATTAAAAAAAAAAAATCTCCTGCCTTTGTGGTGATGGAGGTAAAACACATTTCCGTGCTCATGCTCTGTTGCAGCCAGCTTTGGTGTGTTGCTGGCTTAAGCCCGGTGCAACAAGGAAGCGAGCATATAAGATCCAGCCGTTTTTCTCCCCTCTTTGAGAGATTTTTTCCCCATACTGTTGGATGCGTGTATTTTGAGGATTAGTGGCTTAATCGACCTTGTAATGGGGAGATCAGAGTGGCATAAAGGCATGGAGAGAACCACAAACTCACACGCCGATACTTGCATTAAGACTATTCTGTCATTTAAAGGGTCCAATATTAAACTGCACTTCCAGACCCGACTGTGGTAATTAGGGCTGTCTGGATCTCGCAAGTTTTTTTTTCCCATTGGAGTCCAAGTAGCTGCTTGCTGCTTGTTGATGTCCAAACAGAAGCTATAGTAATTCTACATGTGATCAACTTTACATAAAGAATTGTCAGATCAACCCCTGTAGCTGTTTGGACTTGTCTTCCCACTGTTGTGATGCTCACCGCATTTGCTTCAGCGCCAACTTTCGAGTACCAGCGATCACCATTTCATAACACAACTTATACACAGAAGACATCCATGTTGACAATTTAGCGACATGCTTGCTATATTTAGCGGGTAAGAGTGGGCATGTAAGTGTTTCTTGGGTCATGCACTTTTGAATAATGAAATACGAGCCATCAAAAGGGAAAGAAAGCGCAGAGCAGGCAAGCGGGAATGGGCTCCATCTCCATAACCCTGTGCAATGCACGTCTGCAAGCTGTAAAAACCCATCCCCAATGCAACCCAGCACATGACCAACAGAGCCAAGAAAGTAGAACGTTTAACACAATCCTGCAGCTGCACCACGCCTTCATGGCAAAACATGCAAGGGTGTCCAAAGTGTGGTAGAGGGTCTATTTGTAGAACATGGCTGATTGCAGAAATAAAAATAGAGCTAAATGCATAATGTAACAAAAAAAAGCTAAAATGTTGATACTAACAACTAATACAAACATAATTTGTCTTTAAATGTACAGCATATGCATGTATGTGTTTTTATATATAACATATTGTATATATCATAATGCTGGACAGCCCCGATGTAAACAGCCAAAGACAAGTCTTGGCCAAGGTCCGGTTTATTTACAACTACTGGTGTTACAAATCCACAATGTATTTAATGACACACCTGTCACTTTTTGGCAAACTTGAAAAAATGACAAGTTTGGTTGATTTAGGCAGTTGTTTGCTGAGGTTGTGATTAAAATGCACTACATGGGGATCCTGCTTACTCTAATGGCGGCCGCGCTCGGCCAAGGTCTACTACTCAAGAAGGCGGTTATGCACAGCACGCTTTAATGTTGGATGATTTGAGGAAGCCCTACATGTCGAGGAAGTTTTTGTCAGCTTTAGAGGGATATGTTTGGCTTTGGTGGTTACACTGGGGATAAACCTACACAAATGTCCGCGTAAACTGATGCACGCATGTAAACATACCAGACATGCTGATATGTTTAGGTTGGCGCCAACAAGTTCCCCTGCCACTACATTTTTGTTTGTATCACTTAAATCTTTTTTAGACATGTCAAATTGCTTCAGGGGCCGCACGGTGGCTGAGTGGTTAGCACATTGGCCACACAGTCAGGAGATCTGGAGAAACCTGGGTTCAAATCTCCGTTGGGCATCTCTGTGTGGAGTTTGCATGTTCTCCCCGTGCGTGTGTGGGTTTTCTCCGGGTACTCCGTTTTCCTCCCACATTCCAAAAACATGCATGTTAGGTTAATTGGTTACTCTAAATTGTCCTTTGGTATGAATGTGAGTGTGAATGTTTGTTTGTCTATATGTGCCCTGCGATTGGCTGGCGACCAGTCCAGGGTGTACCCCGCCTCTCGCCCAAAGCCAGCTGGGATAGGCTCCAGCACCCCCGTGACCCTAATGAGGATAAGCGGTACAGAAAATGAATGAATGAAATTGCTTCAGGAAATCTGACACGACAAGTAATATTTTTTTTCCTGCATTTCCACCTGCGAGAGAATACAAAATACTGTCCTGTCCACATATCGATCGGTCCAATGAAACTCCCGTGATTTAAATTTTTTTTAAATTTTCTTATCAAATTTAACCCACGTGAATTTCGCGAGTGGCTTGGTAGGACTGAAACTCGCGGCGGTTCCATCCGTTGATTTGAAAACTTATTGGGCATTATAGCGCCACCTGTTGCATTGTTTTTAAACTACACCTTTTGTGTTGCCCGACATGGATATGATTCACGCGTCGGGACGTGCGTTCGGGAACAACTGGCCGCCTATTGGACCGGCGTGTCGGCACGCACGCTTTGGAGGCCCTGGCAGGTTTGGCGATGTCTGGATTAGAGGAAAAGATTAAAGCGGTGATTACACAATATCTCCGCTCTAATGATCCCAACTGTTTGTTCACCTTATCGGCTGCGCTGCACCGAATTCCGCTTTCGAGAGATAACGCACGGATTACAACTCCGACTCCAACCCCTACACCACACCAGCCAAAGTTGGGCGGGGGGGGGTGGGGGTAAATGACGGCGGGAAGCAGGTCGACAGAAACGAGATGGACCGGCGCTGCTGGAAATTCATGGCGGGGTGACTCCGTGGGCAGACCTCTGGAGTCCACACCAGCATTAGCCGGAGTGCTCATTGTTCATTGAGACAATACGCCAAACCCCCAAAGAGACCTGGGTCTACTGTGCAGCCGCAACATATTACCTGTGTGGGAGCTGTGGGTGGGGGTAAAGTGTACAATGGACTCTAATACACCATGCCTGAGTACATTTTCTGGCTGTTGAAGGAGGAGAGGTATGAAGTTATTAGCGCCCGTGTGTGGTGTGTACATACACCCCCCACGGGAGAAGGCAGTGGCCTTTGACAGAACGATGGGCATGTGATGACGGGTGTGTGCTTTTAATATAGTGCTGCTTTGTTTGCTTCAAGGTCCCCGATTATGTAAAATGTCATTTTTAATGACCTTATAACGTAACATGTGACCCTAAAGCCAGCACAAAACGTGACCTGCAAGCCCTAGAAGTAAAGCTCTGCTAACAATTTGTCGGTCAGCTACAGTATGTGGGAGTTTTCGCTTTCCTTCAGCAAATAGGCTAACCAAGCATGACGTTGCAACGTGACTGTAATGTTCACGCTCACATTTTTGTCAAAATATATAAACAATAGAGTAAACAATAATGATAAAATAAAATCAGGGGTTTTACCGCCTCCCTGGTGAGGTGTTTCGGGCATGCCCAGTCGGGAGAAGGCCCCCGGGAAGACCTAGGACACGCTGGAGGGACTATGTCTCACAGCTGGCCTGGGAACGCCTTGGTGTCCTCCCGGTGGAGCTGGAAGAGGTCGCCGGGGACCAGGAAGTCTGGACTTCCCTACTGAAACTGCTGCCCCCGCGACCCGGACCCGGATAAGCGAAGGAAAATGAAATGGAAAATGGAATGGAATAAACGATAATGACAAAAAATGCGTGTTTAATGAAAATGTACAGATTTGGCCTAAGTTAAGCATTTTCAGGCATAAAATGACCAAATAAAAAAATTAAATTTAAGACATACAGAAAACGCAGTGAAATTGAATCACTGGCACCTGAAAGATGGCGCTGAGCCAAATGCAATGAGCGTCAATCAAATTTCTCGGTGATTAAGGGTGCAGACAAGTCCGAACATCAAAAATCTGACAATTCTTATGTAAAATTTGATCATATGTAGAATTACTATCGTTTCTGCTGGGTCTTCAACAAATAGCAAGCAAGCATTTCACTCCAATGGAAAAAAGAGCCGCATGTTATTTCATGCCTTGCACACTGCCACTTCCATATTACAGTCCCGATTGGCTTCTGGCTGCCCTGTACTTGCAAAACACGTTTAAATCTTGCAAGATCTCGGTGACCAAATCTTGCAACACCCCAACTTCATAATATCGGTACAATTACAACCATGTAAATTCCTTTTGACCAACAAAGTCCAATTTCACATCATACAAAACATAGAATGGAAGATCCTTGTAAAGCTTTCTGCAACTTCCTAGAACGTGTCCTAATGAGTTGTCAAACAGCCTCTCTCTAATCATCGCCTACTTCCAATTAACAGCGTCTCTGCGGTTAAGAGGAAAGCCCCGATTAAAGAATTTACTGTATCTGTCTGTCCTGGCCAACAGTGGTGCAGTCAGGGCCCAGACTACCCGAAG
Organism: Oostethus manadensis; assembly: GCA_024372805.1. NCBI lineage: Eukaryota > Metazoa > Chordata > Actinopteri > Syngnathiformes > Syngnathidae > Oostethus > Oostethus manadensis. The sequence continues at coordinate 532,943 of QODF01000148.1, read as the reverse complement.
CATGTCCGCCCAGTGCAGTGTGGATGTTTTTGCTGATGTTTAACTGATTGTGCTCAAAATACCTTCAATAAAGTAAATTGGATATGGAAGAACTGATTAAATCACCATATGGTAGGACCATTTTCGGAATTTGTGCATATAATTCTAGAAAAAATGGCCAGAGCACTTGAATATAGGACAGGTTTCCAACAGGTTCTACAAAATATCAAAGACTGATCCAGAAATACGGTCGGATTTCTGACCTTTGATTTGACTCGAAATGTTTCATCATTTTTGTCATGCCATTAGATAAATATTAAATGTTAACTGATTCCGATGATGTTGCAGTGTAGATGTTTGGAGTTACTTGAACTTTTAAGTCAAGTCTATTTATGCTGGTCAAGTTTGACCGAGCACCAATCAAAGCATCAGTGTACCGCCAATCACCGGTGAATCACTGACTCCCAAGTTACTGGCAGGATCGTAAATCAGGCATCTTGTGACTATGTATCCAAAGATAAGGGGACTGGTATCCTTCTGCTGTGGCTCCAGCTGATTTATGTTTCTGCGTAGTCACTACACCGTCCAATCTGACACCGTTATGAACCTGTCAAAGTTCTGCATTGGAGTTGGGCATGTGCCGTGCAATTCTCCACCAAAATGCCGCGGGTAGTGTTTTCTGGTTTGTCAGCTTGGTAAGAAACCATGACGCAACTATTTTGCCATGATGATACGGAAAGGGATATCGGAACTGGAAATAATCAATGTGTAACAACGCTTTTATGGCAAATGTTCAGAATCAGTTTTAGGAATTTCGGGAATTTGACTCCAAAATCAGTAGAGAAGGCTTAAGAACAGGAACAGGAAGACAGAAAAGGAACTTGACAATACTTTTAAGGGCACTATATAGCAGCATTACCTTCAATTTAGTGCTCAAATAGGTTTTGTGGCTCCAAGTGGGTTTCATTTGGTGGAAACGGGCCAAAATGGCTCTTTTGATGCTAAATGTTGCCGACCCCTGGGTTAGTCACTCATGCATATAAACTTACATTAAAATGTGAGCGGGTACATTGCGTGTACCGTGTTGCCGGTGTGACTACTTCAATCATATTTGATTCCTTTGGGAAATGGAATGGACTGCGGAGGTTTCACTGTACCTGATGTGGCTTAACTTAGACAAGACAAACACACACTCAGTCTACTGTGTTTTTTTCTAAACTAATAACAGGCTCAGAAGAAAAAAAAAATCAATACTCTCGCAGTCCAAAAAAAAAATCAAGAGTTGCCTTATACTGCTACCGCTCACACTGGATTGAAATTGTCCGCCTCCAGATCTCAGTGGAAGTCCATGCAGCACCGGTCACTCCCTTCACACCCCTGAGACTGATCAATTCCAATAAGATATTTTCCCAGGATACTCATCTTATCTCTGTGACCCATGCTCCTCACCAAGACCCGCCCAGGAAGCTGCATACCAACGCACCTCTAGGTCATTTTGGCCCCTGCGTTTTGGTCTGAAGGTCCTCCAGGCTTCGTCGTGGCATCCGAAGATATAAAAAGAACGGAAGAGGAAAGAAAACGTAGATGCGGTAGAATCAAATTCATTCAATCTGGCATCTTTTCATCTTTAATGGGGAGCAAAACAAAAAGCGGATTTCTCGATTTAGGCTGCAGATGGACAGACGAGTGGAGGCGCTCGAGATGGCCGACAGGGACAGACATCATTCCCATTTCTTGCTGGCTTCCAGTAATTTGAAGGAATTGGAGGAAGACATGAGGAGGCAGCATGGTTTTTTTTTTTTGGTTTTATTTATTGTTTTGGCTCAATTAAAACGCTCCGTGCCTGCCAGTGAATACTGTTTGAAATTAATTGTACAAACAGCCTGCGAGACAAAGACGACCAACAGATAGGTGTCAGCGGTGGGAAAAGGAAAACTCTTTATGACCCTCAGCCCACTTTTCTTTTTTTTTAATATAACATATAGAACCCTTGTTCCATCGCTGCGGTTTGTTTTATTTATTTGAAGTTAGTGGCTTAATGAGATCCCAGTGGTCCTACCATATCTACCACGAGAAACAAGAGGGAGACAATGTCAGCTAAAATGCTGGCGAGAAATGACACTGGAGACAGAAAGGATGGCGGTGGATCAAAAAACCCAAAAAACAAAAACAAAGAGAGTTTACAGCGCATCTGTTTGTTTGGGGAAGCGTCTACTCCTGAACCGCTGCACCCAAAAGGGTGAACATTTCATCCACTTGCCCTGTGTTACATGTGGTGCCCGTCGCCATTACGCCACATCCTCGTCAGCCCAACACCAAAAATGCCAAGCTGCAATGGCTAAGTGCACAAGATCCCTTTTCCATGACTGTACGCACAAAAAACTAAAAAAAAAGGGTGAGGCACTCCATCATCATACTAAAAATATGAGACGCAGAAAGTGGTGCTTCATTTTAACATGCAAATTGGTTCGAAAATAACTTATTCTAATTTCTGCTTGCTCCGTCACGCAAACGACCCATAAACAACGGCAGCAAACGTTCCTGCATATCATAAGTGTCAATTCAACTGCGGTCTTAAATCAGCCATAATAGCTCATTTGTTTAGCAGTCAGATGCTACTTACTAAATAAACCGCTGTCATTCCCACTATAATGATATCAGAACAACAGTAAAAGGGTTTTTAAAAAACTCCCCTCGGCAACAACTATTGCACAGATAGATCATGGAAAGCGGGCGAGAGAGAATAGCGGTACTGATTGTATCACACACACACACGCACACACACACACCACAAGTAACACTTGAAGGTGTACAAATAGGAGTCTCTGCATAAACAAGGAGAATTCTTAAACAGGTGGCACCAAATTGCCTTGTGGAGGTCTAAATTCATTAGTGGCCACAAATACATGCCTGTCAATGTGGCGTGTTTTTTATTTTTTTTTGCCAAATCACAACACAATTTGGTAAACATCTTTAGGGGACTCACAAACATGCCTGCAAAATGTGTGCATTATTGGGTGGAAAACATGGCCACCATCAAGAGACACATCTTTGTGGGCGCCCAGGTGGGACTTAGCTAATGAATTGGCCATAAGTCAACGTTGGCGATGCATGTTGGCAGGCAACCTGTTTCTATGTCGACACCCCTTGGACTGGCCGACTGACGTTGACATAAACTTTGGTGACATAACCGAAACTGAAACCAGCTCCTGACTTGTGACTTTAGCCAGAGACATAAAGAGAATGGGCCCTCCTAAAGAGGTTTTTAACCTCCTTCTTTTTATTTATATTCTCCTGTTTTTGTACTCTTACCTTACAGAGCAGCTGCAATCATTTTGGCATGTCTAGACTACAATTGCCATAATTCCTTCTCCAGCAATCCAGAAAATGCTTTCATGACTAGGAAGGCAATGTGAACGCAGTGCATATCAAACCCGCGGTTCAATCCGGGGTGCAATTCTCAAGTAATTTCTGTAGCCTCTTGGCTCTTCTTGTGATGTCCCGTTGAGAACTAATCGTAATTCCCGAAGCAGTCAGCAATTCCCGCACTCCCACACTGTCTGTGTCTCTTTTTTTTCCCAGTCTGTTGGTTCCTCCACATTGTCTACCTACAGTCGTTAGAAAATATAGACTTCCCTTTCTTTATTGCATGAGCTTCTTCTCTGGAGTTCAACATCTTGTAGGTCCCTTGCAGGTAGGGGAATTAAAGAATCTGTGGTGTCAAATGGGACCCAGCGGAACCAAATTATGTAATCCTTTCTTCGAGGATGCGGGAAGTGGTGGTGACAATGCATACCCATGCGGGAGCAATGCGCGAGGCTGTTACTGGTACTGTGCACTACTGTGGCCGTTTCATGCCACTGCGCATCGATGTCGGTCACAAATTGTGTGCCAAGTGCGCAATTTATGCGTAAACAAACTAGTCTTCATGCTTTTAAGGCGTGCTGTGAATGAATTGCCACGGCAAATTGCGGGACAATGCAGTAGAATACAGCCTGTGGTTAAAGAGTGCCTATTGTTAGTCCAAAAATATGAATATTTAAGCAAATGTTATGTTATGAAAATGACAAATCGGTCATGTCGACGTCGGCTTAAGCCAGGCAAACTGTCGGACTAGACAACGTCCATCCAACCATTTTCTATGCCGCTTATCCTCATTAGGGCTGCGGGTATCGTTCCCAGCTGGCGTCGGGCAGAAGGCGGGGTACACCCTGGACTGAGAGCAACTTTTTGCACTTGCATTCAAACCTACGGGCAATTAACCCGACATGCAGGTTTTTGGAATGTAGAAAACCAACGCGTGAACGAGGAGAACATGCAAACTCCACACGGAGACCCGAGCCCAGGTCTCCCAAAGCTCCTCACTGTGTGGCCAACATGCTAACCACTCGACCACCGTGCCTTGCCACCATGTGCACATTTATTGTACTCAACATGCCATCAGACTCAGAGCTCCCCATTTTGATGCATTTTCCTGGTTTTCCCCCTGACATTCACCTGCAATTGTTAGATGTTTTTTTTTAAGCGGCCTATTTTGGTGTAGAGATTTCAAATCGGAGGGGGACGGGACGTCCATTTGGGGGGGGCATGCCAGAAAATAATTGAGAACCACTGGCTTAAGAGTAAGACATAAACAGAAGCGGCTTCCACTGCATTCGATGTATCCAAAAGAAATAAACGATAGCCCACTGTTGACCAAATAGCAGTCCTCCCGTGGCGTTCAACAGTTGCCTATTGATAAACATCCCTTGTGAGCGACCAGATTGCATACCTCCAGCTCGGCCCGAGACCGATTGGCCACAGCGCCGCACCGGCGGCGAGCCAGCCCCTTTGTGCCCAGCAGAGGAATGGAAAACAGATGCCACATAAAATGCTCTGGCTGTGTGTTGTTGATTCACTCGCTCCATTTTCTCTCTTTGAACAATGCTGCTTTAATACGTGGCTAAATATGCTGGCTGGATGTGAAGTGTGCTCAGGCGCCGCGGTGGATCGGAATCTCTACACCAAAATAGGCTGCTTAAAAAAAAAAACATCTAACAATTGCAGGTGAATGTCAGGGGGAAAAGCGCCATTTCTATATTTATCAAGTATTTATGTCTTGTCTGGATGCAATTTGCTTTTTAATCCCCTTGCCAATCATATTTAAGGGATGTCAGCACAATGGGAGTCCTTGTCTGTTCTGGGAAATATTTATTATAAAGTTATTAGATTTCAGGAGCTTGATTCAGACTAAGAGACCAATTAAAGGCTCAGTTTTAAAGTTCATTTACTGATTGCAGCGCTAACCAGTAGTTTACAATAAATAATTGTAGTTTACAATAATAATTATTGGCAGTTTTTTTATTTTATGGAGATACCTAATTTGAGTTTTGTTTTTAGCTATAAGGTAAAAGAAGACCTTTTTATATTATGTCAAATTATATAGGCCCAATCGATATTGGCATGAAAATGTAATTTTTTTCCCTTATAATGACAAGCAATATTACGACGGCATTTTAGGGCCACTTGAAAAAAAATTACTATTTCGAGTTTAAACGTCGGAATATTACAACATTAAAAGTCGGAATATTACGAGATTAAAAGTCGTATTTTTGCAAGAAAAAAGTTGCAAATTTACGAGATTAAAAGTCTTAATTTTACAAGAAAAAAAGTCGTAATTTAACCTTTGAACGAGGTCAAGAGTCACACAAGTGCCTTGTGTTTATAGCTGTCTTGGGCAATGCCTGTTAAATGAAGCCCTAAAATCATCAAGATTTCGAGAATTACGTTGTAAATTTACGACAATAATGTTTTTTATTTACGAGAAAAGATCGTCATGTTATGAGAGTAAAAACATAACTGTACGATGATAAAAGTCGTAACGCCACTTTATAGGCATTGCTTGAGACCGCTATGAACCGGGGAGCCGTATGTGGAGGGGCGGGGTATTAGAGTGTAGCGGTGAGATGACGCTAGCCCGTGTTAACCCGGTTGTACCCAACTGCTCTGCTTTGCTGTCGCGTAATAAATAAAAGCTTGTCTGACGCCAGAGGGAAGTTTCCTTCCTTGGCCGAGACCGCTATGAAAAGTCAGCTTCGTGTGGAGGGGCGGGATATGTGAGAGTAACGGTGAGATGATGAGGGACGATCTCCTACCCACTCCAAACCAAAGTGTATGCTAACCGGAAAATGTAGACAAACCAAGGTAGGCTGTGCATTCAGGGATATGCAAACTTTGACAAATAGCTATCATTGGCAGACAACAAATCTAAACGATGTGTGTGTGCGTGTGGGGGTGCGTATGTGTGTGTATTATGTCGGCTGACTCAAAGTAGCTAGAGGTGAGATATACAGTAATGCTAGACCAGATGTGGACCAAGAAACCATAATATGCAAATTTGGTGCCCCATCTTAGGCGCAAACACAGCTGAGTACCAAGAGTGCGTCATGAAGCGTGAAGAGTTTTACACAGTCGAAAATGCAAGACACTTTTGCTCATGGCCTTCCTTACAAACAGAAGTAAAGGATGCCATGACTGACTGATGCGGCAGCCAATGACATTTCAAGGCCTTTATACTCAGTCTATTCATTCATTCATCCATTTTCTATGCCGCTTGTCCTCATTAGGGTCGCAGGTTATTCAATTACTCAATTACTCAATTACTGCTATGCAATTTGCAGTTGATACTAAGATATACAGTGTACTGTACTTGAATTCTGAATACTTTGCACTGATCTGATTTGGTAGACACCAAATGTACTTGCTGTATTGCAGTTTGTTTTCAATAAATCAATAAATGTGCTTTACAATTTCAGACAAGCGTAATCATATGGGTTAAGGTTTGTAGCTTTTTATACAAGACTCCTGTGAATTTTCTGGTGTACAGTCGTGTCGCAATACATCCCAAAAATACATGCTATGGTCCATTTTGCCCAACCGTAACTGAGGTGCACCTGGATATTTCTACTGTGTAATGTTTGAGGATGTACAGCTAGAAAAGACAAATGCTAACATTAGTGTACCCTTTTGATGTGTATTATACTTCCACATTCTCCACTTTGATTCGGCCCTCAGTCTCCTCTTGGATAAAATATCTCACTGGGTTGCGGAGACATTCGAGGCTGCATTAATCTTGCCTGATAGTCCTCGGTTGAGGTTTTCCTTTGTCATTTTTGGCTCGGCCACATCCTTTCTGATGGAATTGCAATTTGCGATCGTCAAAGTGAAGGAACGTCTCTGCTACTTGGCGGCCCCGTGTGGCCTGATTAACAGAGAAGAGGGGATCTCGGTCAAAGCTGGAGACAGTCTTTAATATATTCTCCCCAGTCCCACTCGAATGGCACTTCATCGTGTAGCGCCACAGTTTAACACCTTTTCTTCGTCTGCAGAGAATCATTATCACATGCAAACATCCTCTTTTCTCAACTTAATAGCTTCCATGCCGTCTCACTCCCACGACAATATCCGAACCGGAAGTTCATCACTGTCTGCTTTTGTGCCTACTTGGCTAGTTTACCTGTTTTTTTAGAAGACATACAAGAACCATTGGAGGTAACATAGAGTTAAACTGCGCGACAAATGGAAGGAAAGGGCGCAGAAGGGCGACGAGATGAAGGGTTTGCAAGAGCAAAATCAGCACTTATGCAAACACTCCACAAAAAGTCCCACGCGCATAAAAAGCTATACACAGCCATTCATGCTGTGTGTTTTGGTGTATGACGACTATCATCCATATCAGGATGTCACACTGGGCAAAGTCTTCTCTTGGAGAAAAAAAAAAGTGACCGCCCCGTTGTGCTGTGAGGCTATTACATGGTCTAACAGAGCTAGACTAATAACATGGACAGACTGAGTCAACCTTCCAACTTATTTCCCAGATCATCACGCGTTAGACAGGAGTTGGACACGTTTTTTTTTTTTTTCTCACCCCTCAGCCAAGATTGTACACACAGAAATACACACACACACACACATTCCGGGACGCAAGTGTGACAGTCATGACATTTGTGGCGCCCCCTGTGGGTTGTGGTAAAAAAGCCATGGAAGCATGCAACAAGACAACACAGTGGTGGTGCATGTTTTGACAAACCGTCACCCTTTTCGGCGCTGCGGTCCAGGAGTAAGCAGACTAAACTTGGGGTGTCCACACTTTTTCCACCCGGAGTCGCATTCTGAAAAATCCAAGGGTGCAAGGGGGCTGATATTTTGTACAGCAATGCAAATATGATAAGATATACGGTACTTAGCTCAAGGAAAAACTGCATCTCAGTTATGTGATATAGGTGCAAATGTCTACGAACTTTTTCTTCATTTTTACTAATTTTTTTTCCCACATTGTTGTCATAAATAAATCTACATACTGTAAATGTGCTTTTTGCAATATTATGGCTTTATGGCCATAATAGTTTGATTGTAATATAATATAAACTTTTTCCCAACCAATTTATCCAAAAAATATTTTGTTTTCTTTCTCATTATATGATAACATTTTTTAAATATATTTTTTCTTTAAAATTTCTACTCTATGCTACTAAATCGACATTTTCCTCATGACTTTTATCTTAATATATTGACAATTATCTTGTAAAATTACAGCTGATTTTTGCTGGGGTTTTTTTACAATTATTTTTTTCTATTTTCTTTTAATATGTCTTCAAAAAAAAACTTCATTCCCATAATATTTTGACTTTGTCCTAACATAACTTATGGTGCAATTTTCAAAAAATTACAACTTTATTCATTGTTTTGTTTATGATAGTATTTTTGCTTTAATCGTTCAACTTTATGCTACAAACATGTTATTTTTCTTCATATGATCACAAAGTTATTCTTTTCCCTTTACATTAGAATACTTTGAAATTTACTGCAGATTTTTCAGTTTGTGCTTTAGGTCAGTTTATATTTTGAGGAAAAAAAACAGCCACTGGCCGCCATTGGCCTCAAATGGCCCCCAAGCCACATTTTGAACACCATTGAAGTCACCCCTAAAATCTTTCCGAGCATCTTATCACAACCCAATCCCCTCACTCGGCTTTCTTTTGAATTATTGAGCTCTTTCTTTCAAGGAGACTCAACCCCCACCATCACATGAGTAGGCCGCCATCAAAGCTGCCTCACCGCTCCTTCACCCATGTCTGCAGACCCACCCCCAGCCTGACGTCGCCTCGTGACATTGAGGGAATCGCTCGCATGTCCCTTCACTTTTTTCTCTCTTGCTCCTTCTCCATCTTATTTTAAGCTCCCCGCCCTGATAACCCCTTCTTCTGTTAATCTCTCCTGCCTGCGCTCTCTCCATCTTTTTGTTGTTGTTTTCGCCTCAACCCTCCTCCTCCACTTCTCTCCTTCCTCAGCTGTGCTTCTCCGTAATGTCACGGCCCACAGATGGGTGTCATTGAGTTGATGGTGGGAGAAATGAGTCAAGGCAAGTGGGGGTAAAGGCTGCGTTCACAATTGCGGTTCGGCACATTTTTATAAATATCCAGCAAAAGTCTGGTTAGCACCATTAAGCTGTTCCAGAAGGTCTGACTCTAACCGAAACTACTCTCACCAAGTATATGCAAACCCAAACACGCTTTTAGTAGGAATGTGCCCCGATATTGACACCGGTTTTGGGTTTTTCCCCTTTAATGAAAATCAATTTTTTTGAATGCTGTAAATAGGCCTGTTCAACTATATTTTATTTCAAAAATCCCAACACTTTACACATGAAGGTCACAGAGAGCCAACTGAATACCCCACATGAGCAAGCATTTGGCGACGGAGGCAAGGAAAAACCACGTGTGGGGAAGAAACCTTGGACAGAACCCAGGCTCTGTGGGGCGGCTGTCTGTCTGGACCGTTTGGGCTGAGATATAAAAGAATAGAGGCATACATGGTAGATCAAGCCAGAAGTCTTAGTCTTAGACCGAGGAGCACAGAGAATTGTCTCTGATACATATCAGCATATCAAGGCTCAACTCTAACTGTATGCTTTAGCAAAGAGGTGGTTTTTGAGTGTCGGGCAAACGGTTCCGTAAAAGAGGAGCTAACGGATCTACCTACCATTCTCCGAGGGACAATATTAAAATAATAATTGTAAATTCTGTGAGTGTTCTACTGGCTTGATAAGGTTCTAGGAGCTCTTTAAGATGTACTGGTGCCTGATTGTGTTGTGCTTTATATGTAAGAAGGAGAATTTTGTACTCAATTCTAAATTGTACTGGTAACCAGTGTTATGGGCTCCCATATTTTCTGACTCGCAAAAAATTAATACAAATAAATCACTCATTCATTTTCTATCCCGCTTATCCGCATTAGGGTCGCGGGCATGCTGGAGCCTATCCCAGCTGGCTTTGGGCGAGAGGCGGGGTACACCCTGGACTGGTCGCCAGTTAATCGCAGGGCACGTATAGACAAACAAAGACAAACAACCATTATCACTCACATTCATACCGATGAACAATTTAGAGTCGCCAATTAAGCTAACATGCATGTTTTTGGAATGTGGGAGGAAACCGGAGTACCCGGAGAAAACCCACGCACGCACGGGGAGAACATGCAAACTCCACACAGAGATGCCCAACGGAGATTCGAACCCTGAACCTCCTGACTGTGAGGCCAATGTGCTACCCACTCATCCACCGTGCGGCCCACAAATAAATCAATCGATAAAAAAATTTAATTTGCAGTGCACAAACAAAATCTTGACCAAACCGTGTCGAAAGCGTGCAAAGAACCGTGAGGGACTAATAACAAGCTGGTTCGCTGGCCTGGAAATTCACATATCGCAATCGGGGCTGGAAGCACATACTACAACAAAGGAGGGACAAAGGCTTGATGTAGGTGGTAGTGTCTCATGTAAGAATTCTCAGCGCGTTGCCACCCAGACACACTGCAGTTAGCACACCGCCACTTGCAGTGGGAGGCCATTCAGACGGGCGCTTGTGTTCGCTCTAATGGCGTTCCATTACAATCCCCCAAAGGACCTCTTTGAGCAGGCGCATGCATTGTACTGCCGTGTTATTATGTCACCTGGAACCAAGTGTATTGCCTGGAAGATAAGATGTGAACATTTGTAGTTGGGTAGCTCCATCTTTTCCCGGTGAATGGTCAAATCATTGTAGAGGGGGGAAAAAAATCGCAATGACACTTTTTATTCCCTGCTCTGTTTTCCATCACCAAGAGCAATGAAGCAAATGTGGAGGTAATAGGCGTCGATGGCAGTACACGGAATCCCAAACCTCATCAAGGACACATTTTGGCTCGGCGCAATTACAACGCGGAGATAATCGATATGAGCTCTCTATTAAATACAACGATTTTGCACGTATCATCTCCCTTTATCGCTCACGGCGGTCCATGGAATTGATCCAATCAGTGGCAAAGTCCCAAAAAACTAGCACAGTAAATACTTCACCAGCCTTTAACAAACAACTTTTTGGGGGAGCAAAAGGTGTCACTGTGAAAAGGATTTGGACCTTACATGTGGTGCTGTGCGCTTTGTTTGTGCAAGAGACAGATGTTTGCTGAGCCGCAAAAACAATAGATTCAGTGGAAGGTGCTTCTGGAGAGCCTCCCACTGCTTTTTTAAACTAACCAACAATAAACAGATCAACCTGTTTCCCTTCCTTCACATCTATACTGTGTGGACAAAAAGTACGGATGGGTTGCAACCACGTGACTCGGAGGGCAGTCCGCCTCACTTCCAGTTTTTACATGGATGGCGAACATTTCAATGTGGCCACCGTTCAGTTGGACATTAGGCAATACAGTAGTTAACTCCCGTTTACCGCAGTTAATAGGTTCCACACCCAACCTTGATAAGTGAATTCCCACAAAATTTAATTATTTACTTTTAAATTAAATATCTTTTATAGTCAGAGCATAGAAAATTTGTTTACAACCTTCTTTTAGGACAGTTTTTAAAATTATTAGAGCCCTCTACACCTGCAATAACACCCCTAAAGTCACGTGTATCGTCGTACTACCCAATATAGCAGACATAACAATACAGTGACGTCAGGGGTTCAGAGTCCAGTTTCAGCTTTGCACGGGTAACAAACTAAAAGTAGTTTGTTAGGTAAAGTGTCTTTGTGTATTTTTATTAGAGATCATTGTGCCTCCTGAGAGATAATTCAAACCTGCAATGAATGCCTGGGCTTGTGTGTCTCACGGAACATTAGAGCAATGGTTCTGAATTATTTTCTGTCGTGCCCCCCTTCCCCCCCCAGAGGAAAGAAATGTTTTCACGCTCCCTAGTTTGAAATACTGACGGATATTTTGCACGGTACAGACTGAACTCGAAACTGAAGCCAGAAAAAGCATGCAAGTGTACTAAAGACTCAAATTGCATGTTGAGTACAATAAATTTGTACATGTTGGCAGTTCAGCACTAACACTGAAAGTACTCCCTGCCCCAGTATTTGAGAAGCACCGCATTAGAGTACATTTCTGACAACAACGAATGAATGAATGAATTTGACTACCAAAATGGGGAATTATATACCCAAACTCACCAAGAGGAGTACCAGAACTTTTCCTGGGGAAGAAAAGGCTGCATGTACTGTAATCAAATAAAAGGTAAAAGCAGAAATGTTTTTCCGTTTATAATAATAATAAATAAATAAATAGGTCTAAGAAGTATCTGAAAGCATTTTTTCAAAACCTTCTCTTTTTGTTATCCTATTGATGAACAAGCTGAAATGACATAATAAATTCCGAAGGAGTCAGTGCCTTGAACCTCACTGCACATCACTGAATACGGCAAATCACAACGTCTTTGAATACATCTTTTAAATGACTTATTTTTATTTTAGTTCATTTAGCCATTTCTTGCTTAGAAATGGCTAAATTTACACAAAAAATACCTAACATGTGCTTAAATGTGAAAACTTTTGACCAACGATCGGCCGTATTCAACCACAAAACAGTATGGATCATACACATATTTTGGGAAAATCGTGTAGTTACGGCTGTATTATAAAAGGTTTCCATCCAATTATACAAGACAGATAACTTTTTTTTACTAGCAAAGTATGGAGGCGCACCATTTCTTTGTTTACAATTTTAAGACCATGTTGGACTTGGTGCATGGGTAATACAGTTTTTCAGGAATAACGCAGGATTGGAGTCAACTTTACTTTTAATCAAGTAATTGGGACGGTACATAATAAAAGGCTACCATGAGCAGATAGTACCGGGAGCCGACCAATAGGAAGACAAAACCAAACGAAAGAAAGAAAGACAGGACAGTTTTCTTTCAATAAGCCCACACTCTCTCCTAACCACAGGAATGTGATGACCAGCAATGGAGGAGCCAAAGAAGAAACCAATGCGGTATTGCTGGAATTCTAAAGCAGTGTCAGAAATAACAATCGATCCATTAAACTCCTAGAACTGGTAGGGAAGGCGCAAATTGGAAGTTCAGAGGAGTTGAGTGTGATGATGAAACACCAGATGCAACTTCGACTTGACTTCATCAAAGACTTCAAACTGAGCGTGGACTTTCAATGACACCTTTGAAAGGACTTTGATGCCTGGAAAATATCTGAGATTTAAAAGCGAATGTGTTGAGTAAATGGTAACAAACTTGGCCGCTGTCACTGTCATCGCCAGCAAGACACCAAATTCTCCCACGGAATCGGCCTCACTGAATGCTTACATTAACGTCCAATCAGGTTGCAAAACACATTTGTGTGAGCGTCAGACTGCTGGAGAGTGGCAGTGATTAACAGTGGGATGTGTCAACATGCCACCGAGAATTGAATTTGCTTCCGCAAATTACGAGCTCGTGGTGTTTTATTTGGTAAACGCTAAACAGGGTATATGACTTCTATGGCCTTGAAAATTTCACGCCTATCACTTCAGACGTAACTCGACCTGTTTTGTCTGGACTTGGGCGTCTTTGAGACTTGAGATTAAAGACTTGAGACCCGCAAAACAGTGGCTTTCTCCCACCTTCGGTAAACACCTCGCATGCTGCTGCTAAAACGTGCTCACTTTTAGTCGACTGCACGAGCGGGTCAGGGAGAAGTGGTCTCAACAGTTGATGGAATATTTCCCAAACTCGGGTAGATGTGATTTGTGAAGACCTTTATGCACTTTTCTTTGTTAAGGACTCATTCTTGGTGCAAGTTTGCAAATGATCAATAAATTGGTAAAATCCCCTTTAAATAATAATAATGAATTACACTTGTTACGCGCTTTATCAAAGACTCTCAAAGCGCTTACATTGAGGTCGTCATTATTCATTCACACCACACTTGGTGATGGTAAGCCAGTATTTAGCCACAGCTGCCCTGGGGCAGACCAACAGAAAGCGAGGCTGCCGGTGTGCGCCATCAAACCCTCCGACCACCCCCTTCATACTAGGCAATGTGGGTGAAGTGCCTTGCCTAAGGGCACAAGGAAAGTTTATTTCCTCCCACTGTGGCACCTGGTGTTCCTCTGAGGTCTCCCATGCGAGTACTGACCGGGCCCTGCCCTGCTTAGCTTCTGAGATCTGACGGGATCAGGCTGTGACAGGCAGGTTTGGCCACGTTAGGCAAATGTTAGGTTTGGGTTTATTTATAGAAAGTGCATAAACCATGTACCGTTTCTTTTTTGTTGTTTTACTGTAACTGGCCTCCAAAAAAGACAGACAAAAAAGGAATTTAACATCTGATCCTTCACAAAAATAATTAAAAAACGGGACCACGGGCTGCATGCAGTTGTCCTTCTTCACTTCGTGCTTTGAATTTCAGGGCTTCACTTTCACGGGTTTTCAGAATATGGTAATAAATAAACCAGCACTGCTTGACTACTATTTGGAAAAAATGCATTTTTAAGCAAATTATATGCATTTCTGGTCCAGGTTAAACATCTTAAGGCATAAAAAAGCTTAATGACCTACAATACAATGCAAGACATTATGATAAGAAGCCTCTGAAGTTTTCAGTACTAAATGATGAAACACCTAAAAAGACAGGCAGCCCGACTTGTCTAAAAAGTTCCATGTGAGTGAATTTGAGTTTATCATCACGCGCGTCACGTTGCCTGTGGATATTCTCATTCATCCAGGTTTTTGTTTTCTCCGGGCGTTCAATCGATCTGTTCAGGTTCTCTTAGAAATTGTCGATCCAAGCACGCTTCATCACTTCATGCGTACCATTCAGACCAGATAGAACAGCTCTAGTCCGTGAGCTTGGTGCAAGATCCAATCTATTTATTCTCTACAGGAGGAGGCGGGTCCAGACAGGAATGGTTGGCTCTTTAGTGGTGTCAAATGACAATTGTTAGGATCCAACGGCCTCTGCCCACCAACGATGGTCGTTTGGGTGGTACCCCCTTACATCCCATGTAATGATGGCCATGCACCTGCATCTGAAATCAGGGTGGCTGTGCCTTATTTGTTAAAGTCTTTCAAGAAGGACATTATTTGTAAGTGGGAAAGGGTAGCTTCTCAACCGCAAAGGAGATGCCTTTCCTCACTCCTCTTACATTATTTCACGCTATACGTGACCCGAATAAACTTTACTTGAACAAAGATGTTCACTAATAATATAACCATACTGTTATGCATGACATCATGAGACGCTCTCAGAGCGTATTTTATTTGAACAAAAACTTCACGCTGCAAGGCAGGGTTCTAAAACTCATGGCCCCACGGGTCGCAGTAGTTATAGTCCCCTACTTGATATCAAAGTTCAGTTTAGTCACAGGGGAGATGGTGAGAGGCACTCTAGCTTGCTTCAAGGAAGGACAGGTCTTTAATTGGGCAAGCAATAACCAGCACTGAACTCGCGGTGAGTATTGTGGAGGAAAACCCGACTGGGCCAACCATACATTTGCCCCACACACCGCGAAGTTTCACTCTTGGTTGGCAGTACCTGATAACAGCCATGTAATGTCACAGTATAGATGGCATGTTCCGAGTGTAATACTGTCCAATGTCAAGAAGGGAGTGTAGGCGGCATCTTATTGTCAGCTAGTGGCTTCCTGGAACAGCAGAACACTTCAAAACATGTTTCTTCTTCTACCCTGGGCGTGTCGAAATGTAATCATCCTTGCTGCAGTCTGCACGACGCACACAAAGTTGTTCCAGGCCTGCCGCTTTGGTTCGCACTTTACAGCCAATGGCAAGAAGCCAAAGTTTCCTAAGAGCAATGTCCGTGACAGGAAAGCGATGGAATACACATTCTTTTTCCTGCAGCCCAGATCATAACAGGTTTGTAGCATTTCAGTTTGTTTTTGACAATTTATTGTAAAGCAGGGTTACAGTTAGCACTTAGACATTTTTTTATATTCATTTGAGCACTTAAATATTCAGTGTCAAATGTCTATTATGTAAATGTAATGTATGCAAATACATGTCAAATAAACGTAAAATGTCTAAGCGTTAACTGTAACCTGAAATGAAAATATTTGATTTATGAATAAAGAATCCTACTTCATGGAAATTCAATTTTCGCAGTCGAGCCTGGAACCAATTAACAATAAGAAACCCGGGAATGCTGTATATTTTGTTTAAGGCATTTAGGCAGTTCTACAATATCGAAAACAGACCCGGACGAGGTAGGGGGGGAAGTGTCAACAGTGACGAAGTAGGGGGGAAGTCCTACTTCATCACAATTCGTTACAATTCGTCACAATTTATAAATTGGACCCAAGTTGGTTTTAGCCAAGTTGGCCACGAAGAGATGGCCGGACATTCTCCTTCCGGATATTTTGGTAGACAGCAGAATTCATGGTTGCTTTTAACACAGCAGGTCTTCCAGGTCCTGAAGAAGCAAAACCATTCAAGACCATCACGCTACCACCACCATATTCTACCGTTGGTATGATGTTCTTTCTGTGAGAGTTCAACTTTTCAAAGAAGTTCAGCTTTTGTCTCGTTGAGTATTTGCCCAAAGGTTTTGGGGATCATCAAGAGGTTTTCTGAAAAAAAACGAGTCATGTTTTGTTTTGGGGTTTTTTTTGTTCAGCAGTAGTTTTCGTCTTGGAATTCTGCCATGCAGGCCGTTTTTTCCCAGTGCCTTTCTTACGGTGGAGTCATGAACACTGACCTTAACTGAGGCAAGCGAGGCCTGCAGTTCTTTGAATGTTGTTGTGGGATCTTTTATGACCTCTTGGATGAGTTGTCACTCTCTTGGGGTAATTTTATTTGTCCGCCCTCTCCTGGTAAAAGTTCACCAGTGTTCCATGTTTTTGGCATTTTAAAAACTGCGTTTTGTGTTCACTTGTCTTGTCATTGACTAATATTTACCACTCTAAATATTTTCATATATTTCTATTCTCCGTGCACAGTACCTTGCTTCTGAAATTGTCTGTTAGTACATTTAGTGCAGTGAACTTAATTTAGCCTTGTGATAAAGATGGTAAGACTACATGCCAAAAAAACAGCATAATGACAAGACATTAACTCAAAGAATTAGCTCTAAGCTAAATGAATGTTGAGCTGTGTAAAAATAAAAAAGGGTTACGCTGAGTCAAGCTGTGGCGGGAGAACACAGACTGGATTTTTTTTCGCCTTAAATTTATATCTAGGGGCACAAATAGTATTCTGAAATGTGGAAAAAGTAGAGTTTTGGGACGATAATAATAGCTGGCGAGCTAATTAGAAGATGACTTCAATTAAGCATTAAGCAACAAGATCATCTTTGTCATTTCTCCAAAATAAAATGTGAGTGCTGATATTCATTTGTGTGAAAGATGGTATTCATTTTGTCTCTCTCACACACACACATGCAAATATCCCCCTTGGTGACACTAGAATGCACTGCTCGGTCATTTATTTCTGGGTTTGATGTGTGGAGGGGTTGCAGTGCATCCTGCTGGTGGAGAGCAACCATAACAGGCCTTGAGTAGCATTTAACATTTAGCATTTGTATGGCTTTCTAAATACAGCAGGCATTGTCATTTCAAAAAGCACAGTAGATGACAGCAGTTGTTAAAGCTACACTATGCAACAGTTGAACCCCAGAAATCAATTCATCAAAATCATTTTAAAGCATATGCTCGCTTCTAATAAGGGAAAATAGCATCGCTATTGTCGTTTATAATAATGGTGGACCAGCCAGGACACCTCTCGTGTCAAGCCCTGAAGCTAATGGGACTGTTCCAAGATGATTACAGCGTGACAAATGCCAAGACTTAAGATTACAGCATCTACAGACACTATTTAGCATGTCACATGTCCTGACAGAGGATTGTTGCCAACATTGTTGTTTACAGTTTTGTGCTGTGCTTTCATTTCCAGACACCCTCTCTGAGGACATAATATTTATTATACAGCTGTTGTAGGAGGAGCTCTGGACTAAGAGCTTTACAGACTGGAGCTTCAAAAAACAGCTGATGTTTTTAATAAATCATAGGTGGTCCTCGGGTAACCGAGAGCTTTGGCTTCAACAACTGTGCTGTAAGTTGAGTTTTAGTGTAAGTCGGAACTTACAGCTAAATTACTCTGTACACAAGACACATAAAGGACATAAAACACAGTAATAAAAAAAAGGTAAGGGGCGGTGCAAGGCAGGGAGAGACCGACATATTGGGAGGAAGAAGTCTCAACCGTGTCATTTTACTGCCGGGACTTATTTTGAAGGCTCAGCCTCTCCGTATACAGGCTGTGTTACGTAGAAAGAAATTGGGGAAACAATTAAATATGGAGTTCCCCAGGGAAAACAAGAGGTAATGTCTTTTCTCTATTAAAAAAAAGTGTAAGAGCAAATAAAATGATTAGTAATTGCTAAGAATTGTCCCTTTCTGACTTGAATTGTGCAAGTGTAAACAAGTGACGCTCCTTAAAGTAACTAGTTATGCATGCTCAAAACAAACAACCGTCACCATAGCCATACATTATGCAGTGGTACCTCGGTTTTCATTATTCATTTCAAGAGGTTTGACTAAAACCAAAACAAACGAAAACCAAAGAAATTGTTCCCATAGCAAATAATGAAATTCCAATTTGTTGCAGACACCTAACAATATTTATAAATAATTATAATTTCCCATGCAGAAAACAGTGTGAATAATTATATATGACTTCTGGACTTCCCGTATATCCTGGTGTGATCTAAATTGGTTGTGTATCTTACCTTCTTTATCAAACTGCTGGCACTGTACACTTTCTTTGGCCCCATGGTGGATTATTTAGCAGTCGCATTCAATTAAAAAAAATGGACGGCCAGTAAGTTAGTGAGTCATTTGTTTGAGCACACAATTTCACGGAAAATAAAGTCCAGGGCAAACAAGCAATATTGTACAAACACTGAGGCAATGTACAAAAACCGCCGTAAAAATATTGTAAAAATATTCTACTCAAAACCTAATCATATAAAGACCAGGGCGTACAAAAACTGAGGTTTGACTGCACAGTAACCCCTTTTTTTATTGCAGTTATTTGGTTCCAGACCCGACCGTGAACTATTTTCTAACGCTCACATTAGTAGAGCCCTTCAGACATGAAAAAACACCCTCAACTGACCCGACAAAAGCGTTGCGTAACTCTGAAGCCTCGCTAATGCCTTGCTTCTTATAGTTCTATGCAATTCGCTATCTGATGCAAGAGAGCATAAATATAATAAAAAGACCATAACTCCAAATTGGAAGATGTTCTTCACACTCATAACAAGGCCAAAAACAACAACTTTCCAACCACATCAGAGAAACCATCTCAGCATAACGGTAGCTGCGGCGTGCCAACAAGCAGGCCCGTCATGATAATTGATAAATCAATTATCTTGATCATTGATCATTTTGCCGGCTTCGATAACTTGACATGTGCATGTGTGTTTGTTTTCCTCCACACACTCTACCCGAGCAGGCTGGATGATGAGCTGGTTCACTCCGTGCATCTGTCCCAACACCTGGGCGCGTAGCGGAACAAACGGAGTGAGCGAACCCTCCTGTCAGTCATCCGATCCCTTTGCCAAGCAAGTGCGCTACTTCCTAACTGTGTGTGTCGTGTGCTACACGGTCAGATACTTTCTTTGTGTCTGTTGTGTCCATTTCTGCATTTTGACACGAAAAAGCAACGTTAAAGGTAATCCTTCCAACTGCATGTTTTTTTCTTTGCGAGTTGTATCCTCTGTTTTCCTTTTTGTCATGGTGGTATGAGCTTTGATGCTCTATTTATCCTGATTGTTGATATCCTTGACAACAAGCACTCTTGTCTCTGCCGGGCCTTCATTTAGCATGATGTAGATTTTGCCGTCGGTGCTCCGAGCGTACCTTTCGCTGCTTCCTCAAGTCTCGTGCTTTCTCGGCGATGTCAGCATGGCATTTTGACAGATGCCAGGTTTATGAATTCATTATGTATCTCAGAGATTTTTTTGTTGACGCTGATGTTCTCCATTTGTACATTTCCAGTCTGTGTTGGGGGGCGTCTTATGGATGACTTTGGTAAGATCATTCAAATGTGCAATAAAAGCATCCAGTAGTCTCACCAAACATTACAGTAACAATACTGACACCAAGTGACCAGTGTATTTGAATGCATCTTAAGAATACATTATATTTGTATGACAGTTCACTTTTATGCTTGAAAATACTGGACCAAAAATATATTACAGTAAATATTGATTTGATTCATTCATTCATATGTTTTTGAACAACAATGATCGACAGAAGCCACACATTTTGAAGCGCAAAGTGGCAAAAGACGACTGTATTGTAAAAATTTAAATCAAACATGTCCAGTAAAGCACAAAAACTTTCCACCAACAAAGTTCTTTGTGGCAGCGCACGTCCTCGCACTCCCAGATGCAAAATATATGTAAAATAATGCTAAGTAATTGCTAAATAACGATGCCGGCGAGATAAAGTCAAAGAGCTTCATTCATCCCGGGAGCCATGCAGACGTATCCCTCCATCGTTCATGCACCTCCAAACTGAATCATAAACATTTAGTCTGTACACACGTACAAATGACGGCAATCGATTTCAAGTGTCATTCAAAAACAATATGAAGTCCATCAGTCTGTGATTATTAACTTAGTGGCGTTGAATGCGTCCAGAGGGGCTCACTTTTAGACAAATGGGCTTCCTGGAATTTTCCACATTAGCTGCATTGACGTGTGCAGCAGGGTTGGCACCGGTAGCGGTTTACCCAGCCTTTATCATCAAAGGGTATATGTGTACATTAATAAAAAACATTACTGATATTCATTTGTAGTGTATTAGACCTTAACCATGCATGCAATCTAAAAATCGATATTGATATCGTAATACGAGCCTCTGTACCGTGAAACCAGCTTTATGACGCCATCTTTTAAAGCAGATCTAACAAAGCATACGTTTTATTACATGAATCCGCCTAACAGCCTTCGGGGCTCATTTGTAAACAGCCTGTCATGAAATACTTGCAGATTTAATATCCACGCAATAAACCTGGAGTTGCACATTACATGGCTGAGGGTAGTTAACGATTAGGACATCAGCGTGATGTCTGCAGAGACTCACGGGGCGCAACCATCCCACTACCACCACCATATTTTACTGTTGGTGTGATGATGAATGCGGCGTTACTTTTACGCCAGATGTAATGGGACAAACACCTTCCAAAAAGTTAAAAGTTTTGTCTCAGCAAAGGCCTTGAGGAGCTTTAAGATAATTTCTGGCAAAATTGAGAGGCGCTTTAATGTTCTTTTTGTTCAGCAGTGGTTTTTGTCTTGGAACTCTGTTTTTGCCCAGTGTTTTTCTCATGGTGGAGTCATGAACACTGACCTTAACTGAGGCAAGTGAGGCCTGTAATTCTTTGCATGTTGTTGTGGGGTCTTTTGTGACCTCTTGGATGAGTGATCGCTGCACTCTTGGGGTAATTTTGGTTGGCAGGCCACTCCTGGGAAGGTTTACCACTGTTCCATGTTTGCACCATTTGTGGATAATGGCTCTCACTGTGGTTCGCTGGAGTCCCAAAACTTTAGAAATGACTTTATAGCCTTTTCCACATAGATAGATCTCGATTAAGTTTATGTTTTAAGAGGGGGGGCAATCGCTTTTTTATACATGGCCATGTAAGTTTGGATTTTTCTCCATTTAAAAAATGAATTTTGTGTTCAGCTGTGTTGTCATTGACTAATATTTAAACTTGTTAGATGAGCTGAAAAATCCTAAAGGGTGGAAACACTTTTTCACACCACTGAAAACTGCTATTTTGAAAAGGAACCACTGCCAAAACACCACACCAGACAAAGACAGGAGCGCCCAAGTGTTAAGTCCTCTCTTATGAAAGCACAGAACCATGTCCAACTTTGTCGCAATAAGTTCAAATTCTTGTTTTATGGTCATCATACTTCTGTTGTTGTATCCCCCAAAAAATCTCAAGGGATCTCTGAAATGGGATGGAAGATTTTGTTCTGAATGAAATTACTTTAAGGGTATGAAAATGTAGATGTTCCACTTTAGTTTATTAATTATCTGTTTAATTCTTCTCTGGTTATTTTGGATTCAATAAAAAAAAATAAAAAGCTGATATTCCTCCTTTTGCACACAATCTGTTAATCCAAAAAGTCCAAAAATAGCACACTTATCAAACCTGTGAGAGTAGGACACCAAATGCAATGCAACCATTTTTTTCCTGCAAAACATAAAACATATTCCATCATTTGGCCACAAGACGCCTCTTGGCTCTCAGTGCATGTGAACCAGCATCGTGTCTAAAAAGTTTAGGTCAGCATCTTTTTTTTTTAAGAACAAGCTGAATTTGCTGACTTGGTGGTTTCAACCTTAATTTCTAAGCCAATAACAGGAGGTAGTTTGTTGTTCCACATTGTACCTGATGAGAAGATTTTTCCCAGCGCGAGTGCAAATACCTCTTTTAAGCTGGCACCATGAGAGAATAATTCCCAACCACTGCATTAGTGCAACTTTAAGCATGAAATAAATAAACCATAATAATACAAAAGATCATTTGAAAATAGAAGAAAACCAGTTCAATTACGTTTATTGTATTTTGCTCATTAAAATGTTTAAGGACATGATGATATATATAATATATACTACATATAATATATTTTACTATATATAAATTAAATATTCAAGCCCGAGCTCACCTATGATACTAATGACAACAAGCAGTTTAATTTAATAATTCATTCACTTTAGTTGATTTTATTTCGATAGCTTAATGTTTATAAAGCATGTACTTTAAAACAAACACATGGTAAATAAAGTGTTCACTTATCAAATTATTTTAATGCATTGAAAATAATATCATTCACATTGATTTTATCTAGGACACGAGTGGTTCAAATTCAAGCTATTTTTACAACAAGCATTTAGTTACAGGTAATTAATTTAAGACGTACTATTTCGTACTATTTCCTCCGAACAGCAAAACATCGCTGCACCAAATAGGTCAACTTTTGCATGGGGAGGGAAAAAACCCACCAACAATACTCAGTGTGATCTAGACTGGGCAACAATCCTGCGTACTGTCGTCCAATTTTATATCAGCACATTATAAAAAGTTCAGCTTGAATGTGTGAGAGTGGCTAGACTACATCCGCACAAGCTGTGCCTTCGCGAACGATTTATTCTTCACAAAATGAGGGAAATGTCATTTTGCACATATTGTGCCAAAAGCCTGCACAAAAGGCCTATTGGAAGGCACGCATGTTTGAGTTTTCTGGGGTCACTGTGACATTGCCCTGCAATCGTGTACATACTTCCTGACATCATCTAAGGGCAGGCGGTGCATAAAAAAATGGAATTTGTCATTCAGATAAAAACATACCTGTGGAGGTTGTCTGCAGACAGATGAGTGAACTGAAAGGTGGGAAAATGTGGGTTTTTATTCGTATTCAGCTAAATAAATAGCTGGCTTATTGGCGGTTGTGCATCCAAAAAAGGAAGCAAAGGAGAAATAAAGGGAAGTGTGATTTTTGTGTGTGACGCAAATAGCCTTTTTACTGCTATGCTTCACACTTTCCATCAAAGTCTGGAAAAGGGTGGAGGTGTAGGAAATCTGAATGGCAGTCTTTCTATCAGGTCCGCAAACCTTAGTGATGGGCAATACCCCTGACTTTGTTGCAGATCCGATACTGAGTAAAATTAAGGCTGGTATCGACGATACCAATACTTTGCAAATTCACCTAAAGTGTCTGTCGTGTAAGAAAAATTACAAGACATTTAATTTCAATCAAACATATTATTAATTTTATTAAAATTTTAATAATTTATGTACAGTCGTCCCTCAGTTCACTATATTGTGTTTTTTCAAAAAATAATTAATAAATGATCACAGTTTTGTGGTCGACTATGGCTTATTATTAGTCAGAAAGTATTGAAAGACATAAGTAGTCTTCTGGTCACTAGGCGTCAGCAATATTATGACACATGACATATTTCATTTAAGTAATACATTTAGGTGCCCTGCGATTGACTGGCGACCAGTCCAGGGTGTACCTCACCTCTCGCCCAAAGTCAGCTGGGATAGGTTCCAGCATACCCGCAACCCTAATGAGGATAAGCGGCATGAAATGAATGAATGAATGAATGAATGAATATTAAGTTTAGATAATTTATTTGAAACCCAAAGTATATTAAGGTAATGGGGTGATTTACAATATAGTCAAACTAATATATATGAGAAAAGAAAGATAGAATATGTGAAAATGGTGTTTTGAACGCAAAAAAACAAAAACAAATTAAAATAAATGAGTAATTATTAAGAATTTTTTTAAGAATCAAAACTTTATTCACAATTTAGTCACATATGGCTCCATTTACAGCCGCACGGTGGATGAGTGGGAAGCATGTTGGCCTCACAGTCAGGAGGTTTAGGGTTCGCATCGCTGTGTGGAGTTTGCCATGCCCAAGTATTTCTCCGATGTTGTACAATGTTGTTTACAGCCACCTCCAGAAGCTAACTGACAATGCTGTATCTATTAGCTGCACAACAGATATATGCTCATTCCACGACAGGAGGTATGTCATGTTACACATATCGGAATCCGAAATTGAGATTTGGACAATATCGGTATATCGGATATCAGCAAAAAAGCCAATATATATAAGCAATGAGGATGACTCACATTGAGACATAATAGAATGCCTTTTAAAGCCACTATACACATGTACATTGTTGTGCAATTTGTAAACTACAACAACAATGGTTTGTTTGTTATTTTCTTTACACTAAATGTGGAGGTGGCATGGAAGAGATCCAACAAACTTCTAAAAACAATCACGACAGTCGCAAAATGTTTCTTGGTGCAGGTATTTTGAAAATAGACGCACGGGCGTCAGGCGAGAGCCCTCACTGTCTCCATCCTGACTGCCTGTCAGGAAGTTGTTGAGACAGCTGGGCTGGGCTGGGCTTGGCTCGGAGGTCCCTCCTCATTGTTTGAGAACTCCGAATTGCACAGTCAGACACAAAACAGTCCAAAATGTTGTATGTACAGTAGATGTTCCATCCCTGCACGGGCAGGAAGAAGGAGGGTGAGATAACAGGATAAGGCCCCTGCATGCTACGTCAACTCCCATGTCTACAAATGTCATTCAAATATCGCACTCATTGATGATTTGGGGTTGTGAAAAAGACTTACCCCTTCTGTTGTAACCTTCTTCCTGCAATTCTGACTCCTTGCCTTCACCAAGACTCCTTTTTTTTTATAGGTCATGTTTGTGTCAGCAACATTTCAGCTCCGGCTCCCCTGGAGGAAGCTGTCTGTCACTCTCACGCCAAAAGTGACCACCCAGCTCGGCGGTGGTGTGGCGGGACGTGGTGACCTACAAATGGCCTTGTCACTCCGTTGCTTGAAAAAGGAGAAAAGTCACAGAAAGGTTGTTGGTTTGCTCACTCAAGTTGACATGCATGGCCAGTACAGAAGATTGTCAAGTGTTTTGATGCTCTGAGCGGATATCACGCCAAAATCAGAAAAGAAAAACCATATCAGAACATCATGTACCTTCCTTTGTTACTGTTTCTGCTTTCTTGCTCTTTACATTTTACACAAAATCTGCCATGTTTCAGGTTAATTTTTGGGCTCTCTTTGGCATTATTCATCCGACTCTTGTTCCTGCTCCATGTCACCTGTCGCCGGGCAAAACTCGCACCTATAGTCCAATAAAATAGAAATATCACGGCTGTTAGAATGACACACTACAGGAATTTGGAACATGCCGTCAGACAGGCACACATTAAAAACAAACATAAAACTCAATGTGGGTTTTGGGGGCAGACGGAAAAAATGTGATGATAACCACAAATTAGGAACGTAGACTCGGTTCGTTGTGGTGAAGAAGGAGCTGAGCAAGGCAAACCTCTCAATTTACCAATTTGACTGTCGACCTACGCTCCTACCCTCACCTATGGTCATGAGCTTTGGGTAGCGACCAAAAGAACAAGATCGCGGGTACAAGAAATTAGTTTCCTGTCATCCGGGAGAGACTCAAAGTAAAACCGCTGCTCCTCCGCATTGAGAGGAGCCAGATGAGACGGCTCGGGCATCTGGTTAGGATGGGCAGGTGTGCAGGGCGCGTCCGACCGGTAGGAGGCCTCGGGGAAGACCCAGGACCTGTTGGAGAGACCAGGTCTCTCCACTGTCCTGGGAACACTTCGGGACTGGCCGGGAGGAGCTGGACGGGGAGAGGGAAAGGAAAGGCTGCTAAGAAGAGAAAAAAATGCTGTGTTTGCAATGTATCCGTTGTGCAGTGGACGACGTCACTCGCAGCCTACGCCTCAGCGAGTTATACAAACAATGAAAACAATGAACTCCCTGGGGCATGTAGCAGGGACCTAGGCTGACAGCGAGGAGTTCAATGTCCCTACGACAGATGGACATTTTAATGTCCACATGCCCAGAATGACATACACTACAAGCCTACCTCCTGTGCGCTTTCCACAAGGTCTGGGACGCTAGCTGTACTCCCTGAAGTCTTGACCTTCCCGGTCATCGAGTTTGTCGGGTAGTGAATTCACGTTTTCCATGATGATAGGAGGTATCGAAGGCCGGAATCTCCACTTCTTTGCTAGCCGCTTTGCTTTGATCTTAGCTCCGGCTCTGCAGCCTCGATGCGGCTTCTTTACCCCGATGGCTAAACTGGGAACCCCACCGACCTCACTCTCTTGGCACGTGAATAGACAGATAGAATGAACTACTTAAAAGAGGATCAAAGTAAAAGAGTACACAGAGGTGCTATTTTGGGAAAAAAAATGGTTATTTACTTTTACTATGTCTACAATATTGGGGAATACGAGTGTAAAGGTGATTGTAGGGGTGTTATTTCATGACTAGAGGGTTAAAAACCAGATTTAGAGTGTCGTTAACAGGGTTTCAATGCTCTGGCGTCTTTAAATGACGAGTGGTTTTACTTTATTTTTGTTTTATTTGGACCAGCATTATTAGAAGGCACTGCAGAGCTTCCGGTGAGCTCAAAGCAGTTAAATGGAGCCATGCTCCAAGTTCATGAGGTCCGTTTCAGAGGAATGGGACAGTTTCCCTACAGAGTGCGTCCCCCGACCCAGTGCCCCTGCATCACAAGATGTCTTACACCCCAGGGAAAATCCAAATGAGAAAATGTTGGGAAAATACGCCATTTACGTTCCAAGGTCAACATTAGGTAGCGTTGTCCCATTGTCCCACATGGACACAATAAGCGGCAGAAGCCATATATATGTCATCGTCATACTTAATCCCTACAATGTCCCTGCTTGCCCTCCGTATGGACCCCGTGAAACAATGACGAGATCACAGACTCCGCCCTCCTCCAAAATGATGACGTACAATTACTGCACAAGGTATTGAGCAATTTTTTTCATTAATAAAAGCAATCAAAGGCGGAACCATCAAAGGGAGGGATAATACTTTTTGTAGACACGGTATAGGGAAGTGAGAGGCTGACTGTGATGTCTGCAAAAGCATCACATGTACCACACACCCCCCCCACCCACACAAGAGCAAGAAAGTCAGAGGCGAGCGAGACCTCCTACTTCTCTCCGCACGTCCCGCCGACCACGGTCACTTTATTAGAGGGGCTGTTTTAAAAGAGATCAGAGTAGAAGAGAAGGGAAACGGGAAGAAAGTGAAAAGAAGAGAATAGTGGTTTCTGGTCACCATGGCTGGGAGGAGGAGACTTCTTCTGGGTGAGTCGAAAACCCTTCTCTTGTACAGAACGTCAATGGAAAATCATCTATTTTTAGAACATGTCCTAACTTCCACAGGTCTGAAAGCTTTTTTATTTTTGAAGGTGTCTATTTTGCTGTTATTTTTGTGACCACAGATATTTTTGTAAACAAAGCGGGTGGAAAACATTTACATCAATGTCGCCTTGGCCAAGAAAGCATGCGACTTCAGACATGAACTAAATGGAGAACCAGAGGAGGCCACACTTTTGTAAGGATGTGGACAAATATGAATGATTATAAGAAGAAAAATGAAAGGCACAAGATGTAAACACGCACGCAGCTTGAGGAAATAAAGTAACCAACAATAAAGTCTTTTTAAGAAGAATGCAAAGATAAAAAAATGTCAACGATATCGAGCAATGTATTTAATTCATTGATCATTTCCAATAAGTTATTGTATAATGCATTTCTGTCAAATATTCCGCTCCAGCTGCACCTTTTTACTTGTTGAGACTCCTGAGTCACAGTCAAATAAGTAAAGAATAAACGGGATAGATGATCATTTCCGGATACTTTTTACGTTCTTCACACTTTCTTTCCACCACCATCTTTTTGTTTGGCCATGAGTTATTTACTGTGTTCAGTCGTCTTTCTCACCCCCAGTCACCCCAAAACAAAAAAATGACCTCAAATGTTCACTCATCCTATTTAGAAGGGGTTTCTGCATGTAAAACGCGGCATAGAAAGCGGAGGGATTATGCACGTAAAACTATAAAAACGTATTGCATGTTAACATTTGCAGGATCCAACATCTGATTGCATCATACACGGGCGACGTGACGCAGCTGACTCCCGCTTCCGGTTGCCGTTTTGTCAGCTAGTTAATAGGGTGCCAACCAGAAAGAAAGTTTTGTAATAAAAATACATTAAGAACGCGAATTAATAACGCGACATTCCATAGAATGCACACAAAGCATTGTACTGGTAATAAAATGCAAAATGTGGGGGGTGGAGGAAAAAGTGTCCTCTTTCTTCCTGCCTCCTGATACTTCACACCCGTTTGGTGTGTTCCAGACGATCAGAGAGGATGTAAGTTATATTTTACTCCCACCAATGCCAGCCAAGGCTTCCTCGCGTCAGAGGAAGTTCCACGCCACGAATGACGGCGCACACGGCGTAGGGAACAATCTGAGGAAACGAGGGTGAAAAGAAACGAGGGCATTTGCCTCAAAGTCTCTTTTCAAACTAACTCGTGTCTCGTTCGACATCGCGGCGGACACGCTTTTTGTCAGCGTGATTGAGGTGAAGCTGGGTGCCGCTTTAAAAGATGTCGGGTGGGAGGGAAGGTGATGACCTGTCGTCGTTCGACTCCAATGTCACGTCTTCTTCCTTTCAGCTCTGGGCCTGGTGTCCAACTTGGTGCTGTCCGAATCACAGTGTTCCATTGGGTTTTCTCTCGTGTATGGCCGTTGCTTGGGTAGGAATGTTTTATTGAACTCGCCAAACGTCTTGACGCAAGTGCTGTTGCAAATAAACGCTCGGTTGGCCAAACTCCCGACTTTCCAAAATACAGTAGAACCATGGTTAGCGTCATTAATGTGTTCCCCAAGGTCTGACATCAACCAGTTACATTTATCCCATAACAAATCATGTAATCTAATAAAAGTGGACCGATTAACTTTGAAGGTAACCTTTGCTTTCATTGAAGACGATTCTTGGCAAGCTGTCCTCAAAGACACAATGTGCTAGCCATATCAACCACCACCATCTTGAGGTGTTGTTTTTTTTTAATTTAATCGTGTTTCTCACCTCAAAACTTAAACCAAAATGGAGCCAAAGAAAGTTGCAAGTACCCACATTTTGATAAAGTAGGTGAGAAACTAGGGCTGTCAATATTATTTAATCATGATTAATCACATTTTTTCTATAGTTAACTCATAATTAATCTTAGTTTAATTTTTTATCTATAATAATTAGGGATTTAACTCTCTGTGGTAAATGATTCTATATGCAACTATATCAAATTTTATGTAAAGGGACATCAGTTTTGTAAATATAGGGCACTATTTTATTTAAAAAATATATATACTGTAAAGGTTAGAAATCCCCCAGTTATTGAATGTTTAATCCGAGCTGTGATTTGTCCTATTTAGTTTGACGGTCCTTGAACGCACCTTCTAACGGTTTCCCATGCACAGATAGGCTACTGTACTGTATTTGTCCCCTTTTTCGTTCACCTCATACTCAGTCCCAAATGCTGATACTATGTGGGAAAGCAGAAAGGTGAGATTTGATGACCTTATTGAGTGCTAATGTGCATATTTGTGTGGTGCACCTCTAGTAGCCCTGCAGGCTCAGACTGGCTGATGGTGTCTCTGTATTCATTTTGTGCTTTTGATTTGATGTTGATGTTCCTGTCATAGTTTAATGACATACAAGGCCTGTACAAGTCCTAATTACAGCCATTTTTTACTTCAGCCATGGTCGTCACGTTGATGACCCGTAAATGGCAGCTCGTAACCCAAATTTTAGCTTGCAGTTTAAAGCAAAAGTCAGCGGAGAGATGGCTGGAATCTTAAAGACACTGTTAGTTGGGACACACGTATGTCAAGGTACCGCTCAATTTGACGATAACAATCTAACCTGCACAGCTCCAGTCGAGGTAATCCATGACAGTTCTAATGTAACTTTGGTCTTGTTGTGAGAGCCTCCTGCCAGAGCTTTGAAGATAAATTTACCCATTTTCTTTCTCCACATATGCCCAATATTTGTTCCCGCTTGTCAGTCACCGGCGCTTCCTCAAACTACTGTGTGAGCCGAGGGTCAAACAGAACATGTGCACGTAGTATAATAATAACACAACAACACGTGCGTCATGTTGTATGCCAACCGTAAAAAGTATGCAAACCGAGGCAAAAATTTGGCAGGAATTTTGTACGGTAACTGAGGTTCTACTGTATTTGTACAAATGCAAAAAAAAACAAAAAAAAAACAGTACAAGCCACATGTTCATGGCTAAACCCGGGTAGCATAATCGGTGGTACTAACCATTGACGTAAACTTTAAAATCAATACCGCAATTATTGTGTCTTGTACTCTAACTGTTCTCCATTCGGACTCACAGATAACGATGAGTGTAAGACAGTCTCGGACCGCAGGCAGCTGTGTGGCCAAAACGCTGTCTGTGTGAACACCATTGGCAGCTACCGATGCGACTGTGTTGATGGTTTTGAAAAAGAAGGGGACGCATGTCGAGGTATCAGAGAGACATTGTTTGAAGATAGGAGTTATGAGCCGTACTGCTGCTTTCATCTGTTGTGTTGATGCAATTTCATTTCCAGATGTAAATGAATGTTTTTATAGCAACATTTGTGGACCCTGGGCCACATGTGTTAACAGCGTACCGCACTACTATTGTGTGTGCAATGACGGATTTGTTAGGAGTGGACATCAAGAAGGTTACGTGTCTTGTGAAGGTAAGATGCGTCACAATTATGTATGCACTAATGTGAAAATATGAAAACACCCCATGCTGAAACTCACTGCACACATGAAGGGCGCCATGAAACAAGTCTTGGGCGTCTTTGAGCATTTGTTGAAATGGTTATAACGTCTGCATTACATATATTTCAAAGTACAGTTTGTGGGTCAGAGCAGAAGTGTGAATGTCATTTATGTTTTTGCTCTCTAGATGTGGATGAGTGTCTGCAGACAGATATTTGCAAACATAATGAGATGTGCATCAACACGAACGGCAGCTATCATTGCACTTTGTTAGAGTTAGGCACCGTTCCGCCCGAAGAAAAGCCATTTGCAGGTGAGAAGGATGCTGCCGAAACATATTACACCGTGCAAAAATATTACACAAGATAATGTCTCCCTCTCATGACACATTTACCTGTACTGTAATGTGAATGATAATGCATGTAGTATGGAAGTGGCAGTGCGCACGGCAGGACTGGAACTGCACATTTAGTGCTTTACGCACACCATAAATCTTGCAATCCGACCGGCACGCATTGCCATTGTCGTGTGACTGCTTTTGGTTATCAGAGTGCCAACAGCTACCAAGCAGACGCTTGAAGTGCTGTTTTTTCCCCCGTGTACAACTGACGGGAAAATGTTTGTTTAAGCCACACTCACTCGATGTAGACAAAAAACTGATTTGTAGGTTCATAACCCGCACCGGACTTTTATGGAGTTGCTCAAAGGAGTGCCAAAATTGAAAGGAAATAGAAAAAAATATATTTGTGGTCATACTCG
Organism: Oostethus manadensis; assembly: GCA_024372805.1. Classification (NCBI taxonomy): domain Eukaryota; kingdom Metazoa; phylum Chordata; class Actinopteri; order Syngnathiformes; family Syngnathidae; genus Oostethus; species Oostethus manadensis. The sequence goes on along the minus strand of QODF01000148.1, from coordinate 500,698 downwards.
TTTTACATTTTGTTTAGCTTGCAGTGGTTTACAGCCACAATTTGTGAGTTGTGTTTTTTATTAGGGATTTTTTTTTTGGATTATTTTGTTATAATTAAAACCCGTCTCTTGTTCCGGCACTTGTGTGTCACACCGAACATTACAGTAACATTACTGACACCTAGTGACCAGTGTAGAATACTACATCTTTTGAATGCCTTATATTTGTATTTTACTTCATTGAACCACTTTTGCTTGAAAATGCTTCATTTAGGCAAAAAGTATGCAACATTTTCTGAAATAGGCATACGTTTTGACTAATAGTAGGCCGTATTCAACCACAAAAAGCGTGATTTATTCATATAATTTAAAAAAAAAGAGTGAAGCCACATAATTTTAAGCTCAATGTGGGTAGGGACGATTTTATAAACAATGATGAATTTTCTCAACAACTTCCCTTCTGCAAATAACGCCAGTCGTCTTTGTGGTTTAGGTAAACAAATGCTCAAACTACGGAAAGGTTGATTTAAGTGTATCATTTGTTACATTTATAGGAAAGATTGGTACCAAAAAAGGCTGCCTAAATAAATGAAGGTCCTTGTTTTGATTTTTATTCCCATGTCTTTGCGGACAGCATTCACTGTCCTGATTTGTGCCCTTTTTGTTTTTTTAGACACGTGTTTGTCACATAACTGCGGAAATGGAACCTGTTACGCCGGTGCCGGCGGCCCTTACTGTGCATGCCATGTAGGGTTCACCAATTATGGCAACAAATTTGCTCCATGCTTGGGTAAAACACTGCATCAGAACACATTTTCTGTAGCATGGATTGGATGGATCTGCGATTAAAAATGCTCTTTGTTCAGCATTAGACTGCGATGCGTTCAAGGACACGGAGGATCTGAATGCGGTAAAGCCACGTGAGGGATACAAAATGTATTTGAAAAGATGTTCTGTTTATCTTTAAGCCATTCTCTTCTAGAATCTTCCCCTTGCCCGTGATTTGATGAGGGAGCTGCAAAGAAGCTGTGGGAATCTCACAGAGAGCGGCGATTCAAAAGGCGTGGATGTGGAGCACCTACTCTCGGTATTTCCGGCCAGAACTTGGTTGAAATGAATCACTCAAGCAAAGAATCAAGAAAATCTGCACATGCATCAAATTGCTTCCAATCAAACAGTTTTGTGTTTTTATAGGGCTGTGAAATAGTTGCAAATTTAACATCAGATCAATCACAGTTAAGACAACACTAATCCCTGCTCTTTGTACACTTTTTACCACACATTTTCCTGCCCTGCAACACATGCTGTGAACAGCCAGCTTCTTTAGCAATGACCTTTTGCGTCTTGCCCTCTTGCCCTTGATCGTCTTTTGGGCAACTGTCATTTCGGCAGTCTTCCCCATGATTGTGTATCCTACGGGGCTAGACAGAGAGAATTTAAAGGGCTTTTTATGTGCTTTTAGTGAATTAGCTGATTAGAGTGGGACGCTAGGTGTCTTACTGAACCTTTTCACAATAATCACATTTTTTTTACATGCTGAATTTGGGGTTTTCATAATTATCCAAATTTAAAGAAATAAACACTTGGAATATATCAGTAGCAGAACATTTTAATCACCTTGTTATTATGAGCAATGAGGGATCGCATTCAAAGACACAACGTAACTTAAACTGAAATTTACGTGTTTTTTTTCTGGGATTTTCCGAGCATACTTAAATGCAGCAAACCGTATTTCAGCATTTATAGTCACAAAGTGAGAGATAAGAATATACACTTATTTTTTCCTTGTTTTTCTGTTTATTTAGACCACACATAATAAAGAGGTGTTGAGATTTTCAGCGTGTCCCTGAATCCATCTTGCTGTAACATATAGGTGTATCGCCAAATCCAAAACACGTCTCTAGTGCCTTTGTCACCGGAACAACACTTCCTTAATGTAATTAATCGTGTAATTAATCGCGATTAATTATTTTAAAAACTCGTTAACGTGATAAGTTGCGATTTTAGCGAACACGGCAAATGAATACCGGTCGGGTCCAGTCAATGACGCAACCGTGAGTGTTCTCTCTCCTCTGTGGCCGCAGGCACTCTTACATATGATTGATCAGCTCATGCAAACTGGAGGCCTCACAGACAACAAAAAGGTGTCCATCTTTCTGGACGTAGTGGAGTGGGTTCTGAGATTGGTTGGACCTTTCATAAAAACCCCCAGAGCAATGAGATCCAGCACCACCACAGGTAAGTCCAGCTGCAATACAGCGGGTTCCTTCTAGAATTTTTTAATATGTAATATATTTGTCTTCAGATTTGGATATTCTTTCATACAGTGGACCTGTGTCACCCTCTGGGTCTGTGACCTTATCAACCAAGCCAGTCAAGTTAGATATCCATTTGGAAACGGTGGCTGGAGATTCCTGGCAGTTCCAAGGTAGCGGTTACGCCCATCGGTTGGATTATGAAGACATCACCTTGATTGTGGTGTCCTGGGGCCGTTACAGGCTTTGCAACCGTGTTTCTCCTCAGCTACACGGACATGGAGAACTTCACTGAGGGCTTCTACAGTGGCATGAATGCACAGAAGAACCGGAGCTTCATCGTCAACTCCAAAGTGGCCACCGTCTCCGTCACCAACACCAACACAAGTCACCTGGAAAAGCCGGTCACGCTGACATTTAACCACATCAAACAGGTAAACGAGTCAACAACAACAGAGGTGGCGAGAGGCTGTTTTCATGATGTTTTCATGATGAAAAATACAAGTACCTGTAAATGTGTAAACTGTCGCTCCTATGCCGATGCGTGTGCGTGCGTGCGTAGCGATGGGTTGATTGGGAACAAATCGGCTTTTTGAAATGGACACGCGCCGGCTCGTTTTGTGGTCGGGAGCCGATTGTGAGCCGATTCGGTTTTTTACTTTAAGGTACGGGATTTTGGGAGAAGTCAAATAAACAACTCAGTCAGGACATTTAGTGTTCTTGATGCATTGCGCTATTATGTTACAATGCTAACATTAGCATGCTAACTGCTGGCAAGCTAATGTTAGCATAGTAGTCTTTTTTTGCCTTTTTTTTTAAGTACAGACTTACAGGAAGGAAGGCTTAGTGTTCCCATGTTAAGTATTAGCATGCTGATGTTAGCATTGCTTGCATGTTAACATTAGCCTAGCATAGCAGCATTTTTGCCATTTTCATTAGTTCCGCTAACATGCTATCTTTAGCATGCTAATGTTAGCATTGCTAACATGTATTGTTATGCAACTTACTGCTAATTGGGCATTACCTTTTGTGACATTTATTTTATCTATTTCTAAATTTTTTGGATAGCTTCAGTCTTTTCAAAATCCCCTTAGATTTGGGTCTTCACGTTTTTATTTGACATTTTATGACACTAAAAAAAATACTGAACGGTTTTCTTTTCATCACAGTGCATTGGTTTATACAAAATCCTACTAAAATGATAGTATCTTCATCTTTGTACATAACCTTATAAATTATCAACAAAATTGTGTATTATATAGATTATTTTTAAATAAATGTACAAATACGCTTAGTTCTAATAAGTATTAGCATGCTACCGTTAGCATTGTTAGCATTCTAACATTAGCGTAGCAGTATTTTTAGCCAGTTTCATTAGTTTTATCATTGTGGACACTTATTGCTATCTTGCTAGGTTTAGCATGCTAACATGCTAACATATACATAATCTTACTAAATTATCTACAAATATGTGTATTATATAAATCTTTGTTTAAAAACCTATGTCTTTAAATAAATGCACAAAAACACTTCATGCGCTATCATGTTACGTATTAGCATGCTGACGTTAGCACTGCTAGCATGCTAACATTAGCATGGCAGCGTTTTCAGCCGTTTTCGTTTTATTCTTGGCGGACACGTAGCGCTATCGCTCTCGGTTTAGCATGCTACCGTTAGCATTGCTAACATGTAGAAAAATATTGCATATAATCATACTAAATATTATGTCTGTAATATGCATGTACCATTTTTTTCTACCTACTGCTAATAATTGGTCATTACCTTTTGCAACTTATGCTACTGAATTCTTGTGACAACAATTACTATGACGATTCGACCAATATCAGTCTTGTGTATAATTTTGACCTTTAATGGTACTGAATAAAGAAAAATACTGTCCATGCTGGGCTCTCTCTTATTAATAACATCCATATGGTTGCCTTTCCCAGGTGAATGGTAGCCACCACATCTGTGTGTTCTGGAATGCCTCCCATCAGGGCGGCACCTGGTCTTCTAGCGGCTGCACCGAGGTGGAGTCCACCCCTGAATTCACCGTGTGTTCCTGCAACCACTTGAGCACCATGGCTGTGCTGATGGCCCTCTATGACATGGAGGTAAAAACTCTTCCCAGTGACACCCTTAAGCTCGAGTTTCTCATCCGATTGTCTCTTCTCAACAGTATAGGTTTGAGTTGCAGCTGTTGACCCGGTTGGGCTTGTCCCTGTCTCTCGTTTGCCTGCTGCTGTGCATCCTGACCTTCTCGCTCATCCGCCCCATCCAAAGCCCCCGGACCACCATCCACTTGAACCTGTGCATCAGCCTATTCATCGCCATCCTCCTCTTCCTCGGAGGCATCTCTCGTACAGACCACGACGTGAGTCCAAAAAGGCATATTAACAGTTTGGTTCTGTTGAAAGTAGCTTGGCTCATTTTAAAATGGTATTTGCAGTCATCCCTCGTTTAGCATGTTGAATTGGTTCCAGACTCGATCGTGATAAGTGAATTTCCACCAAATAAGAGTTCTTATTTATAAATTAAACCTTTGGTTGTTTGAACATAGAAACGTTTTTTACGGCCTTCTAAATAAGGCGTTAACATCATTAGAGCCTTCCAGACAGGAAATAACACCCCTATGCACTCATATTACATATTACCCAATATAGCAGACGTAATAACGCATAAAATAGACTGACATCATAGGGGGAGTAACTTCTTGTGTAACATTACTGACACCTAGTGACCAGTGTAAAATACTACATATCACTGTGTCTTTGGAATGCCCTATATTTGTATTTTAGTTCATTTGAGGTCATTTTTGTGCTTGAAAATGCTTAATTTTGGCCCAAAAAATATACAGTTTGATTAAAAATGCATATATTTGTCTGTAGTCAAAAACAAAATAGCAATAGTTTATAAATATATTTTGGAAAACTGTGATAAAGGCACAAAATTAGAAATGCGATGTGGCAAAGGACGACTGTACTATTATTTTTGGACTACTGTCACACTGCTGGTAAGCTTCCATACGCAAGTAACGATGGAAATGGCAATAAAAACACATTAGTGACATGTGAGAATTAACAATCGTTATCTAAGGCTTGTAAATTTACAAGAATAAAGTCATACATTTATGAGAAAAGTGGTAGATTTGCTAGAAGATAGTTATGAAAAAGTTATGAGAAAAAAAGTTGTAAATTTATGAGAATAAAGTTGTAAATTTAGGAGAAAAAAGTCATAAACTTACTAAACCAAGTTGTAAATTTAGGAGAAAAGTTGTAGATTTACAAGAAAGTTGTAAAAGTTGTACATTTATAAGAATACAATAGTAACTTTTAAGAGAATAGAGTATTACATTTAGGAGAAAAAGATCATACATTTATGAGAAAGAAATCATACGTTTATGAGGAAAAAAAGTTATAAATTTACAAGAAATTAAGTAGTACATTTGTCAGAAAAGATGTAGATTTACAAGAAGAAAGTTGTAAGGTTACGAGAAAAAAAGTTGTAAATTTACAAGAAATAAAGTTGTAAATTTAAGAAAATAAAGTAGTAAATTGGACAGAAAAAAATGAAATAAATCATACATTTATAAGAAAAAAAAGTTGTACATTTACAAGAAATAAAGTAGTAAATTTGTCAGAAAAAAATCATACATGTATAAGAAAAAAGGTTATAAATTTGTGAGAATAAAAGTGGTACATATATGCGAATAAAGTGGTGACATTACTTGTCCGAGGGAAAATAGAGCATAGTTCTTCAGCAAGGAAGAAAACTTTCCTCTTGCTTCAGGCAAGCCTTTACTTATTTATATATTTATTTCTATTTATTTATAACATGCTAGCAAAATAACACAGTGGAGCACAAACAGATTAGCATGTCCAACCTTTCTCTCTTTCGCCCCAAAGGTGACATAAGTCCTCCCGTTTCACGGGTGTCTCCTAAATGTACGACTTTATTCTCATAGATTTATGACTCGAGATGTTTTAATACTCCGTCGTAACAGGCATCGCCTAAGACAGCTATGAAAAGGGGGAACTTACTGTATGTGACTTTTGGTTTTGGGCATGTGGAGGGGGTGGGATAAGGAAGGCACATAATAGGAGTAATATAATGACCTTATTCTAGTAAATTAGCAATTTTATTCACGTAATACTGTTTTTTTCCCGTAAATTCCTGACTTTTTTCTCTTAAATGTTCCACTTTGTTCTTGTAATGTTGCAATTTTGGCTTTTTCTCTTAAACTTCATTCTTGTATTTCAACTTTTTTTCTCATACATTTGCCCCTTTAATCTGGTAATGTTATTATATTATTGTAAATGTACTAGTTTTTGTACTAGTTAACTTTACTCTTGTACAGCTTTTTTTTCTCATGTGAGCACAGTCTAAAACACCCTGGCTCGAAAATAGCGCACTCACCAAATCAAAGCAGGCAGGTGTGAACACATAGCAGTGGATAAGTTCTTCCTTCTGCAAAAAAAGACTTTCTTCCTGCTGCCAATAGACTGGCTGTGCAGTGGTGGCCGGCCTTCTTCACTTCTTCTTTCTGGCGTCCTTCTGCTGGATGTGTATGGAAGGCGTGCAGCTCTTCAGGATGGTCATCATTGTGTTCCACACCAACTTCCGTACCTTCTACATGATGGCAGGCGGCTACGGGGTCCCGGCTGCGATCGTGGCTATCTCGGCTTTTCTTAACCCCAAAGCATACGGCACAGAGAACTAGTAAGTACTCTGGTGATTTTGTAGTTTAAAGTCACCACAGCGCTTGCAAATATTTTATTATATTATAATATTATTGCAAATAACAGCTGCTGGTTAAATCTGGAATTCATCTGGAGTTTTTGGGTCCCGGCTTGTGTCATCATTGCTGTAAGTACCAAAAAATATATCCGATTTAGTATAACAGCTCCACCAATGATGCCTTTTTGGTGTTTTCCAGATAAACATTGTCTTTTTCATCATTACCATTTGGAAGCTGGCGCAGAAGTTCTCAGATTTAAACCCAGACCTGGACACCTTGCAGAAAATTAAGTAGGTTGGCATGTGTGAGCACCTTAAAGCAGGGGTGCCCATTCCTTTTTCTTTACCTTCCTCAAATATCCCCTCCCTTTTTGTGCTTCTTTGCCGACCCCTGCAGGGTATTCACCGGTACTGCAGTGGCCCAGCTGTGCGTGCTGGGCACCACATGGATCTTTGGCTGTTTCCAATTTGAGGAGAGCACAATAGTCTTGTCTTACCTGTTCACCATCTTCTCCAGCCTCCAGGGGCTCATGCTTTTCTTAGCACACTGTGTCTTCTCCAAACAGGTCAGCCACAACACGTCGCCCAAATTGCACTCACAGAATCAAGACAAATGTTTTTGGTTTCAGGTAAGGGACGAGTACGAAAGCATGCTGTGCAGATTTTGGGCACCGCTGAAGAAAAACTACAGAGACTTCAGCTCAAATTCCAGCAAACAGCAGGTACTCTTACAATACATGCACAGCTACACACAAAACACGTTGGAGTGTTAAGTATACGTTTTTCAGAAAAACTCGCCTTTACTAAAGTTTACTGACTTGAAAGAATATTTCTTACACTTTTGTCATGTTTTTGTGAAATTTGTGCAAGAGAGACCAATACTGAATGTTCGAAAAGTAGAATCTCTTGTTTATAACTGGAATATTTTCGTAGTTAAAGCATAAAAAACCTGTTTACGACCCTCTAAATAAGGTTTTAAACATTAATAGCGCCTTCTAGACAAGAAAAAACACCACTATAGTCACCTTTACACTCCGGTTACCCATATAGTAAACATAATGAGAGAACATGTGCCATGAACAAGAGTCGTGCTCATGTTGCTATAAATGTGTTCCTTAAGGGGGCAGAGTGGTAGGCGGACAGGAAGGGATGTTGGGGTTTCAGAGGTGAGTTTTAGCTTGGCGTGGGGTTTGCGACTCTCGTGCACGCTGTGAGAGCTGGACGATCTGAGGTTGAATCTCCGTTGGGCATCTCTGTGTGGAGTTTACATTCTCTCCCTGTGGGTGTGGTGATTTTCTCCGGGTGCTTCGCTTTCCTCCGGCTAATTGGAGACTCTAAATTGTGAGTGTGAATGGTTGTCTCTCTGTGCCCTGCCATTGGCTGGCGACCAGCCAAGTTTGTATCCTGCCTGTCCCCCAAAGTCAACTGGGAGAGGCTCCAGCATACCCCCGGGACCCTAAGGAGGACAAGCGGCATAAAATGATGGCTGTACTTGGATTTAGGCGTATTGAATAAAAATCTGTTTTACAATACAAATCAAATACAATTAATTGTGGGGGAAATGTGTCGTTTGTGTACAGTCAGTGTGACAAAGCATGATCCGGAGCAATAGATCACACCGAGCATATTTTTTCCATCCTGCTGACAGAGCAGCCGGGCCTCTGCTGATAATGAACGAGCAATAAAGTTGTCAGTGGTGACTGATTGTCTCGTCTCTATCTTCCTGTCATCCCAAGGCGTCCAGGAGCAGCCAGGACACGGCAGAATCACGCCTCTGAAGAGCGCAAAACTCTCATTCCTTCATCATACTCAACAACCGCTGGCCGTCATCGATTTGCACTTCTTGCACGAGTCTGCAAAATGATCCCAAGTGCAGGATTTTTTCACTAGGACTGCATTGGAAGCCACCGACATGCAAATGTTAATCGTGTCACAGTAATTTGGCATTCTGTTGTCCAAACTGAGAAATTGAGTCAATGTGTTGAAATGACGCCAGCCCAAGTGCATAATATGCTTCATGCATAGTCTTCCCATTTGTTTCATAAGTGGATTGAAACCAAATTATCAAAATGATAAATAATTCCATCAAGCCTGTCAGCTTGCATCACCCAGGTACTGTATCTAATTAGCCCACATAAGCTTATTTGACGTATTTAAATTTACATTGAGTATTGCCTGAGTGTGTAGTGTTTCCTTGTACTGATGTGCTGTATATATGAATTTATATTGATAAAGTTCAAAAACAAAAATTAATTAGGCTACCTAAGTCTTTGTTTGAAATGTTTTTCAATAATATTTTGCTTCTTTACAACACACAGACCTTCAGCCCAGATTATATCCAATATGGCTAAAAGTCAAGGGTAGAAAAGCCCCTGAGAATCCTCACTAGATATCATGGAGCAACAGGTCGTTATGACAGTTTCCTGTGTTTGCTTCGGGCAAGTGCGCACTTTGTCATTGCACCTAACCAATCACCAGCATCTGTGATCATTTGTACAGAATTAGGAGCGAGACGGTGGACTCTCAGAGTGGGTGATTCTGGATGGATCGATTCACTGACTCAAGCCAACTCTGTTAACACCGGATTCACCCGATGACTCCTGAGTTGACCGACGCAAGTCATCTGACTCACTGCAAACAACACAAACCGCTTCAGTAACTTGACTTTAACGGTTGATTTGACTCAACAGAAACAACACAAACGCTGATGATCCTGCTTAAGTGCTTCACTTAACTCGAGTCGGCAGAAGCACAGTCTTGGATGATTCTGATGAGTTGATTGGCTGACTCATTGGAAACGTTGAGTATTCTGCTGAAATGATTCACTTACGCAAGTCAAAAATTTAGCGGATTCACTGAAAAACAGCAGCAGACTGAGGTGATTCTGCTGAATTGATTAACTGACGACTCATCGGAAACGCCACAGATTCATTTTGATCTGGTTCAGAAACTTGAATGTAATGATTTAAATTTGCGGACTCAACAGAAACAACACAAACACTGATGATTCTGATGAATTGATTCACTGACTCAAGTTAGCAAACTAAACAAGTTAGATAACTTACTGGAAACGCCACAGATTCATTTTGAACCGGTTCAGTAACTCAAATTGACTCAACAGAAATAACACACAGATTTTACTGACCAATTGATTCACTGACTCAAGTTAGCAGATTCACTCGAAAAAAATAGCTGACTCACTGGAAACGCCACAGATTCATTTTGATCCGGTTCAGAAACTTGAATTTATTTAAATTTGCAGACTCAACAGAAATTACACAAACACTGATGATGCTGACAAATTGATTTACTGACTGAAGTTAGCAGACTCACTCCAAAAAAGATGACTCGTTGGAAACGCCACAAATTAATTTTGAACCGGTTCAGTAGCTTAAAATTGAATGGTTGATTTGAATTTGTGGGCTCAACAGAAACAATACAAACACGGATGATTCTGATGCACTGATTCACTGACAAGTTAGCAGACTCACTCAAAACAAGTCATCTGACTCACTGGAAACGCCACAGATTAATTTTGATCCGGTTCAGTAACTTAAACTGAATGGTTGATTTGAGTTTGTGGGCTCAATAGAAACAAGCACTGATGATTCTGATGAATCAACTCACTGACTCCAGTCAAAACATTTCGCAGATTCACCGCAGACTGAGATGATTCTGATGAATTGATTCATTGACTGGTGGTTTGGTTTGGTGTTCACCAAGGTGCTCATGATAGCAATTAAATGAAATTAATTGAAAAAGTGATTTCTAAAAGTACCCATGTGAACTTTAGTGAGTGACTAGCCCATGTCAATAAATATACCGTCTGTAGAGGATAGTAGTGGTCTAAAACAGTTGATACCTGCTGGGTGAGCTTCCTGTTCAGCAAGCTCAGTGACACTTACGCAACATTTTATTTAGTAATCTGTGCCACTGGTACCATTGGCACTGCGACTGCCAGCAAATCCGGTGTGAAGAAAAAGGGGTGGTGTCAATATCATCCAATGGAAATAGCGGCCCGCTTGACGAGCAGGTGGCTGGATCAATAGCCGAGCTCCTTTTTGGCGCTCACGTGACAAGTGGGCGGTTGCTTAGTCGGCGACGTCTCTTCAACATGGAGTGCAGAAAAAAAGGACCACCCTAAACTTCTCAATTCGATTTATATCGGTTTAACTGTGCGGATACAAAAACAATGGACACACAAATGTAACCGCCAGAAGCTTACCTGGATCGGATCTTCACGTACGTCGAACGAGATTGGAGCGGCTCTTTTGTTTGTTTGTTTGTTTGTTTGTTTTACAGCAACCACGCTAACCAATCCGCAGCGGCACATGAAACTCTCGCAACTAGTTTAAAAAAAAGAGAGGACGCCATCTCGTCCGAATAATCGTCAGGACACAAACTTGAGTTAAATCAAGTTGAGGCGTGACCTCCGGTGAGGGTTACTGGGTTAAAGGCGACGCCGCGTGTTTATTGGAGGTAAGTTGGGTCCATGCCATTTGAGGTTAGCCTAACACGCCTGATTTGTTAACTAATATATGTGATGAACGGAGTTCATCATCCTTGCACATGTAAACATGGATCTCTAGGGCTTCCGTAACTTTCACTCAAACGAGACAATCTTCAACTGTGTCATTCATGCTTTACCATTTTTACTAGGGGTGTAACGATTCGTTTTTACGCGATTCGATTCGTGGTTGCCGATTCCATTCAAGGGCAATATTTGTTGACTCGTTTACAACGATACGATCCGTAACGACTCAGCACCTTCAAATCGATTCAGTAACTTTTTAGCCAAAAATCCTAGCATGTGAAATAAATAGCTGGATACTGAAATAAATTCCCTTTGCTTTTTGTAAGAGAATCAGGTACACATTAATTATGGATATGAACAAAAAGGTGAACAATTCATAACAATTGTGTTCACATTTTATTTGAATAAGGTGCAACCAACACTTCAGATTGAATTAACAAAAATAAATGAACAGGTTGAATGAGTAAGTCTATCCGAATAAATGTGACTAACTTTAATTTGATACTTATTTCACTTCACTAATCAAAAGTATTAGTTGTTTCGCACCATCAGATTGGCAGATAGATATGAAAGTGAATGAACATCCTACATCGTGTAACGTCTGCACAGACGCTATCAGAGCTACGAGGAGGCGTTTGATCAACACGCTTATCATTGCAAGGAAAAAATTGCACACACGCCAGAACAACAGTGGCTCCCAAACGACAAGCCCCCCCCCATTCAACCAGAACACAAACATGCACAAACTTAACACTCGCTACGTACCTTTTATCTTGTCCTGATGCTCCCATCCGTGAGTTTGAAAGGCTTCAAGTTGGACCTAACTTTGGATGTGGTTTAACACTCCGTATACATCCCGTACCAAATTGAAGAGGAAGGAGTAATCTAGCTCAACAAGCATGTATACCAATGAAAACATCAACAACAAAAAATACACCCCATATCCTATGAAAACTTGCATATTTAACGACGTCCACACACATTTTTCTAACAGAGCGGGCACGATCAGCATCACATGACCTCATCCATACGCCGATCGACATATGTCGCCTGGAATGGCAAGTTGGGGAACACACATTGATGTAGTTGGATCACAGGAATATAAATCGATACATCGATCTAGTGAATGGATCGTTACACCCCTAATATTTACTTATCGTATATACATTATATATGTTTATACTGTGTATATATATATATATATATAAGAGTACATGACTGTGCAACAAGATGACCTTATCGTTGCATCTCCTTAGCTATAGAATGCACAATGTGGCAAGTGTATCCGCCTCCCTGGGCTCCATGGGGCTGCTGCGTCTCTGTGGCGTGTCCTGGTCCTGGAGCGTTGCAGCAGGACTGGGCATGTATTTGAGCACCAGAAGCTGGAAGTATTTCTACATCGCGGCGCGGACTGCCAAGAGAGACGTGAAGTAAGTCAAACAGTGTCGGTTACATTCGGCAAACAGACCTTGGAGATCAGGGATATCCAACTGGCAGTTTGTGGGCCTAATCAGGCTCGTGAAGATCGGCTCAGGACTTCTGTTCAGAGTCTGTTATTATTAATAAAACAACTAAATCAATATTACATTAATTCAGCACGCTGTTTCATGGTTGAATACAGACTGCCATTAGTAAAAAAAAAAAGTCAATATTATACATATTAAAACAAACTCAACATGTTTTTTGCCTAAATTAAACATTTTCAAGCAGAAAATTGCTGCATGAACAAAAATATATATTTAAGGCATTCAGAAGACTCATTCAGATACACTGTGAATGATATGTAGTATTCTACACGGGTCACTAGGTGTCAGTAATGTGACTGTCATGATAGTGAGACACACACACCAGACTTGATCTCCTGAGCAACAGGCTTTCATTGCAGGATTGAATTATCACCCAACAATTCCTCATAAAAATCCCAAATCCTGCTATTTCGAGGGCTGTACCACGGCTCAGTGCGTAGCACGTTGGCCTCACGGTCAGGAGACCACGGTGTAAATCTCCGCTGGGCATCTCTGTGTGGAGTTTGCATGTTCTCCCCGTGCGTGCGTAGGTTTTCTCCGGGTACCCTGCTTTCCTCCCATTTCCAAAAACATGCATGTTAGCTTAATTGCAGACTCTAAATTGTCAATCTGTATGAATGTAAGTGTGACTGGTTGTTTGTCTGCCCTGCGATTGACTGGCGACCAGTCCAGGGTGTACCGCACCTCCCTTGCCAAAGTCAGCTGGGATAGGCTCCAGCATACCCTTAAATGTAATGAGGATAAGCGGTATAGAAAATGGATAGATGGATGCTATTTCGGCAGTTATCCACGCCAACCTAAAACTCAACTCTGAACCTCCGATGTCACTTCCTGTCTGCCCTCCACTCCACTCCCCTAGAGAACACATTTACAGCAACACACATGCACACGAGTCCTTTTTTGTCTTAAATGGCCTATCTACTGTATTCTTATGTCTACTATATTGGGTAATACGAGTGTAAAGGTGACTATAGGGGTTTTAGTTTATGTCTAGAGGGCTCTAACAATGTTAAAAATATATATTTAGAAGGTCGTCAATAGTTTTTCTAAGCTCTATGTATAAATCCCATATTTCCGAGAAAATATTTATTTTAGTCCATGTGGAATAATGCATGGTACTCTCTGCAGTTTTGTTGTTGTTGTGAAAACAGAATTTTGTCACAGTTCTGACATTGGACATCAGGTGTAGCACATGTGTCCAGATTTACATAATTACTTGCTCATCCCTTGTCTTTGTCCTTTGACGCCAGGGGTCTGTATGTGCTGCTAAGAGTGAGGCTGGCGTTGTGGCGCTTCATGCGCAACGGAAGCAACATCCTCTCCATTTTCGCCCGGACGGTGAAACGCAACCCAAACAAGATTGCGCTGATCTACGAGGCCACCGGGGAAACGTGGACCTTTGCCCAGCTGGATGAGCTGTCCAACTCAGTGGCCAACTGGGCGAGAAGTCAGGGCTGGATTTCAGGGGATGTGGTGGCCCTCTTCATGGAGAGTCGGCCGCTGCAGGTGGCGCTGTGGCTGGGCTTGGCCAAGGCCGGGGTGGAGGCTGCCCTCATCAACTTCAACCTCCGCGGCGACTCCCTTCTGCACTGTGTTGGGGTGTCGGCATCTCGGGCTATTGTGTTTGGAGCCGAGCTTGCTGATGGTAAGAAAGCTGCGCTTGTGTTTTCAATTTTAGAAAATCGTCATGACATCTTTCTGCCTACCTATCAGCCATGTTGGAGGTCAGTTCCTCCCTCAGCCAGTCCATGTTGCGGTTTTGTACCGGAGATCTCAGCGCTCATCAACTGGCCTATCTAGCCGCGACACCACTGGACCCTCTTTTGGCATCGATGCCAGGGCACGCCCCTTCACCTTGCATCCCCCAGAAAAGCATGAACGGTGAGTAGAGATTCTTTTAAAAAAATAATTTATTTGTATTTTGTAATTGTACCAAATCATTTTAGTTCTTTGTCTCATTAGAATGTGAAGTGTATGTCCCATAGACAAACCGAATATGAAAGCTTGTTCTAGTGTAGGTCACATACATACATACATTTTGCCATTTATATTATTACAGTGGACACGAGATGCAAGATTGTGAATTATGGCATCGCTACTATAAACGATAATACAGTAATATGGAAGTGGCGGCGTGGAAGGCATTAGTAGAAGGTTCACCTGCAATCCAAC
Source organism: Oostethus manadensis (assembly GCA_024372805.1). Classification (NCBI taxonomy): domain Eukaryota; kingdom Metazoa; phylum Chordata; class Actinopteri; order Syngnathiformes; family Syngnathidae; genus Oostethus; species Oostethus manadensis. Next base: position 485,495 of record QODF01000148.1, on the reverse strand, counting down.
CTACCTTCATTGCAAGTTGAACAGCTGCTTTCTACTTGTTGATGTCCAAACAGAAGCTTTAGTAGTTGTACATTTGACCAAAGTGTACTTAAAATTTGTCAGATCAGTCTACGCATATTTTCCGAGGGTTCATAAGACACCTACACATAGAACCATCCGTGTTGACAATTAAGCAACGTGGTTGCTGTTTAGTGAGTAAGGGTGCGAATTTAAGTGTTTCTTGCGTCATGCATTTGTACAAGCTATCAACAAAGGTGGAGAATCCCCCAGAGTAGGCGCGCGGGAGTGATCTCCACCTCCGTAACGCTGTGCAATGTACGTCTGAAAGCTATTAAAAAAACACCATAACACAACCCAGCTCTTGACCAAGAAAGTAGAGTTTGGACATAATTATTTGCGGCGGTGTTGCACCACATCTACCTGGCAAAGCATGCATGTGTGTCCAAAGTGTGGTGCATGGGCTATCTGTTGAACGTGGCTCATTGGGGCAAAAGTGGTAGCATAGAGCAAAAAGGTATAAGGTAACAAGGAAAAGCTTAAAAAGTTACTAATAACTAATAAAAACACGAAGATTTGTTTTTGAATTTACATGTTATTATATTTTTTAAATTATAAATATTAAAGGACAGCTGTACAGCCGTGACATAAATAGACAAAGACAAGTAGACAAAAGAAAACCAGTGAGCTGTATTATTATTATTATTATTATTATTATTATAATTACTGTTATGAGACAATATATTATTGTAACAGTGGTTTATTTGGTCTCAGAAATACTTGTAGGACAATATATATAAAAAATACCTGGATTGTTTTTTCTGAATCAGTTAAATAAAAGTCTTTTTGTGCAGTCATATTTTTTCATTGTACTTTTACTAAAATGAATGTTAAAATCTTGTCGCTTATTCCCATGGACCCAGTCTTGTGTATCATCCGGTCTTGTGATACCCTATTTTACTATGTTTGTAATTTATATTTGATTTGATTTATTGTACAAAGTATTAGTTATATATTTACATTATTACCAATAATAAAAGCAAATATTTTGTGATATGTTCTATGTCAATTAGATTAATGTTGCATACATATATTATATATATATAATATCATTGTAGTGTCTAACTGGATTCACTGTGCTCTTCTCTGCAGATCATTTGTTTTACATCTACACTTCTGGCACCACAGGGCTACCCAAAGCTGCTATTGTTGTGCACAGTCGGTATGGTACCCCTCACTCGATGTTCTCTCTTAAATAAAAATGAAAAAAAAGGCGCACATTTGTCTATAGACTGAGAATGTTTGCGTGTTCCCACCACAGGTACTACAGGATCGCCGCTTTCGGCTACTATGCTTTCAGCATGCGCCCGGATGACATCATCTACGACTGTCTTCCTCTCTACCACTCGGCAGGTTTTTAAAATATTTGATAGTGCTTTTTTTCCGCAACTAATCAAAGCAACTGGTGTATTAACTTTCCTCTGTGCAAGGTAATATTATGGGCGTGGGCCAGTGCCTGATAAACGGCGTCACCGTCGTAGTGAAGAAGAAGTTCTCAGCAAGTCGCTTCTGGGATGACTGCATCAAGTACAACTGCACTGTAAGCAAATTAGCATTTTTGTTGGTTAAATTAAAGTGATGTCAGTGTTTTATATGGTTATTTAAACATCAGACCTCCTATTTCCTCACAGGTGGTCCAGTACATTGGAGAAATATGCCGCTACCTCCTTTCTCAGCCCGTGCGGCCGTCGGAAAAGGGCCACAAGGTTCGCATGGCTGTAGGAAACGGTCTACGGCCCAGCGTGTGGGAGGCCTTCACCGATCGCTTTGGGGTGAAGCAGATCGGGGAGTTCTACGGGGCGACTGAATGTAACTGCAGCATCGCCAACGTAGACGGCAAGGTCTGCAATCACATGTCCATTCTTGACAAATACTGTACTAAACTACAGTAAAGCGACCTAATTCTGCGTCTCCAGGTGGGCGCATGTGGGTTTAACAGCCGCATCCTGCCCAACATTTACCCCGTCCGCCTGGTCAGAGTGAATGAGGACACGCTAGAGCTGGTCCGGGACAGCCGTGGCCTCTGTGTGTCCTGCCAACCCGGTGACTAATCAGCCGCTTTTCTTACTAATCTTAAAAATGACGTGGATGTTCCTCACTCCATACGTACTTGTTATCCAGGAGAGCCAGGGCTTCTAGTGGGTCGCATCAACCAGCAGGACCCCTTGAGGCGCTTTGACGGCTACGCTAATCACGACGCTACGAGGAAGAAAATAGCCCATAATGTCTTTAAGAAGAACGATTCGGCATACTTGTCAGGTTAGCAGTCATGTTTTGCTTTGGTCTAAATATAGTCAGTGGGAAAATAATGATTATTTCCCTCCTATGTCTCCTAGGTGACGTTTTAGTGATGGACGAGCTGGGTTACATGTACTTCCGTGACCGTGGAGGCGACACCTTCCGCTGGCGAGGAGAGAACGTGTCCACAACGGAAGTGGAGGGCATACTCAGCAGCCTTCTGGGTCAGACAGACGTGGCCGTGTACGGCGTTGCAGTTCCTGGTAAGCTTGTGCACGTGTTGGTGTTGCTATCACTCGGGTTATATACCAGTTCTGTTCCTAGACTGTGATGTAGGTCAAGTATTGGTGTCAGATCAGTCAGACCTAAACGAGAAAAGCACTCGGAGGGCACAGACCTCCACCAAGCGCCATAGTCCCCCCCCCCCCCCCCCTTATTGTGATTTACGCCATAAATATTAGTCCTACATTTATTTGATCTACATATTTAGATTCCTTGACCATGAAAACATACATATGTTAAAATGCTAATGTTAGCATTGTGTCTCCTTAAGTGAATTTTCATGAAAATCACACAGAATGCTAGTATGCTCAGGTTAGCATGATAGCAATGCTAACATGCTAATGTTAGCATGCTAACACCTAGCATAATAGTGTATACCTGAATGGCTCAGAGTGCACAGACCTCCGCCAAGTGCCATAGTTACTCCCATATTGTCATGTACACCATAAACATTAGTCCTACATTTATTTTATCTACATATTTAGATTTCTTGACCATGGAAACGTACCTTGGGAGGGATTGAATGACTTAAAGAATGCTTTAAGAATGTGTTTATATAAGTGTCAAATCAAGACAGCGGCTAAGAATGCTAATATGCTAATATTAGCTTGTTAGCAATACTAATATGTTAATATTAGCACGCTAACACCTAGCATAATACTGTCTACCTATGAAAATGGCTAAAAATGCTGCTATTCTCATTTTAACATGCTAGTAATGTTAGCACACTAATACCTGTGACAATATTGTTGATATTGTGTTTAATACAATCATGAAAACAACTAAAAAGGATACTAAGGCCGATGTTAGCATGCTAGCAATCCTATCATGCTAACATTAGCATGGTAACACCCAGCATGATAGCGGTAAGGGTTTATGTATGTGTCTACCCATGAAAATAGCAAAAGTTGCTAGCATGCGAACATTAGCATGTTAACACCTAACTTTATAGCTAGAGTTATACACACAAATGCCGAAAATGGTCCTATATGCAAAGTTAAAAAGCTTTGCGGAGGTAATTACTTACTGTTAGCTCTGTGCGTGTCGTGCACACTTAATGGGAGAACCTGTATGCCGCTTGAGGTATTATCACTTCCATTTCATAGTAGCAGATTCTTCGCATGTTACAAACTTGATCCTTTATGATAGCCGCTGCATTTCAGCAGCTTTGACTGGGCATGCAGCCAATGTTGATTTGTCCGCCGAGGGTCCTAACGTGTCGAATTTGATTTCCACTTTGTTTTACACGCTGCTGCCAAATGTGTCTGCCTCACCGTCTTGGGGAGTCCTAATGAAGATTACACTTAAATACACTGCTCAAAAAAATGAGAGGAACACTTTGAAAACACATCAGATCTAAACGGGGGGGGGATTATCTTGAACATCTTTCCTGATAATAAGTAGGGGATGTATTAGTAACAAAATGATGCCACATAATTTGATAGAAATGAAAATGATCACCCTATAGAGGGGGGAAATCAAAGACACCCCAAAAATGAACGTGACAAAATGATGGAGCAGACTGGTCCATTTTGCCAAATTGTCATTGTAGCAACTCCAAATGATTGTCAGTAGTTTGTGTGGCCCCCACGTGCTTGTACGCATGCCTGACAACGTCGGGGCATGCTCCTAATGAAACGACGGATGGTCATTCTTGAAGGATCTCCTCCCAGATCTAGACCAGGGCATCACTGAGCTCCAAGGACAGTCAGAGGAGCAACCTGGCGGCGCCGGATGGACCTAAACATAATGTCCCAGAGGTGTTCTATTGGGTTCAGGTCAGGTGAACGTGAGGGCCAGTCAATGGTATCAATCACTTCATCCTCCAGGAACTGCCTGCATACTCTAGCCACACGAGGTCGGGAATTGTCGTGGAGGAACAGAAGGAACCCAGGTCCCACTGCACCGGCATAGGTTCTGACAATGGGTCCAAGGATTTCATCCCAATACCTAATAGCAGTCAGGGTGCCATTATCTAACCTGTAGAGGTCTGTGCGTCCTTCCAGAGATATGCCTCCCCAGACCATTACTGACCCACCACCAAACCGGTCATGCTGAATGATGTTGCAGGCAGCATAACGTTCTCCACGGCATCTCCAGACCTTTTTACGTCTGTCGCATGTGCTCAGGTTGAACTTGCTCTCATTGGTGAAGAGCACAGGGCGCCAGTGGTGTAGTTGCCAATTATGGTGGTCTATGGCAAATGCCAGACGAGCTCTACGGTGCTGGGAAGTGAGCACAGGGCCCACTACAGGATGTCGGACTCTCAGCCCACCCTCATGAAGCCTGTTTCTGATTGTTTTGGTCAGAGACATTCACACCAGTGGCCTGCTGGAGGTCATTTTGTAGGGCTCTGGCAGTGCTCATGCTGTTCCTCCTTGCACAAAGGAGCAGATACCGATCCTGCTGAGGGTTTAAGGACCTTCTACAGCCCTATCCAGCTCTCCTGGAGTAACAACCTGTCTCCTGAAATCTCCTCCATGCTCTTGAGACTGTGCTGGGAGACACAGCAAACCTTCTTGCAACGGTACGTATTGATGTGCCATCCTGGAGGAGTTGGGCTACTTGTGCAACCTCTGTAGCGTCCTGGTACCGCACCATGCTATCAACAGAGGTGTTGATCCAAGCCAAATGAAAAACTACAGCTGTAGAAAGTCAGTCAGTAAAGATATCAGCCAAAAGAGATGGGGAGTCAGTGGCCTCAAACTGGAAAACCCTTCCTGTTTTGGGGGCTGTCTCATTGTTGCTCGTCTGATGCACCTGATGTTGGTTTCATTAACAACAAAGCAGCTGAAACTGATTAACAACCCCCTCTGCTACTTAACTGACCAGATCAATATCCCAGAAGTTTGACTCATAGGTTACTATACGCTGATTAAAAAATGTTCCTCTAATTTTTTTGAGCAGTGTAGTTAACTAGAAAGTTAACTAGTTAACTAAAAAGATTAAAAGTGACATCCTTCCTCTGTGTAGCGACGTGACTACCTGTTAGTCCGCTAGTGTATTTATCTGCCTACTTATTACTTGAACCCCCGCACACATTACTTTTTCATTTTGTACACTATCATCCCTTGTTTATTGTGCTTTTAAGTCAATTCCTGCAAAGTAGGATTAAATATTTATACATGGACTAATTTTGTAATTAGAGCTAGAAAATCTGTTTATAACCTTCTAAAAATGTGTTTTAACATTATAACTCTTTTGAAATAAAATAGCACCCACATAGTTGTCTTTATACTCGTATTTGCTGATATAGTTGACATAAGTAATAGTAACACACAAATAAACTCACACAATAGCATTGGGAAAGTTTCTTGTTGTAGTACATTGACATGAATCTGCAATGCGTAAACATGGCATCACACTCTGACACGACCGCTAACATTTTGTACGTCACATTGTCCAACTCTTCTCTAAAGTGACACATGCGATTGCCGCAGCTTTAAACACAGAAATCTACCAAGCTAACCAGTTAACCTCCAGTTTATTTATTGTAAACATAAGAATGGGTTTGCAATTGAGGAAGGACAAAGTAAGAAGCCAAAAACGTACCACTTCCACACAGAATGGGAGAACCTCTTTCACTATGTCATGTCGGACTCTGCATGCATGGCAAAAAGTGCAAGTTGATCTCCTTTAGTGTGACAATGTGAACTCATCCCAGGTGTGGAAGGAAAGGCAGGCATGGCCGCCATCGCAGACTCCGACGGCAGTTTCGACTGCAGCAAGTTCCTGGAGAGGATTCAGGCAGCTCTCCCGCCGTACGCTCGGCCGGTATTCCTGCGACTCTCACCGAGCGTCGACACCACGGGTAACAACACTTGACTGAGGAGTTCATATTGCTCAATCACAACTTCATACTTATTACTGTATATATTTTCTCCACATATGTGTAGGTACTTTCAAAATCCAGAAGACCAGACTCCAGAGGGAAGGCTACGACCCCCGCCTCACCAGCGACCACATCTACTTCTTAAACGGCAAAGCCGCGCGCTACGTGGCTGTTGACGAGGAGCTCTATGTTGCCATAACGGAGGGTCGCGTGCCTTTATGACCACCTGACAGGAGTTTAATGCCTTCAGGAAGCACTGTAGAGGTGACCACTCACTCCTTTGGAAGTACTGTTACATGTGGTTCGTTTTTATTTAACACTGTAGTGATAAGATGCCGCGACATGTAAGGGCATTTATTGACGTCAATAACTTAAACACCTCACCCCGCATAGAGCAGCCTTCATGGCGTAGAAGGACAGTACGGTTGCTAGGACATCCCGGTTGGGAATTTTTATGTAGGATTTTTTTTTCTTACAGGATGAAGCCTCTGCACAGGAGGTTGTAGGTCAAAATACTAATAGTTTTTTTGAATGCATAGCAACAAATCTGATGTCTTTACGCCTCAAAAGTTGTATGTGCCTTATCCTTGTGTGTGTGTGTGTGTGTGTGTGTGTTTTGTAAGACTGCAAAGGAAAGTAAGGACCCCTTTTTAACTCTCACTACAGTGACGTCAGCCAGCTTTTTATCGTTGCCCTCAGAATGCTGCTTCTAACTGTAGAATTATTTAAATGTACAATTAATTGCCTCATTATATAATTATCTAATTGACTGTTAGCATTTTTAGCCACAAGTATTGCACAGTTTATTTTAAAACGGAATTTTGGTTACAAAAAATGTTTTTGCGACAAATATGTGTGTAGTTAAAAGTGGAGAAGGATTGTAATTGCATTCACAAATGCACTTACCAGGAAACATTTTGCTAGAAAAAATGACATGGCCGGCCGGATCTGGCTCTTGGGCCTTGAGTTTGACGCCTGTGATTGTTACACATATAAAATTATCCACAGTGACATCATGTAACCAGTTTTTAAATTTTTAATATGCATCCTGAAGGTGACAGGTTGTGTTTTTAACTCAAATTAAAAAATTGCATCTAAAAACATGCCTTGAGTAGTGAATTGATTATCAAACTGTGGTGTGAGTAGCACTGGTGTTACCATTTTGTGCTACTTGGGAACACTTGAAGGTTTTCTTTTTAAATCAAAATACATCCTAAAGACATGCATGATATACTGTACAATAAATGCACAAAAGCCACATGCTGAAATTTACTGAAAATCTAATTACCACAGGTGTGGCTGTAGGCAACCTCCTGGTGTAGTTTTTTGTTGTTGTTGTTGTTTAACCATGAGTCAACATCCAGCAGCTTTGTCAACCTCTGCATGCACTTTAAAACAGCAGTTGCGCTACTTTGCAGCTGCTCTGGAGCATACTTGCCATACTGTACAATGATCTCATTAGCAATATTAATGCTGGTTGAACAGTTTGGTTCTTATCGCGATTACAACATTGGCTCTGTTGCTGCTATGGCGTGCAATATACTTGTTAATATTTGACCATGTGGTCAAAGAGAGCTAAGGTTACCTTTACACTTTCTCATACACTCCAAATCATTATTAAAGATTTAAAAATGATTTGTTTTGTCGATACTCTATACATATATATAATGGATCTAGTATAGTGCCCCACTGGTATCCAGTATCATTTATAAAAGGCCCTGAAATGAACAGGATGGGCCGCTCATGGTAATTGATGATAAGGATGGGCTGCAAAAATGGTGTTCAACAAAATGTTCCTGAGGTTGTACTTGGTGTAACAACAACATCTGATATAGTATACATCAATAAATCTCCAAGGCTGGTGCATTTGTTTGACTTTATTCCCCTAACCGTCCCTCGCTTAACAACAGTTCTTCACTTTTCAGTTGATTCAGTCCGTTGAAAGAGCTATTTTTGCCGGCAGGATTTTTAGCGGATGCTCCTTGCAGGCCGTGCAAAAGTAAGGAAATGCTTTTGGCGTAATGACATCAGTGAAGGTGTACAGTGGCACTCTCTCCGCGGGGTCATAAAAGGTCACCTTGCCTCGGTCCATGTCCAAAAGCACCCTGATCACGTTTGGCTTGGTCGTCATGTTGAGCGGCTCCCAGGGCGCCGTGCAGGCTTTGTGCTCGCCGTTGCGAAAGCGTATCGTCCAGAAACCCTCAGCGGGCGTCAGCACGTGTTTGCCCTTCCTGTTGATGGACTCGCTGGCCACGCCCACCACCCAGTAGGTGTTGTCCTTCACCTCGACGCTCCAGCTGTGGCGCCCGGACGAGTAACCCTCGGCGCCCAGCATCTCTGCACTGATGTCGAAGCGCTCCGGGTTGTTTGGAAGCTTGAAGTTCTGCGTGGTGTTTTGAACCACCATCAGGTCCTCAGACAGGATGAAGCAGTTGGCCGCCGTATTGGGATCCACGATGACTGGACCTTGTGACGAAAAAGAGGCCGTGCTGTTAATGTTTTGGGGTAAGAAGCTGGCCAATAGTGATGCACTACTCCAGTAATGTAGTGCATCTACCAGTGGTTGGGCCTTTAGGCCCCAATAGTACAGTAGTACGGAGGCTGCAGGGCCTCCAAATGACTACTGAAAAAGTTGTTATATTTAAATGTATATAAATTGTTACATGTTTACTTAATTACTTTATGAATTCCCATGGATACATTTACAAGTCTTCTTCATTGATCAGAACCGGACTGTTCAGGTTGTCTTAGAAGATGTTTTGCGTCTCATGCAAGCGTCTCATGCTCAAAGACTAGATAGGACAGTTGTAGTCTGAGGGTATGGTGCATGACCGAAAGTATTTATCCTCAGTTTCAGCCTTTTGTGATGCAAAACGACAGTCGTTATTGCAGCGGGGCCTCTGGTGGGCAACGACAGTCGTTTGAGTTAGCATTCAGTTCAGTTATTTGTTAAAGGCTAAATTAGGCCAGCTCTTTCAGGAAGGGATGAAAGGACAGCGTTGTACGTGGGGGATAGGTGCTGTCGCAGACCTCCCCCTCTGTTCAGAGATGGTTTCACAACCTTGACAAACATGCCGTCCTTTGCTCCTTGTTCAAACCCTCTGTCTTGTCTTGTCCAGAATATGTACATTTTGCTAACGACTGTCGTTGGCTAGCACAGACCTGACTCCGTTGTCTCTTAACGACTTCCGTATTGCACCACAAAAGGGTTAAACTGTTCTTGTTAAAATTATAAACGGATTATAAAAGGATAAGTTATGTGGGACCTACACCATCCCCTCAGACCATAGCTGTCCTATCTGGTCTTTGAGCATAAAGCGATGAAGCGATCGATTCAATGCCCTGAGAATACACGGATGAGAATATTCACTCACTGTATATCACTATTTTCTGCATCTTCTCCCACACTTGATACTTGAGTGTTCCAAGATGTTTAGCCACGTCGATCAGAGCACCAGAAAGCATCTCTGGCTCATAGGAATTGATCCAGGTTCTGCAAATGTCCAGTAAGTTGACATTTAGTCATTGTAATCCGCCGTCCCGTGCCGTAAGATAAGCAAGCGTTTGAATCAAACGTACCTCCTGATGATTTCCTTGTAATTCTGAAAACAACAGCGAAGACCATCCTCACTGCCTGTTCTCGGCAATTCAAAATGTGGTTGGGTCATACCTTAAGAAACGGGATGTCTTGTGTTTGCATCTCCTGTTCCACCGAGCGGATCACACTGGAGAGCGACGCCATCTCTTCGTTCATCTGCTCGATGCTCTCCTGGATCAACTGGTTCTTCTGAGCCTCTTCGGCCTTCAGGGCGGAGAGCCTGGCCGCCTCCTGCTCCTTCAGGAAGCGGTGGAGGGCCTCAAATTCCGCCTTGATCTGAGTCTCCGTGTGTTCTACCTGCCACTGCATTAGGATTGGTCGGAACCAGCAGGTCAGTTTTATTTGTAGCGTCCTCACGTTTGTTGTGTTTATAACGGATCTCAACGTGCATCAAAAATGATAACATCTTCTTCTCTAATTATTCTCCAATTGTCATTGAATTGTGATTCGCCTACTTTTCCACTAGGTGGAGCCACTAAAAACCCTTTCCTTTTATAATGCATGACAAACTCAAATATGGTCAGTGGGGTACAATATTGGAACACCCTTCCTTGCTGGAGTGCTCCAAATGCGTCAGATTGTGGGGGCGTTTCTTGTGAGCTATCCTGGCTGAGTTGTCTGCATCCCTGTGGTTGAGGCAGATAGCTGCCCCTCGGCACAGTTTCCTGTATACACAGTGTGTGGACATAACTATTTCAGTTAGGTGTGTTTGGACAGTACCTTGACATGCTCCACCATGTCTTCGCACACCATTTTGGCCGTCTTGTACAGCTGCAGCTTCTCCTTCAAAGGCCGTAGGGCACCCTTCAGCTCCTCCTATGGAACCAATCACCCGGGCAGCAGCGCTTTTAATACAGGGGCGTCAAACCTGTGGTTATTTTACCCTCAGAGAGCCGCCTGTCACTCGCAAACCGTATAAATGTGTAATCACCTCTAGGTATTATTATGCATTTGATTATTATCATTTTCATTTTGTATTATTACCAACAATCTTACTTTGAACTACTGTATTGTTCATTTAAATGGGGTTTGACTACAAAAAATAAACTATACTAATATTCTGTCACAACTGATTGACAAACACAATCATTTAAAAAGATTTTAAATTAAATTAAAGTAAAATTCTATTTTACTTAATATAATACAGTGGTATGCAAAAGTTTGGGCACCTCGGACTTCCCTTTGGACATCATTAGTTGTTTGGATTTCAGTTAATTATGTCATATAGCACAGTGGTTTTCAAACTGGCTACCACAAACACTTTTCATTATTACCATATTTTTGAGGCGGGGAGGGCGCTGCAAAAAAGTTTGGGAACCACTGGCTCAATTTAAAATGGTTTATAGCAGTGGTTTTCTAACTGGGGTGAGCGCCCCCTAGGGAGGACCGGCGTCATGACAATCTTTGAGCATTCTTCTTTACAGTCAGGTTTGATGGGTTCAGGTCTGTGGGGTCACTGTGAGCCTCTGCTTGACTGAGATTTTTCTTGGCCTGCCACTGCCTGAACTTAACCAGAACTGTGCTTGTGGTCTTTCATTACCTCACTATGTTCCTCACAGTGCAAATTGACAGCTGGAATTTCTGAGCTAGCTTTTTGTATCCTTCCCCCAAAACATGATGTTGAACAATCTTTGTTTTTAGGTCATTTGACAGCTGTTTTGAGGCTCCCATGTTCAGAGAAGATGCGAAAAGCACAACTTGCAATTGGCCACCTTAAATGCCCTTTCTCATGATGACCTGTGTATATAGGTCAGGGGTCAATAAGCTTACGAAACAAATTTTGTGTCCCAATAATTAATGCTAAAGATATTCAAATCAATAAAACAACAAGGGCGCCCAAATTTATGCACCTGCCTGATTTAGTTTAAATAATTATTGCACACTTTTTGCAAATCCTAAAAACTTCACTTCTCAAATACGACCGTGTTTGTCTGCTGTATGATATATTTAAGTGATATTGCTGATCCAAACAGCTAATGATTTATAAAGGAAAATTTTGAAAATGATCAGGGGTGCCCATACTTTTGCATACCAATGTATAAATATATTTTGAAAAATGTAAAAGCTAAAATTATTATTATTAATAATACAATTAAATCATAAAAATACCCAAATTAAATACTACAAAAATATATACGGTAAAAAATATTTTATTATTTCCAGGAGGGCCACGTAAAATTATATGGCAGGCCAAATTTGACCCCTGGGCCTTGAGTTTGACACCTGTGCTTTAATACAAGGTCAGTGCAAGCAGGGGGCGTGAAGTGTAAATGCAAAAGAAACAAAAAGATGCCACGATGGGATGGCGCCTCATAAGTGGGTCACATCTGTGGAGAAGGCTCAAGCTCGGCGACCTGCTGACAAGCGTAAACCTAAACTCACGCAGCTTTGGGCCAAGTGCGTATGCTTTTCACATTAGTACTGCCGGTCTCTCATTCTTGAGAGAGGCCCAGCAAAGACGAGCGGGCAGGCATGCAGCAGAATGGACGCATTATCATAAAAACCTGCACGGGGGCTTGAGTTTCAGGCCCCCGTGCAGCAACAGTCAACCAAAAATATAGATCTATTATTAGAATGTGAATTATCTCTGCTAAACATCAACATGGACATTACGGAACGTCCGTGGCAGTGTCAAGGATGAAGAGGGGATATAAAATCAATAATTTACATAGAAATATTTAAGCAATTTCCCTTTGTGGATCAATAAAAGTTAAGTCTAATAAATGATATTAGACATAATCAATGACATGTACATATGTCACAAAAAATAACTAATAATGTCTGTAGAATCTGTATGGGGCAAATATTAAAATGACATTTAAAAAATAATAAAATTCAATAAAGAATATGATAAATATCAAAGAAATAAAAATCACAGCCAATAGGATATAAAAAATAAAATCAACATTTAATAAATATAATGTATATATTACACTAAAGGAAAATCTGAATCTCAATACATAATGTGTAAATAAAAACATAGATATATATTTTTTACAATTTAAAAACATGTTCAATGTCATATACATGATTAAAAACGACAAACAACTGGAAAGAAAATAAAAAAAATTGATCAAAATCAAAATTGACTGTAAAAATCAATCAACTTTAATATTAATAAACTGTTTGGGGAAATATCTCAATTGAAACAAAGTAAAGATGCACACTTTTTTAGACAGAAGTGGTAGCACATGTTTATTCATATCAAGTTATATGATTATTACTGATGTAAGTATGTTACCTTACCTTACAGTCATGAGCACCTTCCCCAATGGGATAGAGCCGGTGTCCTCTGTGGGCCGCAGCCTTCCCGCACATTCCGCAAATGGGCTCCAGGTCTTCCAAGCAGAAGAGTGTGAATTTCTCGCCGTGTTCGGCACAAGCCTCAGGGTCTCTCCTGCCCCTGTCGGCTGTCACGAAGGCCTCACGGGGCCTCTCCAGCACCATTTGATCCATGGAGCTAAGCAAGAAAACCAAGCCGTCGTGGACACCACCAGCTTGTGCAGAAATGTGAGCCAATGTGGACGCTATTAAGTGGACGGGAAGAGGTCACCGGGTAGGTGAGCGTGCTCGGCAGCCATGAGCAGGACAGGAAAGCATCGGGGGCCCCTCCCACTCTCCAACCCCCACCCCCCCACAGCCAGCCACGCAGGACAACCTGAGTCTTTAAGCCCAGAAATAAGTGTTAATACCCAAACTCCCAGAGGCATATCTCGTGTTGGGCCGCGCTGCTTGACTATGCATGTTGCACGTTCTCAAATAAACACCGCACGTCTAAATAGAACAAAGAGGCTTTCTTACAAGCTAGTATGTCAGGGCTCGTAAAGCCCAAGGAAGACTGCGGAGGGAAGAATTGATGACGCCAAAATATTTGAAGTTACTCCATGATATCTGAGATGCATGTTGAAAATCATACTGATAATAATAAAGCTAGGAATACTACTAATTCATATGCAAAATAAGTCACATATTGGATTCAATTGATAAAATATTAGCCTGCATGTTATTACATTTACAATTATTTCATTTACATATCATATTTGCATATTTTACAAACGTACATATTTTTGTACTTCAATTTGAAAAGGCCAAAATGAACCTGAATTATTTGTAGATACAACAGTTAAAATAACTTAAAACGTTATATCATAATAGAATTATAATTAGAAATTGTTATCGTGATATATTATTTTAAAAAGCACACTAAAATGATAAAGATTATTTTGTTCTGTGTAAAATTTGCATCTGTTCAGACTTTTTTTTTTTTTTAAATATCTTTGTATTCTTATACTAAAAAAACTAAAAAGAAAATTACTCTCATAAATAAAATACTATACACATAAATACAATTAAAATTGTCAGTGAGGTAAGTAACGTGAATATAATTTGGAGGCAATTCAGAATACTGTGTGTATATAAGAAAGGATATATTAATGGGTATTTCTGATCTTGAATATTGTGTTGGTGCATAACCGCACTGCATTATTCTCCTGAGAGCTGGCTCCTGCTCACCCTCAGACGAGCATTAATGTCCTGATTTGAACTGTAATCCAGTATTCTGTTGTGGAAGCAAATTACTACACTAAAATAGGGTGCGTACATGTGGAGTTAGAAATCTCGGGGAATACAATCCTGCCAGTAGTGCAGAGTATAACATACTTGAGTGTCCCACACAGCGTTTAAGGACACAAGTGCTATTTTAGGACACCCGGCCTGCTTTCCCACCAGGCAGGTGAGTGGACAACAATGTGCAGTGTGTACGTTTTACTATCATATTTGTTTTCAGTGGTGCAAAATGGGAAGCTACACTACTGTACTGTGCATGTGTCCTGTAGGAATATCCTACTGCATTCTGCTGGTGAAAGCTTAATCTTCCGTCATCCTCACGGACCAAATGAGTCATCTGTGTGGTCTTGTCTGCGCCGGTGGGTGGGGGGGGGCGGCAGGTTCAGAGCTAATGTAGTGTATCTGCTAACTGACGGGAGTCAACAGATGCCTACAGGCATGCCGTGCTAAATTGGTGCTACCTCCCCTTGCAAGTCACCCTTCTCACGGGCGTTCTTTTGCGATAACGTCATTCGGACATATCGCCATTAGACACACAAGTCGGTCTCAGAGGCTCCACTACAGTGTGTTGGCCTTGGTGAAGCGGTGGGCATATGCAGTACACGAGGCGGGCCCATGTAGCTAGGGGCGGGTCAGACATGTCCATGACGAAGGCGGTATTTCCTTCATGATGTCATGAAAACCAAAACGAGACCTAACCCCCTCTACTAGTCCTCTAGTAGAGGAAGATGATAGATTTTTCTCGTGTTTGGTGCCGATAAGCAGTCTCTAGGGACACATATTAGTGCGTGTGTATAACGGGGGGCCTTTAACAAACAATCATGCGCTTTTAGTGGGGTTTTTTTTGTGATGCCGTCTAAAAATGGGTCGTCTTTCCCAAAAATGAAAAGTATGATGATAACCATAGAACCGAAAATGGGACTTACTGCAACATAGGACATTGTCTGGCTGTAATTTCCATCATTAGCTCCCACATTAGCACGAATATGGAATCACAGGAGTGCCGAAATGAAAAGGAGTACCTGTGGAAGTATAAAGACAATCAATAATACAAAAATACACAAATGTAGTCTTCCATTTTGTCGTTCATTTGCGCCACCGTGTAAGATATTGTGCATGGTGGCGTGATAGGCATGTTACTTCCTGTCTACATTTAAACATAGCTACTACCGTACACAGTCACTACAAGCTGGAATCATGTGATCACGTATGGACTGGTCACCCTGGCAGAAGAACCCGTCCACAGCCCTTCATTCGCCTTTGCTTTGTGTCATTCTATTTGTTTATTTTTATAAACTTGTGTATTTAGTGGCGTACCAAATTGTTTACCACAAAAAGTTTGACACCCTTAAATGCGTGATGTTCCCGCACACCTTCAGTTTGAGAATCAACGAGCAAGTAATCCCTTGTTTATCCCGGTTCACTGGTTCCAGATTCGCTCCACCCGTCTTTCCAGAATTGTATTTGCAAGTCAGGTTATGAAGAAAGAGCACAAGTTCACCGTGTCCACTTTATTGATGATTTTGCACATCGGTGACAACAAAAGCGGTGTTTTTGAAGAAACATATGTTAGTATGTTAGGTCAGCTGCAGTAGCAAGAGAGACGCGTAACAAGAAACGGCATACCAAGAATGTATGCAAGAGCTTTATAAAAATTTTTTTTTTTTTTTTAAGTAGGTCAAAGCTCTAACATGTGAGCTTTTGGACGCGGCTCACATGACAACACAGCATCCGCGTCAAAACAACAGTGACAACACAATAACGTGGTTCGCATGGAACATTTAGCATGAAATGTGTTTCACTTGAAATGAACATGACATTTAGCTGCATAAAAATATATATACATATAAATACGCCTCCTGGTGGGAAATCACATGATCAGGCGGTACTGCATCACACCGAGAGCTGGTTTTGGTGGGTTGGGGGAGCAAAAGTAGTAAGTAAAGTGTACAATAATGCAAATATTAAACATCGTGTTGCTGTAAGGCAGTGCTTTTCAAACTGGGGGCCGCGCCCGGTGTTATGACAGTGGGGGGCGCTACCACGAACACTTTTCACTTCATCATCGTATTTTTCGGGGGGGAGGGGGCTCTGCAAAAACAAGTTTGGGAACCACTGCTGTTAGGTCATTCAAACTGTTACAGAACAGCTCTCAAAATAACGAGGTCAACTGCAAACCACAATAACAAACATTGTTAATGATCTCGCTTGCAATTACATGCATGATTAAAAAATGTCAAAGTGTACCTGTACATGATATTTAATGTATTGTATGATTTTAAATAAATTAAAAAGCGCAGATAAAAAAAAAAAAAAAGTGATTCATCTTCATTGAAATTGCTGTGTTTACATAACATTCATATCATTACAGTGTAAGCTCCATCATGTTAGTTGGTTCACACTTTTTGGTTTCTGCCTCACATCAGCTTCCTGTCAGGCAGCTCGGACGCCCGTCCCGAGCGCTGGTGCCGCACCTCCAGGTGTTTGCTCTGCACACAGTCGAAATGCAGCAGCAGCTCACCGTAATCCACGCGGGCCTGCGAGGCCCGCTTGGCGTCCATGTACTTGGACTCATCCACCGTCCTCATGAGCTCCGGGTTGGGGACGCACTGCAGGCGGTGCGAGAGCAGCTGGAAGGCCTGGCTCTGAGGCAGCAGCATGAGGAGGC
The DNA here is from genome assembly GCA_024372805.1 of Oostethus manadensis. Lineage (NCBI taxonomy): Eukaryota > Metazoa > Chordata > Actinopteri > Syngnathiformes > Syngnathidae > Oostethus > Oostethus manadensis. Next base: position 468,254 of record QODF01000148.1, on the reverse strand, counting down.
CGTAGAGCGCCTTGATCAGGTAGGGGTTGTTCTCCACGTCCAGCAGCTGCAAGCGCAGGTAGGTGAATATGGGACTCTCGATGAGCTGCACCAGCTTGTCCACCTCCATCAGGAAGTCCACCGTCACCTCCAGGTCACCGAACTTCTGAATGAGGTCGTAGGCGTGCTGGTAGTTCTGCGTGAGGAAGCAGAGCGACACGGTGGCGACGGGGTTGTGGCACCAGGAGCGGTACAGGCAGCAGAAGAGCGTGCAGCTCTCCGCCGTGCGCAGATCTTTTAGCTGGTTGCGCAGCTGGAAAAGCTCGGCGGACGTGAGCAGGATGGTGTTGAGCGTCTGCACCATGATGGAGGCGAACTTGAGGTCCTCCTCTTTCAGTAGGATGTCCGCCATGGAGTGGAAGATGTTCTCGGCGTGGAGCAGCAGGCAGAGCTGGCGGATGATGAAAGCGCCTCTGCTCTCCAGGAGCTTCCTCTCGGTGCTGAAGCGCTTCAGGAGGTTGATCATGAACTTGTAGAAGTAGGAGTTCATGCTTGGGGTTGACGGGGAGGATTCGGACGTTTTGGCGCCCGGCTTGCTCCCGTCGGGCACCTTGAGGTCCAGGCCATCGCAGGTGACTGTTAGGTCTTCCTGGCCTGCTGGAGAAGACGCAATCTCAGCTAAGACCTCCAGATCTTTAAGTATCACCTCGTCCGACTCGTCCGAGAGGGTCTTGAGCAGCATGGGGAACAGGCTGTCGGTGTGGCGGAACATTTTGCGCGGCGTCTTAATGTAGAGGTGGTAGAGCCACTTGAGCACGGCGATGCGGGTCATCATGCCGGTGGAGGAGTCGTGGAGGTGGCGGTCCAACACCTGCACGATTCCATCCAGGTCCAGAGTCACCGGAGACCTGTCGGTGCTCGCCGGAGCAAAGAAGCTGATGTTGCTGAAACCTGCAACTCCCTGTGAGGCGTTCAGCGTGTCGCCGCTGTCGGGCTCCGTCTTGCTGAGACCGTCTTCTCTGGATGGGGACTTGGTGCTCTTCTCCTCTTCGTCCTCCTCGTCATCCTCGGGGGTGACCAGTTTCATGAGGCTGTGGTTGCAGGCGCCCGCGGCTTCCTTCGTGTGCTTCTTCCTGTCGTCGTACGAGAGGCAAGGAAGCACGGCGGTGAGGATGCCGGACGAGTAGGGCAGCACCACCCGGCCCGCTAGCTGGATGAACTCCCTCATCCAGGTCATGGCCGTCAGCTGGATGAGGTCATTGGTGAACTTGGTCTCATCCGCCACCTGGCAGTGGATGACCAGGATGTTGGCCATCTCTGCAAACTTCACGCTGGACGGCGTCTTCTTGATCTCCTTTAGGAACTCACCCAGGACCACCTCGCAGGTCCTGCGGATCTCTTTGCTGTTGTCCCCCAAGATCTGGAAGAGCCCGTCAAGGATCTCCGGGAGGTAGTCTAGCAGGTTGATGTCGGGCACCGACTCCAGAACGTGAATCCAGGAGATGATGAACTGCCGGGCATACTGATTGTTGGAGTAAATGCGCTCCCTCAGCAGGGGCACAAACGCAACCAGGTCGAACTTGTTGCTTTCTGTCACGATGTCCTTCAGGAGTCTGTCCAAAAGTTCAGAGCCGCTCTTGACGTTGGGGTCGGGGTCCGCTGCAAGCTTGCTGAGACCATCAAAGAGCAGGTTGAAGTGGGGCAGCACGGCTCCCCTGGCCACCTTAACGATGTTATAGAGCGCCTCGCAGGCGTAGTAACGCAAGCGGCTGTCCGAGTCATTGAAGCAAGTGAGCACAGGCTCAATGAGCTCTTTCAGGTACAGCCCGGAGTCCTTACCCAGCGCGATGGAGCAAGCGGCCAAGCCAATCAGCCCCCCTTTGCGGCTGTGCGGGTGCTGAGAGAGCGCAAACTCCGAGGCCAGGATTTGGATGACATGACGGATCTGTGTGGAGTTGTTCTGAGCCACGAACTCCCGCACCAGCTTCTCGATCTCCAGGGCGGCTACTTTCCTCTTCTCGTACAGTTTATCATTGAGAGCCCTGACGATGTTGGGCGTCAGCGGCGAAAAGTCCTTCTCTGTGTTCATTGTCGCGGCGGCGGTCCCCTTCTTGTGTTTTATTCCTCTTAATGGCTACCGTTTAAAGTGAGAAGATGCTTTTATTTACAGGAATGTTGAGGGAACCCAATCTCTTGACAGAACCAGGAAGCCGCAATCAAATGCAACGCAGCTGACCGGTTGCCTTCGCCGGAAGTACGTCACTTTCAAGCCTTGTAACCTGATTGGTTGGGTTTGCGGAACTACTACTAGATTATTTAGTATGTATTTATTTATTTAATGGCTCGTTTGTAACGGTTAGATTTTAATTTTTAGTTGTATTTCTTACATTTAAACATTATTTTCGATTAAAAACAGGCACGTTTCAAAGTAAACATGCGACGTAGATGAATGTTTCTCTTTAGCCAAACTTGCCTCCATTGTAGATGCAATGCTCCTATCGACAACTCAGTAGTCGCAACAAACGTCTATGAAAAAATATATATATATATAAAAATTACTAGCAAAAACTAGCTTGACAGAACGTATTTGTCTTTTGATTCCACCGATAGTACGTCACCGGCTTTTCCAACAATCTGATTGGTTGCTGCCTTGGGGGGGAACTAGTAAGCTAGAACTATTTATTTGTTTATTTATTTAATTATTAATTATTGAAGGACTCATTTTTTACCTTTATTTTAAAACTTATATTATTATTGTGCATATATAAGAAAATATATATCTTGTATGTGACGACCTCTTTCATCAGATTGTCCTCCATTGTAGATGCAATGTTTATATCTACAAAGGAGTAGTCGGAACAAACGCCTGTGAAATGATATATTAACGCCAGAAAAAAGGGAAACGGTAGCACAACAAACACATTTGACGGTTGCGTCCACCGAAAATACGTCGCGGACTATTCTAGCAATCTGATTGGTTGCCGCTTTTCCGAACGGGTAAGCTCGTCGGAACAGAAGTCTGTGAAATGATGTATATTATCGTGTATATACATTACCCCAAGAAAAAGACAGCATTTACTAAGATTTTTTAGCAAAAGCTATCTTGACAGAACGCATTTGGCTGTTGAGTCCACCGGAAACACGTCACCGCCTATCCAAACAATCTGATTGGTTGCCACTTTTTCCCGGCGTTAGCTTCTTCCCGGCGATTTTTTACTCTTAACTAAGCTTGTAAAGGCTTTTATTTCTGCTTCATTCTTACGTCGAGAGACGGCCTCGGTGTGTAAGGGACGTTTTAGAATAGCCAAACGCGATGGAGAATACTGTTTCTCTCCAGTCGAAGCTTTCCTCCATCATGGAGACAATGGTAGTGCCCGCCTTGGCTGAGCTATGCAAGGCGGTAAGTGAAGACACGACCGAGGTTCGTTCGGAACTGGCTCGGCTTCGGACTCTTAACACGGCCCTGGCAGAGAAGGTTGCCAAGCTGGAGAGGGGGCTGACGGGTGCCGAAAATGTCTCTCCCAGGTCGAGGAGAAGCTGCACTGTGGCTATTCAAACTGAGCGTCGAGTGGCCGCCGCCAAGCACGGTACAAACGGATTCATTTCACACTGATCGGGGGTTTCCTAAGGGTATTATTAGACAAAAGTGCCTTTTGGACTTCACACCCTTTTTTTTTTTTTACATTTATTGTATAAATAATATCGTATGCTGTTCGAAATGTAATTTGGTCCTGCTCCTGGACTTTGTTTATAAATAAATTGCAAGCAGACAACCGCAAAATATGTCAACCCGTCATGGGACAATTTCAAAGTTATATATATATTAATTGCAAAGTGTTTCTGAAATATATTTAGTCCATTTCCAAGTAGCACAGACTAGTTCATGTTTTTTAATGATGAAATCAGTGCAAAATGTTTGTTCATGTAAAAAAATTCTGCAAGAGATGCACTTTCGTTTCTTAGGAAAATGTAAACCCCCTCCGTGAATCACCACCTTATCGTGGTGGAAGGGGTTTGAGTGCCCAAGTGATCCTAGGAGCTACGTTGTTAGGGACTTTATGCCCCTGGTAGGGTCTCCCAAGGCAAACAGGTTCTAAGACTAAGAACCGGGCCAGACAAAGAGTGATTCAGAAGAGCCTAATGAAAAATACCAAGAGGAGTGACTGCACCTCGCCCCGACGTGGGACACCGGGGGGGGGGCAGGCCTGGGGGGAAGGGGTTCACCCGTGGGGCCTGGCCGGGCCTAGCCCGAATCAGGAACACGGGAACCCATGTGGAAGGAATACTTTGAGTCCCTGCTCAATCCCACTGACATTCCTTTCGTAGAGGAAGCAGAGTCTGAGAATACGTGCGTGGACAGTCCTATCACCGTGGCTGAGGTAATCGGGGTAGTTAAAACACTCCACCCAATGGCAAGGCTCCGGGGGTAGACGAGTTTCGCCCTGAATTCCTCAAGGCTCTGGATGTTGAGGGAGTGTCTTGGTTGACACGCCTCTACAAAATTGCATGGAAGTCGGTAACAGTACCTCTGGACTGGCAGACCGGGGTGGTGGTCCCCATTATTAAAAAGAGTGACCGGAGGGTGTGTTCCAACTATAGGGGGATCACACTCCTCAGCCTCCCTGGGAAAGTCTACTCCAGGGTGCTGGAGAGAACGGTACGACCGTTAGTCGAACCTCGGTTACAGGAGTTGCAATGTGGTTTTCGTCCCGGTTGCGGAACACTGGACCAGCTCTACACCCTTGCAAGGGTACTGGAGGGTATGTGGGAGTTTGCCCAACCGGTCTACATGTGCTTTGTAGACTTGGAAAAGGCATTTGACCGTGTCCCTCGTGGTGTCCTGTGGGGGGTGCTCCGGGAGTACGGGATTGTTGGCCCGTTACTACGTGCCATTCGGTCCTTGTACAATCGAAGCAGGAGCCTGGTTCGCATTGCCAGCAGTAAGTCGAGCTTGTTTCCGGTGAACGCTGGCCTCCGCCAAGGCTGCCCTTTGTCACCGATTCTGTTCATAATCTTCATGGACAGAATTTTTAGGGGCAGTCAAGGCGTTGAGGGAGTCCAGCATGGTGACCTAAGGATCTTGTCTCTGCTGTTTGCAGATGATGTGGTCCTTATGGCCTCATCAGGCTGTGACCTTCAGCATTTACTGGAACAGTTTGCTGCTGAGGCCGCACAGTGGCTGAGTGGTTAGCACATTGGCCACACAGTCAGGAGATCTGGAAGACCTGGGTTCAAATCTCCGTTGGGCATCTCTGTGTGGAGTTTGCAAGTTCTCCCCGTGCGTGTGTGGCTTTTCTCCGGGTACTCCGGTTTCCTCCCACATTCCAAAAACATGCATGTTAAGTTAATTGGCGACTCTAAAATTGTCCATAGGTATGAATGTGAGTCTGAATGTTTGTTTGTCTATATGTGCCCTGCGATTGACTGGCGACCAGTCCAGGGTGTACCCCGCCTCTCGCCCAAAGCCAGCTGGGATAGGCTCCAGCATCCCCGTGACCCTAATGAGGATAAGCGGTACAGAAAATGGATGAATGAATGAATGAGTTTGCTGCTGAGTGTGAAGCTTCTGGGATGAGACTCAGCACCTCCCAATCCGAGGCCATGGTTTTCAGTTGGAAGCGGGTGGACTGTACACTCCGGGTTGGGAGTAAGGTCTTGCCTCTGGTGGAGGAGTTCAAGTATTTTGGCGATCTGTTGAGAGACGGTTGGAGCGTTAGGTCGACAGACGGATCGGTGCAGCGTCAGCAGTAATGCGGTCGCTGTACCGGACCGTCTCGGTTAGAGATTGTACCGGTGAAGAGATAGCTGAGCTGGAAGGAGAAACGCTCCAACGCTCACCTACGGTCATGAGTTATGGGTCATGACCGAAAGAACGAGATCGCAGATACAAGCGGAGGTGTCCTCCTGGTAGAGCTGGAAGAGGTTGCTGGAGACCGGGAAGTCTGCACTTCCCTACTGAGCCTGCTGCCCCCACGACCCGGATAAGCAGAAGAAAATGGAATGGAATGTAAACAACAAATGATATATGGTCAAAATGTCTTAAAAAACACTCAGTAAGTCATGTCAACTTGTAAAACATTGTATTTTTTTTCAGACAACAATGAAATTGACAGGGTGGACATTGACATGACAGGGTTAAGTTTCAGTTGTTCTATTTTCTTTCTCTTTGTGTGTTTGCACTTTGACACTTTCGCCAGAAATACAAAATATTGTTTTATCAGTGATTTAGAAAAAAGGTAATAATATATATTATTAAAATCATTCATTCATAATACTTTAGTATCTGTTGCAATGTAAAGACATGCATAGTAGCACCAAAAAGTTCCATTGTTCAAATATGATTTTATAATGGCTGAGTGGTTCTGATGAGGACACCAAAAAGGCACTTTTGGTTGATATTGACCCACAATATGGCTGGGGCCTAGGGCTGCAACTAACGATTATTTTCATAACCGATGAATCTGTCATTTATTTTTTCAATTAATCGGATTTTGAAAAAGACATTTTTAATTTTCCCTTCTTTGCAGTAATTGAAGTAGCGAAGTATAGTGGAACCCCAGGATACGAAATTAATTTGTTCCAAAATAATTTTTGTAAGCCGAATTGTTTTGTAACCTGAGCAGCACACTGTTCTGCACATTTACTATTGTATAAATAACAAGTATTGTAATACAAATGTAATGTAATAATAAAACCTGAAATAGAATGTATATTGAGGGAAAAGTTTCTTTTCTTTAATATGGAGCGAAGTGCAGTACAGCATTTAAACTGGCCGCGATAAACCAATCGGAGAGCATTACGTCATACGTAGCGTGAGTACACTTCGCCATGCCTCCTGCAGGTATCCTACCGGTATGCTGCAAAACAACATTTTTGCCTGGCGTCGGGAGAGTCACGCCACGAATGGATGGATTGCGGATGCCCGGGCTAAGGTATCAGCTTTAACTCTTGTCCGAGCTTTCACAAAAGCCGGCATCATTGCTGAACAGCCGACTGACAACGAGACTGACGGCCGACAATGATGACGACCAACCCGGCATGTTGGACGGCGAAATTGCACAGCTGTCCAAGTCAGATGCAGAAGATGGATTTGTGGGAGAAGAGTGACTAAAAAAATACAGTGAGTGTAATGTTAAATAGAATAAAGTTCAACTAAACTCACTCTTTTGCTTCCGTTGCCTTTTTTGTATACTGTATGATTTAGCATGCATCTTAAAATACGGTAAATCCGGAAAATTCTGAAAAAAAACAAGTTGTGGTAAGATCGACAAACTTTCTAAATCGAATTAATTTTTGTAAGCCGAAGCAAAAAAAATAAGAAAGGTATTTTCTTATCCCGGATTTTTCGTATTCCGGGGCATTCGTATCCCGAGGTTCCACTGTATAAACCATCAGTTGACAAACATTCTTCTGCAGTTTCACTGTTCTACCAGTAGGTTTTGTGTGTACGCGTGGTAAGAGATAATGGCGAGAGTGCAGAAATGTAGGCATTTTTCTAAGCACAAGTACAACTATGGGATTTACTTTCCGTGGGAATGCTTTTACACACGCACACATCTCTGCAATGATGTGCTTTGCAAGATATAAAAAGAGGCAAAAATGTTGATGGCTCTTTTCGAAAGTCAAAGGTAATGTATGTGAAGTATTTTATTATGCCTGAAACACAAAAGATAATGTCTGCTTTCATGGATCACTAAGGAAATTAAAAATAATTAGAGTGGCTAAAAGCAGGACATTTACAGTACATTTTAAAATGAAACTATCGGTTATCAAAATAGTTGTCGATTATTTGGACAATTGATTAATACTCGATTCATCGATTAATCGTTGCAGCTCTGCCACCCTTCTCGATGAAAATTCTTCAGTGAGCACAGCTTCAGTGAGTGGTATTGATTCATGTGGCTTTTCTGCAGCGTCTGAAAGTCCAACTTCAGATGGACATGTGGAAGAGGAATGGTGTCTTCGCCTGTGGAAAGAAAAATACCATCGCACTCAGAAGAAAGACCACTCCACACCTCAGCAAGGAGAAAAAGTGAGAGATGTTTATTATAACAGATGCATTGTGTTATTTCTGTTGTTAGGGGAAATGCTTGCAGAGTCCATCTTTTTTCCACATGTAAATACCACACTTATAATACTGTGAAAAAGTTAGAGGCCAGCACACCCATTTGGTAGGACAGACACAACAAAAATCCAAACTTAGGTCATTTCCACACGAGCACGGGTATTTTCTAAGAGGCACATTTCCCTGTATGGGTGTTAAAAAAAAATCTATCCACACGAGTGGATGAATGTTTTTTGGAATTGCTTGTGCCTGCTTATAAAGCGCACGCTCAATAACGGTGCACATTTCTTTTGACTCTTCTTGACTACTTCATTGTTCTATTCTATTTTGTCTGTGTTGTGACAAACAAAATGCTTAGAAGTGCATTTTTACTGCATTTTCCAGGGTGTGATGCCCAAATTTGCTGTGGTTGAGGTCAAAAGGGAAGCTCATGTGGAGGACGTTACCAACAGTAAAAAAGGTAGAATGAAAGGAAAGAAAGGTGGCATATTTAATTAGCATTTTGTAGTTATTTCTCATTATTTGTGTAACAGAACCCCAAGCAGAAGAAGAAGTAAATCTGAGCATGGAGGTGGATAAATCGCCACAAAAGAACTTCCCTCCTCAGTTTGACGGTTCAGCAGGTTTTTATGTAGAAAGGGAGGACGAGTCCAGCGGCAACAAAAAATTCACCTGCGACAAATGTGACATGGTGTTTTTTAACAAGGGCACACTTACGCTACACCAAAAAAAGCACATCATCAACACCACCTTCTGCTTCAAATGCAAGAAGCAATTCCTGCACTCGGGCGATCTAGAATCGCATGTATGCCAACCTCGGTCCTCTTCCGTTGATGTCAAAAAAACCTGCGAGATGTGCGGGAAGACATTCATCAGCCCCTCTGCTTTGGAGATGCACAAAGTGGTTCACACTGGTGAAAGGCCTTATTTGTGCTCCTTCTGTGGGAAAGGATTCACACAAAAGGGAAATCTGAAAGGTCACATGCGAATCCATACCGGCAAGAGACCATTCCGCTGCACTCAATGTGAAATGTCGTTCATACACAAGGTTCAACTTAAACAGCACTCGTTGCTGCGTCACGGCAACTGTTAAACATTCCGATGCAGGGAGGTCTTGGCTGTGTTTTTTATAAAACAGGCATTTGGATGTTTTAGTGTGGCATTTGCTTTTTTTAGCTGTGTTTTACTAAAATTGTTTTAGTCTACTTTTTATACAGTCGTGAATGCTCAATTGACAGTTTTATTAAATAAAGCTTTCATTTTCATGACATTTTTACTACCGTTTACTTGAACTTAATATACCGAGTGATAGAGATCTTAAAAACGTGAATTGTTAGGACAAACAGGAAATGACAAATAAATGTATGCCATATGATTGGTTAACCTACCGAAAGTACGTCACAGTTCAACTTAGTACACACCGTTACAGAGATCTTACAAACAGGAAGTTACAGAATAACCAGGAAGTTTCAAGTAGACGTATGCCAAATGATTGGTTCCCCTACCGGAAGTACGTTATAGTGGCTACATTTGCTAGGCTAGCGTGGAAGGTTTGTTTAGCTTAATTAGCCACACGGGGTTTATGTGTGATTTTGATTCTTAGCTTGATTTAGGCAGTCAGATTTCCCATTTCTTATGTTTCAATGTACGTATAATTTGGCGGAGAAATAAGTGTCAGAGTGGATTCGCGCAATGGCGTTTAGTTTTTCCCTGCAGTCTAAGCTCTCCTCCATAATGGAGGCGATGGCTACATCCGCCCTGGCTCAGCTGTGCAAGGCGGTGGATGACGACACGGTGGAGCTGCGCCTGGAGTTGTCTCGGCTCCAGACTCTCAACTCGGTCCTGACAGAGAAGGTTGACGAGCTGGAGTGCGAGCTGACGGCCGCCAGAGGCGACGCCCCCACGCTGGGTAAAAGTCACCGAACGGTCGCCATCCAGACAGTTCCCTACATGGACGTCGGTACTGATGGTACATTTGTGCTACTTTTGCAATGCGGGACACAACAGCATCAGACAATATGCATTTGCAAATGCTCACTGTAGCTTAGTGATAAGATGCCTACCTAATGCGTCACCAAGGAGAACCGTTCATTCTCATTGTGTCCTTACTCTCACAGAGTCTGAGGCTCCTGTCATAGAGGGAGTCTTTGGTAAAGACTGGTGCCTCAACTTGTGGCAAGAACGATACCATGGCAGTAAACGGAGGAGCACCTCAGCATTTCAGGATGTGGACGATGTGAGTTTCTGAGTGACGCTGATACACATGTACACAGCTCATGTCCTTTTACCCCCTGCAGGATATGGATATGTCCATGCCCTTGGACTGTTTTTCATCAAATGACTCGACAGAGCTGGAGAAAGGCGCAGAGTTTTGGAGTTTTGAGTCTCTTTCAGAGGCAGTTGAACGCTGGCAAAAGTCAAATTTGGTGGAGCTCTATAAGCGTAGTTCCAGGAGCGTGGAGAATGCCACAAAGCGGGCTCGGAAGAAATCGTACAGCCGGGATTTGGTCTTCGCCGAGCTGGACTTTGCCTGCACTCACGGCAGCAGAGGGTAAGTTCTGCAGCAAAGAATCTAAAGTTTAGTATGGCACAATTCAACATGCCGTCTCAACGCCTCATGTGTTCTCTAAAAGGTAAAGAAAACAATAAATAATGCATAATACATAAATAGAAAGCATGCCAAATAGTGAAATTCTCAGGGCTTTGAATCCATCGCATGCGGGATACATTTTGCCTCTCGTCCGAGCAAGCTTGATCAATTCAAGCTTATAGGCTAGGTAGGACAGCTCTACTCTCCATCAGTTCAGGCTCAAAGACTAGTTAGGGCAGTTCTAGGTCAGACTATGGATGAAACCAGCTCTTGTTTAACATGCATTTCTCTTGGAACGCCTGAGGAAAATGGGTCGTTGGAGACATTGTTCAGAAGAACAGCGTACTTTGAATAAAACGTTGATTGGAGCGGGCAAAACATATAAAGAGGTGCAAAAAAATTGGGTTTTTTCAGCCAAAATGATCTCCATTGATTAAAAGGGAGAGCAAAACCAGATACACGTCTCAGAAAACGGAAGACAACTATCAAAATGGATTGAAGAATAACCAGAATGGCAAATGCTCAGCCAATGGTCAGCTCCAGGATGATTAAAAACAGTCTGGAGTTACCTGTGGTACTTACCAGAATCCCCCGCAAAGGCCCTCTGTTAAAAAAAATTAAAGGCATGTGCAGAGAACACATTAACTGGCCTAAATAGAAATGAAGGAACATTCTGTGGGCTGATGAGTAAAATTGTTCCTTTTGGGTAAAGGGCCTCAGACAGTTTGTGAGACGACCCCACACTCTGAATTCAATCCACAGTACACAGTGAAGACAGTGAAGCATCTTGATATGGGCATGTTTCTCCTACTATGGTGTTGGGCCTATTTATCCCATAGCAGGGATCATGGATCAGTTTGCATATGTCAGAATACTTTACGAGGTCATGTTGTCTTATGCTGAAGAGGACATGCCTTTGAAATGGCTGTTTCAGCAAGACAATGACCCAAAACACACCAATAAACCAGCAAAATCTTGGTTCCAAACCAACAAAATTCATGTTATGGAGTGGCCAACCCAATCCCCGGACCTTAATCCAATTGCGAACTTGTGGGGTGACATCAAAAAGCAAAACCAAGAAATGTTTTCTGAGAATCTACCGCACCTACTGGTAACTTGTTTTCCATGTAGCAATAAGAATATACTAATAACAGTGATTTACCTGATTAGTCGCATTGAGCTGCTATTATTGTAAACAGTACTGTATATTATCTTACTGTCTTTCCAAAATTTAATTCCACACATGGATATGCTATATTTAATGAGCACAACTGTGTAGTTTTTAACCCATGTCTTTTTTTCTAGCCCTGCCTTAAAACGGTGTCCGTTCACCATCAAAGTGCGAGTTACACCCGACGGAAGGAAACTGTTTGTAAAGGACATTAGTAGTGTGGACTGTCACAACCACGATGTATCCCAAGTGAGAAAACATGCTGAGTCACAAGTTGATGTGGACATGAATCATTTTTGTCACCCAAGTTCTGCACATTTTGCAGGCTTTGATGACAAGGTCTGAACAAACGGATGTGATTCAGGTCAAAGTGGAAGATTATTTGGAGGACGCGGCCGACGGCTTCCAACAGGAATCGCTTGGTCAAGAAGGTACGTCGGTTTTATTTATAAAGCCTTCAATTCACAATTCCCAGCAAACATGATCTCAAAGCTCTTTCCATATGTAGCAGGTCTAAAACTATGCTCCTTACACACCAATTGAAACCCAAACAAGAAACTTTGGTGACGGAAGCAAGGGGAAAAACTCCCAAGGAAGAGACTTCATTATGATGGTATTACACGTATTAAGAATAATTATAGTAGATATTAGGGGCTAGTAATGTGTGATCTTGGAAGACCATAAAAGGCTGCAATGTTGTTGGAAGCACCTTTTTGGTTGGGGTAGCAATCACAGTAGTGTAAGACCATTGTATACTAGTGCTAGGATAGAGCTAACCTCCCTGGCGTTGGGTTACTGGTTGATAGAGACTCATTCCAGTGGGAATTTATTAGGAAAACTAGATATTAGGGGTGTAACGGTACACCATACCTCATTTTTTATGGTCACAGTAAGCTTCATTTACCCTATGGTAGGGGAACAAAATGCAACACAACACTGCGTGGATGTTCAGCGTAGAACTACCAGCAGGCAATTTCACAATAAATAAATAGAACAGGTGGCTTAATTGTTTCCCGCTTGCCATGGCTTCTTTGCCGTCCGCCGTGCTACGTTTTATGGTCTGCTGGCATGCGGCGATGATGTCACAGACAGGCGGACTGGATTGAGTGACGTTTGACATCTTTACTATTCAAAGTTCTAAAGAAAACACACGCATCCATATAAAGCCTGCGGTTTTCTAAAATATTTCTGAGAAATGTTTTGAAATCGAATAAGAAAGGGCTCAGTAATGTCTTACTAATGTATTTTATTTTCGGAAGCCGGATATCCTTTATTGTGAAGGGCACTCAACAAGATGTCCGCCATATTGACTAAAGAAAAGGGGTACAGAGCTCCTGCTATCTTGTGATGGTGAACTTTTGGTTCCAGAAAAGACATCCATCGCTGTCATTTGCTTAATTTCCCGATATCGGTGCAATCGATTGATTACCTTTTAAACAATGTTAGATCGATATATGGCATCTGGACTGGCAACTTGTAGAACACAGATCGATGTAGAAGGATCGTAGGAATATAAGTCAACACATTGATGTAGCAAATGAATCATTACACCCCTAATTGCCTATTTATTATATGTATCATTTTCTTTAGCACTTTGGAAACTGTTTTATTCAAGCTCCGGCTTCTCCTTGGCACTATGGCTAGCCAAAGGCGGGTCTGCACTGTATTTGTTTTGGGAGTAGACACAGTTGTACTTCCTTCCTTCCTCAATGAATGTGTTCCGTGTGGGAATTCGGTACACCCCTGTACTGAAAAATCCGTTTACGAATACCGTTACACCCCTAGTAAATAGCCGAGAGAGAATTAAATGTTGTTCATGTTGCCCCTTCTCTGTAAAATATCAGCGCACAACAGCACACCGTGGACTATCCGCGAGGTGCAGACCTTCCTCGCCATCCTCGCCGAAGACGAGGTGCAGCGGGATCTCGTGGGCGCGGTGCGCAACAGGAAAGTCTTCCAGCTGGTCTCGCAAAGGATGGCCGCCCAGGGGTTCAACCGGACGTGCGGGCAGTGCCAGATGAAATGCAAGAAGCTGCGGTGCGAATACAGAAAGATCAAGGGGCAGAACAGGCAGAAGGCGTGGAGGTGGTTTGATCTGGTGGACGCCATATATGGCCGCATGCCTGCCCTTGAGAGGAGGGCGGGACACATGCGTGCCACCACTTCTCTGCTGGAGGCCATGATGGAATCGGTCGGTAAGTGCTCAACATGTACTATCAATTTTTCCACTTCGTATTTTGTCTTCTGGCAAGGTAAAAATCTAATCATATACACTTTTTATATGGTTAATTGGTTAATTTTTCTGTCATAAAAGTGTACAAAGAAGTGAACCAATTTTACAAATACAGCGTGTCCTCACACCTGGTTGTTAAATCCCTTTACATAAAGTCTGAATGCAGACACGTGCACCACTTTTCCTGTGTCGTGTGGCATCACTTTGGTAATATGCTTCATACTTTGTTTTGCAATTATGTGAGCCCAGCCTGTGTATACACCCACCGCTTCACAGGGCAGCTTTGAAAAAAAAAAAAATCAATGAATAAAGCAGGCTTTGCTACACATCTTAAAACAAAGCCAGTAGCTTTACCAACCAATGCGTCACTTAGCTGCATATGTGGGGGTTTTTCTTTTTAAGTTGAAAACTTGGACTCCCCCCGCAACAACGGCGAGCAGCTCATCTCCGTCGGTTCCGGCGAGATGCTAACCTCACCGAGCAGTTCGCCTTGCAGAACCCCGGACCCGCCAGAACCAGGGCCATCAACCCAGTGCAGCCCTCGCCTTCATTTATCTTTCAGAAAGAGGAAGCGGGAGGACCGCGGTGGGACCGAGGCTCTGGAGGAAATGTCCGCGGCGGCTCAGAAGATGGAGGAGCTGCACGAACAGCACTTCGACATGTACATGGAGGACGCCCGCCAGGCCAGGCGGCAGGAGGCCCAGTTGATGAGGCAGAAACTGGAGCAGTCGGCCGCTGTCAACGAGGCCTTTTTCAAGGTTTTTCATTCCGAGGTGAAGCGAGGCCAAGCGAACTGAACTGTGCCGCTTATTTATAATCTCCACAGATCTGCTGCTGTTGTTTTGATATATTGTGTGCCCGTACCATAGAAGTAAGTCCTTCAAGAGGGCAATGAGGCCCCAAAAATAAAAGCTTTCCATGCTGTATGTCTTGTAATAACTCTTCTGCTTTATTAACACAAAGTCCTTGTCCGACTACCATGTGTTTAAGACATGAACCAAGGAAGAATCCCATTTCATTTTGGTGCAAAGAGCCAGAACCAAGAGTCCTCGAAAGTACGCGTGAGTATCGTACCATGTGTCACTGTATTTCAACAGAACATGATGAATGCTTCTCAGAGGAGCTAGGTAGGTTGGGGGTGAATGATCAGGGGATGCACACGAGCCCGACAACTTGCAGCAACTCTTGCACAAAACCTTGGTAAAATACCACTGGTGAGTTTAACCCACATGGTATCGGCCCACTACCTAACCAGCAGTTTTGTAAAAAAAAAAAAAAACAACTCTTTTTACAGGCTTCGCTACACATCCCGAAATATGCTTTGGTAACTTTGATATTTTGGTTTTTCTGTCCCCTGGGGGGTCATGACAGAAAATAACCACTGCCCTAAGCCAACATGATGTTGCTGTTAAAAGTGTGTGTGTAATGTTAGCACTTTAGTTCCCACAGCTATGCTAGTGTTGCTAACGTTTGTATCCTTACGTCCCAACATGTTATGTTGATGTACACTAGTGTTCAAAATAATAGCCAGATGAATTACTGTTATTAGTATATTTTTATTTCCACATGGCAAGTTACCAGTGGGTGCAGTAGATTCTCAGAAAACAAACAAGACTCAGCATTCATGATGTGCACACTCTTAAGACTATGTAGTTGGGCAATTAGTTGAAAGGGGGCTGTCTTCCGTCACCATGGACACGATGTTGTTTGAAATGTGACTGTAATATTAGCACTGTAGCTCACGTTCTAGATATGCTAGTGTTGATTGTGGTGTATCACATCTATTGTGTTGGCCAAGAGTAGAAGTACAGTGTACTGCATGTCCATCCATCCATTTTCTATGCCGCTTATCCTCATTAGGGTGGCGAGGAATGCTGGAGCCTATCCCGGCTGACTTTGGGTGAGAAGCGCTGTGTACACCAGAAGATAGTTCACTTCTAATTTGTAGTGCAACAATCCACAATATTAATAAATAATACACTACTAGTTTTTAAAAAGTCCAGTTCTGTGTCTGTTTTTGTTGCTCCCCCTCTGTTGTGTTGGAAAGTCACATGGTGTGGGCGAGTAATGATCTTCTCAGCCTTTCAGTGGAGCAGGACAGTAATAGTAATCTGTCACTGAAATTGCTCTTTTGTTGAGCCTTCTCAGTGTCCTTTGCTCTGCCACAGATGTCGGGCTGTCCAGCTCAGTGCCAATGACAGAGGCCGCCTTTCTCACCAGTTCCTTTACGCTGCTCCCCCAGCACACTACTCAAAGGGTGTGTACCCAGTATGGTTTATTTACTAAAAGCGCTGTCTAAATTCCAGCATTAAGGCTATTACGGGATTTTTAATTGCTTAAAAAATACTATACTACTAGCCTAGTCCATTAGGTCTCCTTTGTTTTTGTTCCGCTGGAATTGCTGGTTGGTGAGTCTAAATTGTCCATAGGCATGAATGTGAGTGCGGATGGTTGTCTCCTGTACATGTGCCCTGAGATTGGCTGGCGACCAGTCTAGTTCACCCAACATCAGCTGGGATAGGCTCCAGCATACCCACGCAACCCTAATGAGGATAAGCGGCATAGAAAATGGATGAATGTTTGCAATTTTACAAAATTTACGAGAAGCTCCACTTTGGAGGTTAGAGATTTATTAAATAAAACATCCCTCAAAAATACAAGTGTGCTTTTAAAAGAAGAATGCATTGAACGTCTCACGATGGAGGGGGGGGGGGGGGTTAGTTTAAGCATGCAACACGGAAAAACAACACGGGATTCGTTTCTCTTATGGCAAAGGCAGGCTAATTACGAACCAAAACAATACCCGGGCTTTGTTTCATTACAAGGCAGTTGACATTTCAAATCCCATCTCTGCCACTGAATCAAAGATTCCTTGCAGAGAATAAACTGCACCAGTACACCCATCGTGCACCCTTACTCATCCCTTTCAGGCACAAGAAAGCAAAAAACTGACGCTCATTTACAAGTACAGAAAGGGTGCCTTTACACCGCTAAAAGAACACACCGTATTGAAAAAAATGTGACGAGGTAGTTTTGCTGTGTGTGCAAACAATGTTATTGTAGCTTTAACTAGACAAGACCTTTTAGTGGCTTTGCCTTGGAGGAGGTATTTAAAAGAAGCATATGAGAACATGCCATGCAGGTGAGGTATTCACATTAAGTGAACAACCACATGGTGCTTTTTATGATAGACAGATCTATCTATGAGCACCACAATGTATCCCAGGATTTGGCTCACGTTCAGATCGGTGAAGTGCTGCGACAAACATACAAAATGTTCCAAATAGAACTGATATGAACTGTGTTATATACACACAAATAATCCCAAGTATCCCCTTAGGATGCAACAAAAACAGCATTCAAACAAAGGGGAATAATCAGCCAACCACAAGAAAATAAAGCAAACGACAGAACTTGACCTTTTACAAAAGAGTGTTAGAGTGACTCTAAAAAGGAAACAAAATTGTAATAAAGTTGCGCGGTCTGATATGTATCGTTTAAAAAAAATTTCTTTGTAGTATTCCTTCCAATATGTGTTGTTGGTTATTAAAACACAATACATATATTTTTTTAGAACAATATTTTCAATAATGTTTTCCATTACATGCCCAAGCTTTCACTGTCCTGCTCCACTGAAAGACAGAGCAGATCTTTCCTGCCTCACGCCAAGTGGCTTTTCAACACAGACACAACAGAGGGTGAGCGATAAAAACACACAGGACTAAATTTATAAATTTATTATGAATTTTTGAAGTGATCTTGTCCTGTTTATTTTTTTTAAGTGATTATGACACTTTTGCTGGAAATTTTGGAGATTAATCAATTAATGACATCTCACAGTAATTGCTGCTTTTTTTGTACTATAACTTTATTACATGTCCTTTTTTTTTTTAATTCTCCAGAAATTTGTCTTGCAGTATTACAAAGATTTATAATGCCAGATTTTTTTAACATCTCCAAAATTAAAATGACTAATTTTTCTGCTTTTGTTCTGTTTCATGTTTTTATTTTCTTAAACCAGCACATTTTTCTCATAGTTTTCAGGTTATTTTATTCTCTCAGTTGCTCTTTTTATCTTGTAACATTAAGAGTTTATTCCTGCAAATGTAATTCTTTTCCACCATGCAAGATTAATCTTGTGAAATGTCTTGTAATTTTATGTATTTCTTTGTGTTTTTTGTTTTTTTTAATATAGATCTTTTTAGTGTGGCCCTAACACTGCTTGCTAGACACGTTGGCATTCGTCGCTTTACTGCTCGTCACGAGAGCCCAGAAGAACGCGTCTGCTCCTATCTAGGTGTTCTTCATGTGATTGAAACACTGGTGGTGGTTCAATCCGTACTTGTAGGCGTAACATTTCCCGCAGTCCACGCAGCTGTACGGTTTCTCCCCCGTGTGCGTCCGAAAATGAATGTTCAGGGAGCTTTTCTGGGAAAAACTTCTGCCGCAGTCGGGACAGCTGTAGGGCTTCTCGCCGGAGTGGACGCGCTGGTGGAGCTTCAGGTACGTCTTCTGGGCAAAGCGCTTGCCGCAGACGGTGCAGCTGAAAGGCTTCTCTCCCGAGTGGCGTCTGACGTGGACTTTCAGGCTGCTGAGATAGTTGAATACTTTACCGCAGAAAAGACACTGGAAGTGCTTAGGCGGCCTCGTGGGTTTTGGGGCATAGCTGAGGAGGTTTTTGGCGGCGGCGTTTGTGTAGTCGACGTATTCACTGGTCGTCGCGGGTGGGTTTGTGTTGTCGAGCATGGTGCTCATCGCTGCGTCCTCGATCAGCTTGTCCATAATGCTCGGCTGTGAGCGCTGCGCTTGACCGTCCACCATCAAGGGGAAGCTGGTCAAATCCTCCGGATGAAGCTGCAGCTCACTGACGGATCGATGGAGGGCGCTCTCGGCCTCGAGCATCCCCACATCTGCGCCGCGTGGAAAGTTCTGTCAGTCATAATCACAACAATAACTATGCGCTGTTCTTTTCTAGTTACCTTTCCTGTTCTCCGTCAGCCTCATTTGCTGTACGAGCGGATGATCGTCATACGTTTCCTCCTTGACAAAAATGAGGTCAGGTTCTCTGTCCATTATGTCCAACACCTGATCGAGACAAATACATGACAGTCACCGAGCCTGCTCACTGGGTCGACATGTTACCTTATGACTATTCCTGAGACCTGTGTTCCCATGCTGGGCATGGCGACGGGCTCCACTGTCTCTTTCCTCTGAGGGGGGACTCTTTTGTCTTCTCTCCACAGGTCCATGCACCAGTCCTTTCCGAAGACGCCATCAATGGCCGGGGCGACCTGCTGATGCTGATGTTGGTCTGCAATTAGAAGCAAGTATGAAAGTGAGACCTTCTTAATACAGCATGCTTTTATCAGCTGCCAAACCAGTCACTGTACTGTGTTGGGACGTATTTTAATCCAGATTCAGACTTTCGGATGAATACATTGCAAAACGTTTCTTATTAAACACACCAGAAAAAAGAAAAGCTCTGATCACGGGTTTACACAATACAAAGTCCGAATCTAAACCGGATTAATCTTGTCACTGGATTACACAAATTGAAATTGCTTCCCGACATACAGTCCAGATCAGATCCTGATTTAAGTTAACGTGTCAAATACACATGAATCTGATCAAGACTTGCAACTTCTGACCTCACACGCAGTAATCCAAATGACTTGCATAGACCCGAATCAAATATAAAAACTGTAAATTCAGACACACAAACCAGATCAAATCTAGATTCAATTTCAAATTTCTGATCCCACATTCACAAACTCAAATACTTCCTTTCAAGTGTGCATTGTGGATCTGGATTAATTTTACAGTTTCCATACAGATACATGACTTCCAAAGACATTATCTGGATTAGTTCCAGATTAAATGTAGCGCACATGCAAACAATTTATTTCCAACTCTGGTTTAAAAGTACAGATTCCGATTAAACAAATTCATATAACTTCAGTCAAATCTTGATCAGATGTGGATTTAATTTAGCTTCTAATCCGATACACACACGCAATCAAATAGCGTTCTTCAAATATAAATCCAATTGAATTACATTTTCTAACAGTATGCAAACGTTCCAATTACTTCCTTACATAACCTGATCACATCTAGATTACAATTTTCTAGCATGCATTCAAACAACATTTTTCCTTTTCCAAATCTAGAACAAATCTGGATTAAAAGGTAGTTTCCATTTTCGCTTACACACATTCAAATAACTTCTTTCAAATCTTAATTGGATTAAATTTAGCGCTCTAACACACACATTCAAATTGCTTCTTCTACGTATAGATCCAATCTGAATGGAATCTTCTAACCCAGCATAAACAAATTAAAATAAGACACAACCTGGCTCAAATCCAAAATAAATGTACATATTCTGTACATGCAAACTGTAATTGTTCAGCAATACATGATATGGATCAGATCCTGATTAAAGTGTCTGACCTTAGAAGTATTGACATAACGTAAGGACATAAGTCACATATAAAGACGTTCATTCATTCATTTTCTATACCGCTTATCCTCGTTAGGGTCGCGGGGATGCTGGAGCCTATCCAAGCTGACTTTGGGCGGTAGGCGGGGTACCCCCTGGACTGGTCGCCAGCCAATCGCAGGGCACATATAGACAAAGACATACAACCATTCACACTCTAATGGTCAATTTAGAGTCGCCAATTACGCGTCACTTCTAATTCTTTCGATGCAAAATCCTATCTTTTCAAAGACACAAAGCAGATCAAATCCAGATTGACTCGGGTTTCTGATCCGACATTTACATGTTTAAATAGCATCCTACTGATGTACCTGCACATTACAGGTTCTGGCCCTTCAACTTGCTTCCAAAGACTCAACCTGCATCCGATCCGGACTAAATGTACATATTCTGCGTATGGCAACTGAAACTGCTTAGCAATATACGATCCGGATCAGATCGAGATTGAAGCCAAAGTGTCTGACATAACACAATAATTCAAAGGACTTGAAGGACACAAATCAATACAAAGAGGTGCCATTTGTAAATCTTTATACGCATATTCTGATTGTTTCAAAGACACAAACCAGATCAAATTCAGATTGACTTTACACTTTCTAATACTCCATTTACACAATTATACAGCCTCCTGCAAATATATTGTACCTGTACAATGAGAATTCTATCTGGATTCATGTTTATAATTCATATCTTTTCAAATAGCTTCCAAAGACCCATCCTGGATCAGATCCAGATTACAGTTCCTAAATGTGACACCTTGGACACTCCTACACAACTACACTATGTGGGTGTCAGTGTGGACACAAAAAGTCCACAAGGAGACATACCCGATTTGTGAGCCTCTTGACCTTCGGGGTTCCTGCGGACGATGTTGTTGACATGTGCCGGGTAGTACTGCGCCTCCCGGGCGGCCCTCAGCTGCACCTCCAGGGAGTAGCACTTCTTCTTCAGGGCCTCGTTCTCGCTTTTGTGCAGGGAGATCTCGGCCAGGAGCACGGAGGAGCATTCGTCCGCCAGGTTTCCTATCTCCACCAGNCTAGTTGAAAGGGGGCTGTCTTCCGTCACCATGGACACGATGTTGTTTGAAATGTGACTGTAATATTAGCACTGTAGCTCACGTTCTAGATATGCTAGTGTTGATTGTGGTGTATCACATCTATTGTGTTGGCCAAGAGTAGAAGTACAGTGTACTGCATGTCCATCCATCCATTTTCTATGCCGCTTATCCTCATTAGGGTGGCGAGGAATGCTGGAGCCTATCCCGGCTGACTTTGGGTGAGAAGCGCTGTGTACACCAGAAGATAGTTCACTTCTAATTTGTAGTGCAACAATCCACAATATTAATAAATAATACACTACTAGTTTTTAAAAAGTCCAGTTCTGTGTCTGTTTTTGTTGCTCCCCCTCTGTTGTGTTGGAAAGTCACATGGTGTGGGCGAGTAATGATCTTCTCAGCCTTTCAGTGGAGCAGGACAGTAATAGTAATCTGTCACTGAAATTGCTCTTTTGTTGAGCCTTCTCAGTGTCCTTTGCTCTGCCACAGATGTCGGGCTGTCCAGCTCAGTGCCAATGACAGAGGCCGCCTTTCTCACCAGTTCCTTTACGCTGCTCCCCCAGCACACTACTCAAAGGGTGTGTACCCAGTATGGTTTATTTACTAAAAGCGCTGTCTAAATTCCAGCATTAAGGCTATTACGGGATTTTTAATTGCTTAAAAAATACTATACTATGGGACTTAACATATTAGCCTAGTCCATTAGGTCTCCTTTGTTTTTGTTCCGCTGGAATTGCTGGTTGGTGAGTCTAAATTGTCCATAGGCATGAATGTGAGTGCGGATGGTTGTCTCCTGTACATGTGCCCTGAGATTGGCTGGCGACCAGTCTAGTTCACCCAACATCAGCTGGGATAGGCTCCAGCATACCCACGCAACCCTAATGAGGATAAGCGGCATAGAAAATGGATGAATGTTTGCAATTTTACAAAATTTACGAGAAGCTCCACTTTGGAGGTTAGAGATTTATTAAATAAAACATCCCTCAAAAATACAAGTGTGCTTTTAAAAGAAGAATGCATTGAACGTCTCACGATGGAGGGGGGGGGGGGGGTTAGTTTAAGCATGCAACACGGAAAAACAACACGGGATTCGTTTCTCTTATGGCAAAGGCAGGCTAATTACGAACCAAAACAATACCCGGGCTTTGTTTCATTACAAGGCAGTTGACATTTCAAATCCCATCTCTGCCACTGAATCAAAGATTCCTTGCAGAGAATAAACTGCACCAGTACACCCATCGTGCACCCTTACTCATCCCTTTCAGGCACAAGAAAGCAAAAAACTGACGCTCATTTACAAGTACAGAAAGGGTGCCTTTACACCGCTAAAAGAACACACCGTATTGAAAAAAATGTGACGAGGTAGTTTTGCTGTGTGTGCAAACAATGTTATTGTAGCTTTAACTAGACAAGACCTTTTAGTGGCTTTGCCTTGGAGGAGGTATTTAAAAGAAGCATATGAGAACATGCCATGCAGGTGAGGTATTCACATTAAGTGAACAACCACATGGTGCTTTTTATGATAGACAGATCTATCTATGAGCACCACAATGTATCCCAGGATTTGGCTCACGTTCAGATCGGTGAAGTGCTGCGACAAACATACAAAATGTTCCAAATAGAACTGATATGAACTGTGTTATATACACACAAATAATCCCAAGTATCCCCTTAGGATGCAACAAAAACAGCATTCAAACAAAGGGGAATAATCAGCCAACCACAAGAAAATAAAGCAAACGACAGAACTTGACCTTTTACAAAAGAGTGTTAGAGTGACTCTAAAAAGGAAACAAAATTGTAATAAAGTTGCGCGGTCTGATATGTATCGTTTAAAAAAAATTTCTTTGTAGTATTCCTTCCAATATGTGTTGTTGGTTATTAAAACACAATACATATATTTTTTTAGAACAATATTTTCAATAATGTTTTCCATTACATGCCCAAGCTTTCACTGTCCTGCTCCACTGAAAGACAGAGCAGATCTTTCCTGCCTCACGCCAAGTGGCTTTTCAACACAGACACAACAGAGGGTGAGCGATAAAAACACACAGGACTAAATTTATAAATTTATTATGAATTTTTGAAGTGATCTTGTCCTGTTTATTTTTTTTAAGTGATTATGACACTTTTGCTGGAAATTTTGGAGATTAATCAATTAATGACATCTCACAGTAATTGCTGCTTTTTTTGTACTATAACTTTATTACATGTCCTTTTTTTTTTTAATTCTCCAGAAATTTGTCTTGCAGTATTACAAAGATTTATAATGCCAGATTTTTTTAACATCTCCAAAATTAAAATGACTAATTTTTCTGCTTTTGTTCTGTTTCATGTTTTTATTTTCTTAAACCAGCACATTTTTCTCATAGTTTTCAGGTTATTTTATTCTCTCAGTTGCTCTTTTTATCTTGTAACATTAAGAGTTTATTCCTGCAAATGTAATTCTTTTCCACCATGCAAGATTAATCTTGTGAAATGTCTTGTAATTTTATGTATTTCTTTGTGTTTTTTGTTTTTTTTAATATAGATCTTTTTAGTGTGGCCCTAACACTGCTTGCTAGACACGTTGGCATTCGTCGCTTTACTGCTCGTCACGAGAGCCCAGAAGAACGCGTCTGCTCCTATCTAGGTGTTCTTCATGTGATTGAAACACTGGTGGTGGTTCAATCCGTACTTGTAGGCGTAACATTTCCCGCAGTCCACGCAGCTGTACGGTTTCTCCCCCGTGTGCGTCCGAAAATGAATGTTCAGGGAGCTTTTCTGGGAAAAACTTCTGCCGCAGTCGGGACAGCTGTAGGGCTTCTCGCCGGAGTGGACGCGCTGGTGGAGCTTCAGGTACGTCTTCTGGGCAAAGCGCTTGCCGCAGACGGTGCAGCTGAAAGGCTTCTCTCCCGAGTGGCGTCTGACGTGGACTTTCAGGCTGCTGAGATAGTTGAATACTTTACCGCAGAAAAGACACTGGAAGTGCTTAGGCGGCCTCGTGGGTTTTGGGGCATAGCTGAGGAGGTTTTTGGCGGCGGCGTTTGTGTAGTCGACGTATTCACTGGTCGTCGCGGGTGGGTTTGTGTTGTCGAGCATGGTGCTCATCGCTGCGTCCTCGATCAGCTTGTCCATAATGCTCGGCTGTGAGCGCTGCGCTTGACCGTCCACCATCAAGGGGAAGCTGGTCAAATCCTCCGGATGAAGCTGCAGCTCACTGACGGATCGATGGAGGGCGCTCTCGGCCTCGAGCATCCCCACATCTGCGCCGCGTGGAAAGTTCTGTCAGTCATAATCACAACAATAACCATGCGCTGTTCTTTTCTAGTTACCTTTCCTGTTCTCCGTCAGCCTCATTTGCTGTACGAGCGGATGATCGTCATACGTTTCCTCCTTGACAAAAATGAGGTCAGGTTCTCTGTCCATTATGTCCAACACCTGACCGAGACAAATACATGACAGTCACCGAGCCTGCTCACTGGGTCGACATGTTACCTTATGACTATTCCTGAGACCTGTGTTCCCATGCTGGGCATGGCGACGGGCTCCACTGTCTCTTTCCTCTGAGGGGGGACTCTTTTGTCTTCTCTCCACAGGTCCATGCACCAGTCCTTTCCGAAGACGCCATCAATGGCCGGGGCGACCTGCTGATGCTGATGTTGGTCTGCAATTAGAAGCAAGTATGAAAGTGAGACCTTCTTAATACAGCATGCTTTTATCAGCTGCCAAACCAGTCACTGTACTGTGTTGGGACGTATTTTAATCCAGATTCAGACTTTCGGATGAATACATTGCAAAACGTTTCTTATTAAACACACCAGAAAAAAGAAAAGCTCTGATCACGGGTTTACACAATACAAAGTCCGAATCTAAACCGGATTAATCTTGTCACTGGATTACACAAATTGAAATTGCTTCCCGACATACAGTCCAGATCAGATCCTGATTTAAGTTAACGTGTCAAATACACATGAATCTGATCAAGACTTGCAACTTCTGACCTCACACGCAGTAATCCAAATGACTTGCATAGACCCGAATCAAATATAAAAACTGTAAATTCAGACACACAAACCAGATCAAATCTAGATTCAATTTCAAATTTCTGATCCCACATTCACAAACTCAAATACTTCCTTTCAAGTGTGCATTGTGGATCTGGATTAATTTTACAGTTTCCATACAGATACATGACTTCCAAAGACATTATCTGGATTAGTTCCAGATTAAATGTAGCGCACATGCAAACAATTTATTTCCAACTCTGGTTTAAAAGTACAGATTCCGATTAAACAAATTCATATAACTTCAGTCAAATCTTGATCAGATGTGGATTTAATTTAGCTTCTAATCCGATACACACACGCAATCAAATAGCGTTCTTCAAATATAAATCCAATTGAATTACATTTTCTAACAGTATGCAAACGTTCCAATTACTTCCTTACATAACCTGATCACATCTAGATTACAATTTTCTAGCATGCATTCAAACAACATTTTTCCTTTTCCAAATCTAGAACAAATCTGGATTAAAAGGTAGTTTCCATTTTCGCTTACACACATTCAAATAACTTCTTTCAAATCTTAATTGGATTAAATTTAGCGCTCTAACACACACATTCAAATTGCTTCTTCTACGTATAGATCCAATCTGAATGGAATCTTCTAACCCAGCATAAACAAATTAAAATAAGACACAACCTGGCTCAAATCCAAAATAAATGTACATATTCTGTACATGCAAACTGTAATTGTTCAGCAATACATGATATGGATCAGATCCTGATTAAAGTGTCTGACCTTAGAAGTATTGACATAACGTAAGGACATAAGTCACATATAAAGACGTTCATTCATTCATTTTCTATACCGCTTATCCTCGTTAGGGTCGCGGGGATGCTGGAGCCTATCCAAGCTGACTTTGGGCGGTAGGCGGGGTACCCCCTGGACTGGTCGCCAGCCAATCGCAGGGCACATATAGACAAAGACATACAACCATTCACACTCTAATGGTCAATTTAGAGTCGCCAATTACGCGTCACTTCTAATTCTTTCGATGCAAAATCCTATCTTTTCAAAGACACAAAGCAGATCAAATCCAGATTGACTCGGGTTTCTGATCCGACATTTACATGTTTAAATAGCATCCTACTGATGTACCTGCACATTACAGGTTCTGGCCCTTCAACTTGCTTCCAAAGACTCAACCTGCATCCGATCCGGACTAAATGTACATATTCTGCGTATGGCAACTGAAACTGCTTAGCAATATACGATCCGGATCAGATCGAGATTGAAGCCAAAGTGTCTGACATAACACAATAATTCAAAGGACTTGAAGGACACAAATCAATACAAAGAGGTGCCATTTGTAAATCTTTATACGCATATTCTGATTGTTTCAAAGACACAAACCAGATCAAATTCAGATTGACTTTACACTTTCTAATACTCCATTTACACAATTATACAGCCTCCTGCAAATATATTGTACCTGTACAATGAGAATTCTATCTGGATTCATGTTTATAATTCATATCTTTTCAAATAGCTTCCAAAGACCCATCCTGGATCAGATCCAGATTACAGTTCCTAAATGTGACACCTTGGACACTCCTACACAACTACACTATGTGGGTGTCAGTGTGGACACAAAAAGTCCACAAGGAGACATACCCGATTTGTGAGCCTCTTGACCTTCGGGGTTCCTGCGGACGATGTTGTTGACATGTGCCGGGTAGTACTGCGCCTCCCGGGCGGCCCTCAGCTGCACCTCCAGGGAGTAGCACTTCTTCTTCAGGGCCTCGTTCTCGCTTTTGTGCAGGGAGATCTCGGCCAGGAGCACGGAGGAGCATTCGTCCGCCAGGTTTCCTATCTCCACCAGGGCCGTCTTGGTTAGCTTCTCCAGTATGACCGCTAGCTGCGTTCGGAAACTTCGGTTAGCGGCGTCGCACATCATATCGGCGGCTGCGGGGGGGGGCTGTGAATACCGATTCCGTCCCCGCTGCGTCCCTCATGTATCGGACAAAAGCCGAGCAAGCGGATACTACTCTGACAGTTAGCTGCTAGCTGGGCCGCGGTGCATTGTGGGATTGTGGGCTTTGCCCTTTCCGAGTTGCGCCTGAAGGCCGCACGGTGGATGACAATGAGACGCCGTTTGACCAAATGGGAAATACGCCTTAAAATTGGGATTTTCCTATAATAATTGTAATATTTTTATTAATAATCCCCTCATCCAAGACATACACAACATTTAGACTCCATTTACATGTGAGATGCCCTTGACTTTTATTTGGAAAGCCTCCCGGAAGTGTCTACTGCCATCTACTGGTTTAATTGAAAAATTGACGCTTGACAAGTAGAGAGTATAGAAAGTATAGTGAGAGATCAGCACTGTACTCCTTTATTACAGGATTCGGACACATTATCAATACAACGTATAAAACAATGGAGTAGTGAGTAACATACTTAACACTCTATAAAGGTTTCTTTCAGTAAATGTTGCACTGGCAATTCTGGTAATTTGGTGTACTGATTTTACCTTTATTATCGTTTTTAGTACATCTGGCTGAAGAATGCCTCACTTCACGTCGGCTGATTACCATACGCCTGCAAATCTGGATCGAGATGTACTAGAAGGTGCTTTTTCAGGTTGCAGTTCTTCGTAAAACCTTTCCCGCATTGCACACAAACAAACGGTTTCTCTCCCGTGTGCGTGCGCTGGTGCATGTCCAGGGTGCACTTCTGAATGAAGCCCTTTCCGCAAACGGGACAGCGGTACGGTTTCTCTCCCGTGTGGGTGCGCTGGTGTGTATATAAATGCCCCTTTTGCGCGTATCTCTTCCCGCACAACGTGCACCGAAAAGGTTTCTCTCCCGTGTGACTCCTCTGGTGTATTTCAAGCTGGCTGTGGCACCTGAAGCTCTTGCCGCACTGCACGCACCCGAACCTCTTGGCGGTACAGTTCCTCAGGTTGTGCATCTTCGCGCTCCTGAGTGGGGAGGCCACAATCTGGGGAATGCTTTTGGCAGATGCTTGGTTTGCGAGTCCTGGTGGAAGCTGTGGATTCCACTGTGAGTCTCTCCGTCCCGGTGCAGGGAGAGATGGGGGTGCGTTCGGGGTCACAACGCAGTCAGGGAACACCGGCTGAAGGCGTTTGTCAGGAGGCTGGCTCACATCGGGATTTTTCTGGGTGTCTGTTGACAGGAAAAAGTGATTTTTTAAGTTTAGACCTTCTCTTCCAGATCCGGATCAAATCTGGTTTAAAAGCGTGTGCACACCTGCAGCAGGCATACCTAAACAGAACAATCAAAAACATACTATTTTCAGATGTTCTCTCCTGTTCAGACTCTCCATCCTCCACCTCTAATGGCTCCTGCTTCACCATCAGTCTGAGCTGCTCTTGGTGTGCTTGAGGAGGCTAATTGGCGGGATATGTATGTTTAAATAAAAATCACACTTTTATTACGTCATACCGACGCAAACATGACATATAACTTACTTCGGATGCTGGAGTCTCCTTTTCTTGGAATAAACGGTTTGTCTCATGGGAGGAGGTATTTTGGTCCCATGGAAACTCACTAGGATGCACAAGTTTCGGAATAAATACCGGGTGCAGCTGCCAAGCAAGAGCCATGATAGCGCCGACTTGGCATCTCCCTGCAGGCTACAAGCCATACCTCTTAACGACAGGTCTTGTCCTGTCAGGCTCCAGCAGCACCGGGTTCTCCAGGCCGACCCCTGCGTCCTGTCTGCCCCTCTGTGCCATATGGAGCAGTTTCTCCATTAGATGCAGCTTCTCGGAGAGGGAGGCGATCTCGTTCCGCCCGCGGGTGATCTCGATTTTCAGCATCTTCGACTCGATCTCCACCAGCTTGCCGATCTCCATCACGGCTGCTTTGGAAAGCGCGTCCATGATGGACACGAGTTGCGTCTGGAAGCAGAAAACGGACATGTCGTGCGCAACGAAGGCGTTAAAAAAAAAAAAAAAAAGCCAGGAGGAGACGTACGCGCTTGCAGCACAAAAATGTTTAATATTTATAGCACTACAGGAAGTGCTGCTGCCATCTAGCGGCTGGGAGGGAATTCTACACACGAACTTTTTGATGCGTAATCTCAGCAGCAGTCACCAATTTGTCACAACACTTTACACATGTTTTAGATTGTTTTAATGATAAAGTTTATAGGTTGTTTTAATAATAAACTTTTAAACCACTATATTTAATCCATAGCCCCCGAATCTTAGACTTCATTAACCACAATGCCCCGCAGTAGAAACAAAGAACGTGATTGGCTATACCAACTTTCCAGGAAGTGATCAGTATTTAATTCATTAGCTTCCGTTTTAGCACTGACACTCTGATTACGTATCGTGTACTCACCAACATTTATGGAATATTTAATTAAGAATATTCTTTATGAGGATAAGTGGCGTAGAAAATGGATGGATTAACTACGTGCTGAGATAACGTTTTCTCTCAGGCCACTGAGTTGGACACCTAATTTACCACAATGCACCGCGGCCCAAACACAGACTGTGATTGGCTATGAAAACTCGTTCCAGGAAATGATTTACATTTGCCGACTGAAAATCTTCCTCTTCTACTTTTAGCACTGATACGTTGGGTAAATGCTCTTTTAACACCTTACACTGCAAAAGAACGACTAACAACGTTTAATGTGCGCGAAATGTCCTTCAGTTCACGTTTTTGGATTAATTGTGGTGTGTTTTGTAGATTCCCAGTTGTAGGTATAAATTAGCCTCCCAGTAAGCGCATCATTGCACAAGATGGCAAACAAACGCTCAGGCGTCATGATGACTTGCTAAACAGTTTCCTGGCGTAAAGCATTGCACCATTTGTATCTGCGCTTCCCTCAAGACAGCATGGCTGGCAGGAGAGTTGTGGTGTTCCCCTCCTCAGCAGAGCTGGGTCCGGCATTGGCCCACCTGGTGACCTCTCGGGCTGAGAGGGCCATCGACTCCAGGGGCAGGTTCACCCTGGGTCTGTCGGGAGGAAGCCTAGTGACCATGCTCAGCAAAGAGCTGCTGGCCGTGGCTGGCCTGGACTGCAGCAAGTGGGTGGTCGGGTTCTGTGACGAGCGAGTGGTACCCTTTGACAACCCGGATAGCACCTATGGGCTCTATAAGGTAGTAGTGTTTGCTTGATTGCACCTTTTGTTTGAAGTATTTGCTGTAACCAACCTGCTCCACCTTTTTTGCAGAATCATTTATTTTCCAAGGTTAACATCCCAGAGGATGGAATATTGTCCATCGACGCCTCACTGCCAGTGGATGAGTGTGCTGAGGATTATGCTCGCACACTGAAAAAGGTGCGTCTGCTCTGTCTGAGTTGACCGATTACATTATTGGTACATTACGCCGCCGCTTCCAAACCCACGCAGGCCTTCCCTGATGCGGACGTCCCGGTGTTTGACCTGCTGCTTTTGGGCATGGGGCCTGATGGACACACCTGCTCCCTCTTCCCCAACCACCCTCTTCTGGAGGTGAGCGTTAAATTCAAAGGATTTTAGTTGTGGTGTTATTTGTGGGTTTCACTTCCCTTCCTCATTTATTCACACCAAAGAATGATAAATAAATATTTTGGATGCCATCCTCATTACCAGGAGAGCGAGAAGACAGTGGCACCAATCAGCGACTCTCCCAAACCACCACCACAGCGTGTGACCCTGACGTTTCCTGTGGTGAACGCGGCACGCTGCGCCGCGTTTGTGTCCACCGGAGGCAGCAAAGCGGCCGTTTTGAAGGTAAAAGTACCACTGAGCGGAAACGGCAACTTAAATGTGAGATTTGAAATGTGTTTTCCCGCAGGAGGTGCTGGAGGGAGGAGAGGGTCCCGCATTCCCAGCAGCCCGTGTCTCCCCGGCTAACGGCGAACTGTTGTGGCTCATTGACGAGCCCGCAGCTGCTTCCTTGACTACGCAGGTGGAAAGGCCGGGCTCCGGGGCCAAACTTTAAAACATTCCACACACCAGTAGAAATGACGGAGGGCTTCCTTTCATTCCCAGACAAAATGGAGACGGGCGTCCTTCACTGCTAAATGTAGCATTTACTTTCTGAAAGCGTGCTTGTCTATGCCCTGATGTGTCAGAACAGATCATATTTAGTTTCATGTTTGCAATATGAGAACACAAGCGTTCTTAGGACAGCCAATTGAACTACACGCGTGCATCTTTGGCCGACTGTGAAGTTTTACAACATTAAAAAAACAAATCTTCAGAATCTTATCAAGAAAGTGAGGCGTTGATTGACTACAGGCTACAAAAACTCACGTAGATAACCCTGGCAGTGCAAAATATGATCTTTGTGAAGGCCACATTCTTGCTCAAGTGTTTGTTTCGGGCCGTATGAAATTGCCCAGGTGCACAAAACGCAGTGTCTAGTGAGTGACAAGCAAAGTTCTGCCAGAAAGTACTTGTGAGTACAACATACAGTAGTTGCAAAGCTATGGAAAACGGTTTCTCTCCTGCAGGGCCCATCCCCTTTAACATGACACCCCTCCTCCTCCCCTTTAAAGGCGAACTTCTGCAGCTTCTCCACAATCTTTCCCCCCCCCCTCCGGTCTATGATGTCCCTAAAGCCGACAGCTGCAGCATAGCACCGTGTTTCCACCGGCCCTTTATGTCTTCCACTATCTTCCATCCGTGTCGTGTGGAACCATGAGTGGAATGCGCGGTCTCGCCTTTGCGCTGCTGCTGTCCAGCTGCACGCCTTCCCGGGGATACTTCGCGGAGGAGCGCTGGAGCCCCGAGTCTTCGCTGCTGGCGCCCCGGATCCTCCTCGCCCTCATCTGCCGCAACTCGGAGCACTCCCTGCCCTACGTGCTCGGCACGGTGGAGAGGCTGAACTACCCCAAAGAGCGCATGGCGGTGTGGTGAGTAGTCGCTAAGGAAAAGAGGAGGGATCTTGCAAGCATACATGCGAGTTCCTTCACTTTCTGGTGACGGGGATGCATTTAGGTAGGAGTGCGGGGTGACTTTTAGGAAGCTGCATACATCGATCTGTATACGTGGAGGGGAGGGGGCGGGATTTTGGCGTTTGGGGGTCCAATACACACCCGGATTAGGACTTTTCCACCCAGCCAGCAGCTCCTAAACCAGTCCATAAATGATCTACTGCGGCTGAAAGGCATTGAATAACTCCACAGTTGGAGCCTTGGAAGTTAGTAGCTCACCAGCCTGGGACACATGCGTTTTTAGAGAAAAGAAAGTAATTTGCTGTGGGACAAGCAGAAAAGTTTTTACCAATATTTAGACTTTATTCTTGTCAATCATTTTTTGAGTTTATTCCAAAATATTTTCACTCTATTTTCGTAATATTTTAACATTTTTCCCCAGCCTAAATCCACATTTTTTCATTTTCTTTCTCGTGATATTATGACTTTTAAGGAAAAATGACACCCTTTTTCCTTTAATGTTCCAACTTTATGCTTCGTAAGTACGGGTTTTCCTCCTACTACCACTTAATTTTGACATTATTCTTGAAAGGTACTAATCTTTTATTCCATTTTTTCTTTTTTATTTACTTTTTTTTTCAGTTTTCCAGTTTAATTTTATTTGCAAAATATGGGCCATTAAAATAATGAGCTGCAGGAAGCTAATTGCCCCTGAGCCGCACTTTGGACACCCCTTCTGTAGGACGTGGGTAGCCGGCCGCTAATTGTGTAGGAGATTTGTGTGAACTCTGAAAGTCCAGCATCCACACAGGAAAAACCCCGCCACTCTGTGTGACTGCTGAGCCATTCCAGCATTCACTCTGATGCAATTATACAGATTCGGGAGGAACAATGTGATTGTTCCGATGTCATGCTCACAGCCACCAGGGGTAAAAGGGATTCACCTTCTGGGGTTTTGTAAAGACTTTATGTCACCCATTAACCTGCAGGAACATCACCGAGCCAACATCCCAGCAAGTGACAACTGACCCCATCTGCTTTGTCTTTTTCTCACGACAAGGATGTTTGAGAACATTAAGCCCCCTTCAGCCTAAGTTAGAGAAGAGACGGTGTTTCCTTAACAACAGCTTTTATTTTATGTGGGCAAAGCTCCTACTTGTTCCCTCTCTTTTCAGTCAGTGGAATTTTCTTGCAAATGAGTGGGACGACGGTTTGTATTTATTCCCCGCCTGCTTGGCATACAGCTGTGCATTGCAAACAGCAGTCTGATGTTGTGAGCACTGCACAAGCGGACGCTGATGGTTTAATTTGCCAGCTGCTCGTAAGCAAGCCAAAGCCTGAGAATGACTCCACTAGGAGTATGCATACTTTGAAACATGCATGCAGCGCTGAAGACAAACTGTGTGTGCGTGTGTGTGTGTGTGTGTGAGATGCCATGTTTGAGGATTTGGAAGGTACTGTAGTCGACTTTGCAAGGAGCTGCAGTGTTGTCAGTGTGTGTGTGTGTGTGTGAGATGCCATGTTTGAGGATTTGGAAGGTACTGTAGTCGACTTTGCAAGGAGCTGCAGTGTTGTCACGCTTCCTTGTGATATGTGGCCCATTATAGAGGGTTTTGTCTGTTGCCCCTGTTAGCAAAATACCAGCTCTGCCGGTCGTGGTTGACCTGCAACACCATTTAGAGTTGCCGTTAAAGCTGAAGTCCGCGTAGCAGGCTACCGCACAGCCACAGTACAGGTGTCATAATGGATAATTCGGTTCCTGCAGCACACAGCCTCGTTAGCGCAGTAGGTAGCGCGTCAGTCTCATAATCTGAAGGTCGTGAGTTCGATCCTCACACGGGGCACTTTTTTGTGTTTCCGTGGCTGTTTGCCAGACCACCAGAGTGTTTTGACCCCTGCTACCTTTCAGGGGGATTGAATGAGCTGAGGTCAAATGTGCACCGAAAGGTATTGTTTTATTGATTTCTGTGTTGATGATGTTTTCTATCATATGCAGTAGAATTGACCAGTGGGTTTTACGCATTTATAGATAAATGAATAGATACTTTATTCATCTCCAAGAGAAAAGGTAAGATAAAACCTGAAATGGTTAAATGCTAACATGCTAATCCTAGCATACTAGTAATGCTAACATGCAAATTGCTAGCATGCACCTAACGCAAAACCACTGTCATGCAAGTTTGTACTGAAAATAGCAAAACAATCAAATATGGAAATGATAGCATGCTAGTTATGTTTACATGCCCGCTGTTAACGTGAAGCACCAAACATAAAAACACTGTCCATATAAGTTTGTAACTTTGAAAATAACAAAACAAGCTAACATGCTAATTTTAAACATATTTAACTTATATAAGTTATTATGAATATACGAATGGCTTAAATGCTAAAATGTTAACATTAGCATACTAGCAATGCTAACATGCCAACTGTTAGTATGCGTACATCTAACATGAAACCACTGTCAACGTAAGATCACACATTTGAAAATAGCAAAAAAAAAATCAAATATGCTAATTTTAGCACGTTAGTAATGCTAACATGCTTGTTAACATGCTAACACCGAACATGGAAACACTCGATATATATTGTACCTTTTATAAATGTGAAAAGATGCAAAGATTATCCTTTAACACACTAACAAGCTAGCTATTAGCTTGCTAGCATATGCTAACATTACCATACTAGTATTGCTAACATGCCAACTGTTAGCATGCTAACACTGAACATTAAAATAGCGTTTATGTTAAACAGTATGCACTTGGCTGCAACCAGCAAAGGCACTGTTCAGTAAGGGATAGGCATTTAGGTACAAAACAACCAAGTAAAATAACTATATGAAAAATATATCATATTAAAATCAATATAAACTTATTGAAAACAGCCATTAATTGATAAATGAACAATTTGTGTCCTACGCTACTTAGTCAAAATAGACTGTAGTGCTTACTACAGCCAGCAGAGGCACTGTTGAGTCAGT
Source organism: Oostethus manadensis (assembly GCA_024372805.1). NCBI lineage: Eukaryota > Metazoa > Chordata > Actinopteri > Syngnathiformes > Syngnathidae > Oostethus > Oostethus manadensis. The sequence continues at coordinate 432,785 of QODF01000148.1, read as the reverse complement.
CTCAACTAGTTCTGATGAAGAATGACATGACAGCTATTTAAAAGATATGTTTCTATTGTTTCAAAGCCTGGACAACAGGCGAATAAAATCCAATCAATTAATTGTACAAAAAATAATTTAAAAAGTTATACCATTCTTTCATAATTGTTTTATTTACAAAAATAAGAACTCATCAAATATTGATTGTTTATTTTCCACTTGTTGAAAGAAATGTGTCCCGTGGCTCAAGCCCACATAACATTGTCGTGTTTCCCTCAGAACTGCAATGTATTTGTGGTGGTGATGGGGTGGGCAGTTGCATGTAATTGCAATGGACATCTGTTTTTGTGGGAGACAAAAAAATTCAAAATGGCTAGCCTTAAATCTATTTGTGCTGGTCTAAATGTGATAATAAATGAATGAATACATGCAGTGTGTTGGGGTGTCTAATGCCCATTTCCACAGCTGCAGACAATTGTTACAGTGGTGCATTATGTCAATAAATGATTCAACAGGGTCGCAACCGACCATAACGAGGACAACACCACGGCCATCCTCCGTGACTGGCTCATCAAGGTGCAGAATTTTTACCATTATGTGGAGTGGAGGCCCAAAGAGGAGCCCAGGTGGGTTTCTTCAATGGTTGATGTTTTCGGAAATTATAGATTTAGACGTATAATAGAGTTGTTGTGTTTCTTGCAGCCGCTATGAGGATGAAGAGGGTCCCAAGCACTGGACGGAGCCCCGATACGAGCACGTTATGAGGCTACGGCAAGTTGCGCTGGAGTCAGCCCGTGAGATGTGGGCCGACTACTTTATGGTAAGTCGATGTTTAAAGAAAAACAAATACACGTTTCCATGTTAATAAAGCCCAAGTTCCAAGACTGTGTCGTCCAATGACTGGAATGGGATAAGTACAGGGCCATTTTTGGAGCAGGGAATCATGTTGGAAGTGGAGCCTGTCATATTTGTGTGCCTCTTTTGGTTAAAGATTAGCTGGTGTGGTTCTTCTGGATGTCTCCTCATACAGCGGCACAACGATGGAGGTCGGGGCATCTATTTGTACTCACTGCCGCTTGGGCTTGGTGTATAATTTAGCAGCGTGTTCGGTCCAGAGAGGAGCGCTGCAACATTGTTGAATGAAAACTCACTCTGGCCTCTCACACGGCTTACTGTATGTGCTTTTTGTTGTCTGGGTTGCGATAAACTGAAGGCATCCTGCATCATGTACATCCCTTTCTTTGTGTAGGTGATGGACTGCGATAACCTGCTCACCAACCAAAACGTCCTCTGGGACCTCATAAGCGAGAATAAGACCGTCATCGCTCCCATGCTGGACTCCCGTGCCGCCTACTCTAACTTCTGGTGCGGAATGACCAGCCAGGTACACGCCGTGCTGTAGTTAGTGACCTCGACGAGGCATTTGCTCCGCTAACACCATTTCGCCTTCCTCAGGGCTACTACAAGCGCACCCCGGCCTACATGCCCGTGAGGAAGCGCGTGCGTAAGGGCTGTTTTGCAGTTCCTATGGTGCACTCCACCTTCCTGATAGACCTCCGGAAAGACGCTTCCAGGCAGCTGGCTTTTCACCCACCTCACCCAGAATACAATTGGGCTTTTGACGACATCATAGTGTTCGCCTACTCGGCTCGAAGGGCAGGTAAACGCTTAAATAACCAAGACCACGTGTAAATAATGTATTTGGACTTCATTTTTATTGTGTAAATAAAGACAGGAGCATGTCCTCATCTCCCAATTTTGCCTATTAAAGGAAAACTGCACTTTTTTGAGAATTTTGGGGGAATTTTGCCCATCATCCACAATTTTTGTGAACAGCTCAAAAGACGCAGGTAATTATTGCACGCAATGGAACACACCTATTCCACCTAAAATGTGCACTATTAAAACACCTCTAAAAACCTCCAACAAGGTTTTATGGTTTTATATCTGTGCTGTGAGCATGTAATGACAGGCACATTCATGACAAGATGTAATACAGTATTTTGCCGTATTTTGGTCTTTTTTAGGCATTCCTTCTTTGGTGCATTGGTGTGGTGCGGCGGGGTGTCACTACGGTACTCACATTTTTGGTGTAACAATGTTAATAACAATAATAATACAAATGTTGCTTCAGCTTGTTTCATATGCAAGTCACATTATATAAATGGAGTGTTGTTGGTGGTTTTTGGAGAAGGATTTGTAGGTGGAATAGATGCCTCCCATTACGTGCATGGACAAAATTCAATAAAAGTTTCCTTTAACTTTATATTAAAATGCCATATTGACACCATCAGACTACAAGATTACATCAGCGCTCTATAGATTTATCATTATATAGTAATGCGCCTATCCCGGAGATGGCTTTCTTCAGGTTTCTGATGCAAAAACAATATTTTTTAGATACCCGATTCTAGTCAAAACTTTGGAATTACACAATTTTCTAAAACTTTTGACTATTACTACATATTTTTAAATTTCAATCTCCTCAGCCAAAGCCAAAATTTAATATTTTTTTGAGTGTTGAGAAACAGAAAAATTTGTTAAATTGTTGCTAAAATGAGATTATCAGAATTTGTTTGTTTTGTTAAATTGATAAATATTATTGTAGCTGGTAAAATGTTGACGCTATTATAGTGCGATTTTTTTGTATATCTAAAGACATGATGTAAATATTTTGTTATAAATGTTTTACTTAAAAATATTATTTTTATCTATATGTAAAAACACATTATTTTCAGCCCAATTTAAAGAATATTTTAAATTTGCTCTTGTGGAACTGATAGTAGATTACTCTTGAAGCAATGCACTTAAAACTATGTGTAGTACTTGACGCTACCAGCAGAGGCGCTGTTACATCAGTCTCTATTAATCTGGAGAAAAACATGATGCAATTTTTTATATTACAGGGTATAAAAGGTGTAAAAAATAAAAAGTTATTTTAGGCTTTAAATTCTGAAATGTATACATCAATATAGCAACAAGCACAGTAATAGTAACCATATTAATATATACCACACTTTAAACTCCCGTGCTAAAATGGCATGATAGTTAGGTTATAGCGCCACCTGCTGCTGTGGTATGTGATGCATACATGAGCTTAGTTTTTTTTTTTTAAACACTACTATAAAGGACTGATATTTTTTTTCCAAAACCACAAAGTGGGGTAAACATTCACAGTTTTACAAATACTCTCTGTATGCATCTGTATTGTTTTTTTGCCATTTGTGAGTGAGAACACAACAAATGTGGCCCATCCTCTGCTTTCAACAGATGTCCAGATGTTTCTATGCAACAGAGAGACGTATGGTTACCTCACCATGCCGCTCCGCTTCCACAATACTTTGCAAGACGAGGCAGAGAGCTTTTTGCACACTGTGCTGGAGGTAGACGGTGAGTGCGTCCCCTTTTTATGCATCACTTTGCTGCCATTGGCTATTTTCTAAACGTAACATCTTTACTAGTGCGCCACCCTCCAGTGTTGCCATCCCAGTTCATCCCTGCTCCCTCCAGACAGCCGGACAAAATGGGCTTTGATGAGGTGAGGGAAGTGCTCACCCCCCCCCCCCCCTGCTGTTCAGAATGTGTATTCGCATTAGGTGATTCTCTTGCATTGTCAGGTGTTCATGATCAACCTGAGAAGGCGCGCTGACCGCCGAGAGCGTATGCTGAGAGCTCTCCATGAGCAAGAGATTGCTTGCAAGATTATTGATGCTGTAGATGGAAAGTGAGTTGATTCTCATCTTTCAGGTGTAATTTCACCATAGCTCAGCTTCATAATGACTCTCTTGTCCCGTGTTAGGGCATTAAATAGCAGCGATGTCCAGACTATGGGCATCCGCATGCTCCCTGGATACAGAGACCCTTACCACGGCCGCCCGCTGACCAAAGGAGAACTGGGATGCTTCCTTTCCCACCACAACATCTGGAAAGAGGTAACACATGATGACAGGATAATAAGGGTTGCCCCCTATTGTACTAATGTTATTATTGTACAATGAAATAAGAAAGGGCCATATTTATATTACACACTTCATGTTTCCACTGCAAACTTTCAATTGATGAATAAATAGTGGCTGTCATATATATGTATATAAGTGTATGTCTGTGTGTGTATGTGTGTATATATATATATATATATACACACACATAATAGTCACATATATATGTTGGCATATATATGTACATATGTATGACAATTACCAATACGTATGTAGAATAAAAAACATTAAAAAAAATATCTTAGCTGCTTCCCACCATGCATTGCTTCCCAGTAAAGCATTTTATTCAGCTGTAGCGGTGACAGTTAACAGCTTTGCTATGAAGCACTGCACAATGGGAAGCAGTTAAGGTTTTTTCTATTTTAAATGTTATCTTGTATGTTCTTGCCTACCTTTTGTGTGTTAAGTTGCTGTGTGATTAATTTATTGTTCTTTCTTAGATGACACCTTGAGGCAGACGGTCAGCAGTCGATTTTTAGTAGTTCTGAAGTAAAGGAGACTTTGCGAGATTAGAACATGGACATAAATTAGCCACACCGCTGTGTAAACCGCGGGGTTCAAAGTTTAAGAAAAAATAGTTACGGTATTTGTTCCTGCTTGCTGTCAGGTGGTCGAGCGAGGCCTGCCCACCTCACTGGTCATTGAAGACGACCTACGCTTTGAGGTCTTCTTCAAGCGACGCCTCATGAACCTGATGAGCGAGATCAAGAATGAAGGACTCGACTGGGATCTCATGTGAGCTTTTATTATTAATTGCTTCCTTCACTGAACTTGGTCCTCACCTCCTCCTTCTCCACCTTCTTCCAGTTACATCGGTCGCAAACGAATGCAAGTGGACCACTCTGAGAAAGCGGTGCCAAATATTCACAATTTAGTGGAAGCGGATTATTCCTACTGGACTCTTGGTTATATGATCTCCCTACAAGGAGCCGAGAAGCTTTTACGAGCTGAGCCTTTAAAGAGAGTACTGCCAGTGGATGAGTTCCTACCAATCATGTACAATAAACACCCAGTGTAAGTGACATTATGACCTACTCTAAAAGCTCGACTTATATATTTACCTTAACCGCATATAGGACTGGGCGTTGACTGGAAGCATGTAAACATTCATGATATGTAACAACTTAATGTTTTTCCTTGTAATAATATTGTGGAGTGCATGAGAAAGTGGAAAGCAAAATGTCAGTCTCTTTAACCACGTGGTCATTTATTAACAAGTATATTGCACAACACAGCAGCAACAGAACCAATGTTGTAGTAGCGGTAAGGAGCAAACTGTTCCGCAAGCATGTATTAATACCACCGATTTTTTTGTGTGTAAACAACAGTACACATGTAACGAATCCAACAGTGCTCATGCAGAGGTAGATAAAGGTGCTGGATGTGGACCTCTCATGATGCTTCAAGTGCATCATGTGCATCATCGTTGTTTTGTTGGGTTAAGAAAGACTACAACAGGAGGTTGCCGACAGCCACAGCTGTTGATGACGGGTTTTTTTGTAATTATAGAACCCTGGCAGTTATTTACTTTTGTACACACTTGTATAGGAGACTCAGCGGTTAGTCAGTGCATGGACTGTGTATGGAAATTTGTTAAAATATATTTGCTAATATAACGCTCTCGTCCACAGGTCCGATTACATGGAGGACTTTGAGACCCGAGACCTCAAAGCCTTTTCAGCAGAGCCCCTCTTGGTGTACCCCACCCACTACACGGGCGACTCGGGCTACATCAGCGACACCGAAACGTCAACCGTGTGGGACAACGACAAGATCCGCACAGACTGGGACAGAACACGCTCGGGGAAGACCCAGGAGCAGGCTGAGCTCAGCACCAAGGCCCAGAACTCCGACGTGCTTCAGTCACCTTTGGACAGCACAGCACGAGACGAGCTATGAGACCCCAAAAAAAGTACCCTTTGTTGTTTTTTTGTTTTTTTTATTTTTAGATGTTTGGGCTATGGCATCACAGATTAAGGGACGTAAATAATGTTTCATCGTGCTCATCAAAAAGGCACTAGACTTGCCACACTGGATGGCATTTGCAGTACCCAACTTGTGTCTGTCATACAGAAGCAAACTTCTATATGAGCACAAATTATTTTTTGACGTCCTGTTGTGACATTACACTGTGAATCAGGCTACGACTGCACGCCAGTCTACAAAATTCACATCAACATAGTAAATAATGCATCTGCAAGCCTTCACACATTCATGAATACCCAAAAATTGCATTTCCCTCTAAAGTGAATGATGAGAGATTCCAAAACACGAATAAAATCCGGACTGTAGCTGTCTTTCATACATCACAACACGTCATAGCAATCCCCATATTCCTTAGAATGAAGCCCCCGGGGGTTCTAAACAGTATTAGATGTATATATGTTTTTGGCCATGCCATGATAGCATTGCTATTACAGAAAAAAATACTGAAAACAAGGAAAAATGAAGAGGGACTAAACTGAAATATATATATGTTTTTTTAAACAACCTAAAAGTTAAAATTGTAAAAATGTCATATTATAGGAATAAAAGACACGTATTACCCTGCTTTCGCCCAAAGTCAGCTGGGATAGGCTCCAGCATATCGACACTATTGAGGATAAGCACCATAGAAAATGGATAGAAAAATATCATAATACAAATCAAGTTGCAGTTTTAGTTGGAAAAAAATATCTAATATCGCATGAATAAAGTAGGATTTTTAAGAGAAAAAAAATCAATGCAATCAATACAAGAATTTAGTCAACTTTTTACATGAAAAACACAATTGACCGGAATAAAGTTATGTTTTTAAGGGAAAAAAACATAATTTACATGAATAAAGTTGATATTCGTGAGTGGATGAAATATAACATAAGAATTTAGTCATATTTTTATGTAAAAACACATTTGAAGATGTAACAAATGCTTATTTCAAAGTGAAAAAAATATTAAGATGTATTTTTACATGCAGAAACATAAATACAGAAACATAAAACATAAATATTAGGTAGCATTTTCACACAAAAAGTCATATTTTAATGAAAAATGTTGATATTTTTAGAGGAAAAAACAGAATTGATAAATATTCCTCATCTTAATGTAAATATGAAAACTAATAACTAATACAAAATAAATGTAGGTGTTTTTTTTAAATAATATCACTTTATTGCCACCATATTAGGTATGTTTTTCTCGTAACATTGCGATTTTAATCTAGATACACACACTTGTAAAGTTTTCATGAGATGTTACCCAAAGCGTCTCCGACTGCTAATGTCCTGTCCCTCTGCTGCCACCTACCATGCACTTCCCACAAGCAACTGCTGACAGTGTTGTCGGCGAGGCAAAGCGCCGTGCAGGCCTCAAGTGAGCAAAGCGTTTGCAGATGCCCGTCAGACATCCACGCCGATGCCTTTTATCTGATAGCTGAACATCTGTATTGGCATATTATTTGCTAAATGCTTTCTAATGATACGCTCCTGCAGATGCAACCTCCACTGCTTATGTAATTGATAGGGTATGCCCATGACAAGACAAAGCGGCCTTCACTCAAAAACAAACATGCACTTTATGTCAGTCTGTGGAGTTTTTACACCTTATGTCACTTATGTCTGTAATTATCCCCTCCGTGTGGACTGCCAGGAATGCTGTCGGTTTTACATGTAAGAAAGTGAGTAGATTAAAAGACACAGTAAAAGTCAGTTGGAAGCCCCTGTAGCCACATGTATTTATTTTTTATCCCAGTTAACAGATGTCAACGCGTCTTTGGTTACAAGTACATTGAGGCCAAAGCTCTTAGCGTGTGGATTGTCAAACTGTGGTGGGACATTTAGTGGTACACTCATTTATCATCACACCCCACCGCAAGTGAAACTAGGATTCTGATATCAGGAATTTATCTCTATCAGGGAAACTATACACAGATTCAGTAATAATAATTATAATATTTTTGTAGTTACAGCATAGAAAACGCGTTTATGACTTACTTTACACTCCTATTATTCTTTGTTTACATCCTAATGTGCAGGCTATGGCATCACTGTAGGGGCACAGGAGACAGTTGCTTCTTCCAAGCTAACTAGTCAGCCTCCAATCCATTTATTCTAAACTTTAAGGGTTTCAAACGGAGTGGGGAAGAAGGGCAACGTTAGAAGTCAAAAACGTACCACTTCCACACGGAATGGGAGGGGAACTAGTTTTCCCTATGGCATGTTGGACATGCCATGGCTGACTAAATGCGGTGTTAAGGTCTCATCAGTGTAACATTACTGATGCCGAGTGACCAGAATACGACACATGACTTGTCTTTCAATATTTTGTAGTGAGCGATCTTCAAACTGCAAAGTAGCGAGGGACGACTGCATACGTTTTAATTATATAAAAACATACATTAAATATGTATGGAATAATAGCACACAAAATGCTTACATTTAAGTATAATACTCTCACCTCATATCAAAAGATTGACAACCTTTGTCTGTGAAGGCCCCATCTTTGACTTCACCGCAAAAGAGGCTCTCATCCCACCACTTCTTTTAAAATTTTTTGTACCGCTAACATGAAGTACCACGGAACCTCCAAAGCCCAAACACCCCAAAAGCAACACCATTTTGGACTTTCACCTTGAATTGTCCATTAAAAAATTATGCTCAATACACAAACAAATCATCACGTGACCTCTCGCATAATAACAGCCGAATTGTAAGTGTGTTTTGTTTTTCTTTGGCTTTTTTGTGTGCTTTTCTGTGATGCCACCACAGAAGTATACCACATAATACACGTTAAGTCCAGCAATACCCATAAGACCCTACCAAGTGACAGTATTTCCCTGTTCCTGTTCCCTCCCCATTCTCCTCATCAAAAGGTGAGTACTTTTACTTTATTGTAGTTTTACTGAACAGGACTTAACTTCTTTTTCCGCTATTATGATAGTTAGGAATGTTACAGTGTCACCTGCAGAGCTAATACATGTTTTGTGTGATGTGGAATTAGAACAAGTTGGAACAACTTTGTTTGATGCTAAAACCAACGCTAGACTATTGGAAAACATCCACATCGGTGACTGACAATGAATTACATTTTTTAAAAATGCCGGGAACCTTTACAAAATGGCTAGACTATGAATGTAGCAGTCTGCCACGGTTGCTGTATTTACGGTCTGCTGAGGGGAGAGATGACAACGAAACTTGAATGTGACTAACTCTGTCGCAGGTTGTGCAAAGTGCCCTTTAGTCCTAATGTCAAAACACAAGCGGTTTGTAGGCGGGGCCCACGCCGACAGCCGAGATGCACTTCCTCTTCTTATGGCGGCCAACGAGCGGCCCAAACCATCAAGAGGAAGATGCATTCAGCTCGGTCTCAGAGAGGCATGCCCGTCATTTCAGTGAAGAGTTGGTGTCTGGCGTGAGCCCCCCCCCTCCCTCGAGGTCATGTGATGCGTGGGTTGTAAGGTCCCGCTGTTGCAGAAATGGAAGCGTCTCAAGGGCCATGTCAGGAGTCCCCTCGAGCTCCAGGTGAGCATAAGGATGACTTTTATTTGATTTTAACGCTTACCATTCTTGCATGAAGCAATTTCTGGTAGCGTCTCCAACATCCTCTTTGCCAAACTTCCTGAAAATCTTGCATTTGAACAGCAATCCTCCTCACAATATTACTATTAGATCATGTGTAGGATGTGACTTGACGTACGGTAATAACATTTTCAAAAGCAGTCCAATTTGAACGCACATCTTGGTGTCAGGACACCAACTGCAAACAGGATGTGGTTGACTGACGAGGAGACAAAAGAGGTCGCCTGTTCTCAATTTTTGCCCTAGATGTGCTTTAAATTGTCGTATCAATGCAAGGTATAGATACATTGCCGCTTTTCTCAAACTGGGGGGCGCACCCGCTTTGATGGTCAGAACTAAATAATTAGCAGACGGAACGGAAGGTTGGGTGTCGCAGTAACCCAAACTTAGTTTAGGGACAGAAGCCACACTGCCGTAATGACAGGTATAGCTTGGGAGAATGAAGACGTTTCGGAAAACTAACAAGCCAACCTCAGCCAAAGTGGGCCCGGGATTTTCCTCCAAAGGGTGACCCAAGAGAAGTGTTTTTGGAGGGTGTCTTGTTATAAAATATATTGTTTATTTTTTACACTATATTTTTTAAGGGATATACTTTAGAGTAGTCCGTGAACTGCCCACTGAAACCACTGAAGTGTGAGGGATGAATGAATTGAAATGCAGGGGGAAAAAAAGTTGTTCAATTGAATTAAATCCAGAATTGTTTTATTAGAATTATTGTTTTGATGTACTTTCTAATGTGTGTCTTCCTGTTCAGTACTTTGGTCAGTGCAATCATTGCCTCGGCCATGTTAAGGCCAACTAATTTACACACATTCCTATACAGCGCCGCATGCATTAGTCAACATTACATGCGTGTGCACTGTAATTGCTTGTTTTGTGTGCAACGCCACATTTAGAGCTTATTTCCCTGCAATAACTGCCTGAAGTTAGCACATTACTGTTATTTTTTAGGAGGGAAGTGGTGTTGAGATAGTGGCAAGCACACACTTGCGAGATCTTTCACCAGAAATAGTGTTATGAATTATTCTGACGCACTTTCTTGTGTTTCTTTGCAGTTCTTGTCTCGAATGCGCCCAGGGTGCACCATAAATCGGAAATAAAGCGATACAGCGAGATCTTCAGAGACTTTGACAACCTTGAGTTGTCTTTTATTCCCATGTAAGTAAACAAATTTGCTGGATTTTTTATCTGGTATGAATCATTATGCTTTTCAACATAGTGTAGGGCTAACCCCAGCGATGCACACCCTTTGTGCGTTTGCCAAGAATGCGCCCCCTTGTGCAAATTGTTGGGCTCTAGGCACATGTGTGTTCTGTGTTTAGGGAGGGGCAGCTCTGATTTAGTGGGAACAGTTTAGTCCACCAAGGCGTGCTTGGCTGTGTTTGGTGTGGAAGAAGCCTATCGAACACCGTAGGGATGAACTAGAGCATAGTCACCATCAGTGACCTCGGGTCTGAGCTGCAAAGGGGAACAACTTCATTATTTTTCTTCCATTTTCACTTCCTGTAATGGCTAAACCATCCCGATACTTGTGTCTCTGTCGTGTGCCTTTAGCTCAGACACACACATGCCGCCTCTCATGACATATAAAGTTAGATATTTCTCAGACGAGAGATGTAAGCACTTTGCCACCACTTTGGGGACAACTTTACTATCTAATGACATCCAATGCAAAATGTTACTTTTGATTAACATTTAGTGTTATTTCTGTGGTGTAGAACTGCACTGCATCCCACTGAGAGCTGATTATAATACTTTTGTCTCTCTCCTTTGTGTGTGTTTACATTATTTTCTAGTGACAAGGACGACCTGCTGTCGGACACTTCAGAGTTCAACTCGGAGTGCATGGTTGGCGACAACGTGGAACCTGCAGACCAACTGGAACCATCTGTAAGAACAAAAATGGGTTCCTTTATATCTTGTTTTTTTTATTGTATTTGTACAGTAAAAGTACCTTTGTGATTTTTTTCTGTTTAGGAACCCTGTGTCATCATTGAAGGAGATGGAAACTCATCAGGTAAGACTTGCTGTGCTGGGATGCATTATTTACTATTATGGAGTGCACTACTTGGCTGCAACCAGCAGGGGCGCTGATGAGTCACTCTCAACACTTTGGAGAGAGCACTACTCTGCTCAATACAGCACATGTGTAGAAACAGGAGCTCAGAACACTCGGAGAGTACCAATTACTGGGCAGTGCAAGTCAAACTAAATGTGAAATTTATTAGTGAATACTCCGACTTTTCACGTATCTTGCCTTGAGTTGTAATTGTGGTGCTGTAACAAGATTAGGATAAAGGCAGGCAGATTAGGCAGGAGGCTGATGCAGTCTTTTGCCCTGCAAGGTGTCGTATTGTGGAGGTAAACACAAACAAACCACCGAAAGACCAAAGCAGTGCAGGGCACAGCAGGAATGCAGCAATTCTAATGAGTGTGTTTAAAAGGCACGGCAATTGGAAGGTAGAAGGCAAGTAAGCCCGCCGACAGTCATCTTGGAACCACTTTTCTCAAATCGGTCTTCTTTTTGTGGTCTCCTTCTGGCTCCATCTGTCTGCTTGTGCCACTTGAACATGTACGGTAAATAATGTACCTCCACCGAGGAGCTTGCCTGGTCCGTTTGGTTACGCCCTTGTGCTCGTGTGTGGGCCATCGTTCACTTCATGATACATCGCTGCATGAGTGCACCTTTGCTGGCGTTTTCCATGCACTTTGGGACATTCTTCTTATTTCTGTTAAGTGAGAGGCAGGGTATTTTTTTAACCAATGTCAGTTTATTGGCATTATTGCTTATTTTGTTTTTATACTTTCATACAAAAGTAGTAATTGTGTATGGTTCTGAGCTGTGATTCTAGGACTTAGCTATAGTTAGAGCCAGTTCAATACAATCATTGAAATATTTCATACTCATATATAACTGAGCTGCTCTAATTTTATTGTATGTCTTGACTACAAAAACAATAAAGCCTTCATGCATGCGCAAATCTGTCCTTCAGTGGCTAAAAATCTTTTTAAAAATGAGTGAAACGGTGGAGAATCCCGGTGAAACTGCTGTTTTTATTTGTAAGCTTATTTTGCACTGAACAGGAAGTCACTGTGTACATGTTTTAATGCCGTGTAACTAGACAGTAGTTACTGCATGTTGCGGTGTGCTGCTTAGCAAAAACGAGCAAGTTAACAATATCACCTCTCGACAATTTTCAAAAGTATTACCCCTTTTGTTTTCAAATTTTGCGTCGAAAAAAGCGGGTAAGCGGGTTTCACTGCATAAACTGCCACAGGACTGCAAGCTACCTGTGGCAGTGGGGCGTAGATGACGTCATTGTCTAATTTGGATGATTGCTTTTCGTTTATAGGGAAGCTGTGGGAAGAAAACATTAAGAGCAGAACAAAAAATATGTTAAGAAATATAAATGAACTTTTATCTGTCACGTCTTTTGGGGCTGGGGGGGTCGTATGACAATCAAGACAGAGCCACCTGTGACCTGCTTTTGGGGCCCTGCTGCTCGTTGAGAAGAGCAATACATGCTTTCATGCTAGCATCTCCAAAAGTTGCTAGTTTGGTTGCCAATTGGTTTTTAGAATACTTTCTAAATATATTGCTAAACATCACTAAGTTGACATTTTGGGGGGCATCATTCACATTGACAAACAATTATCCCGTGCCCAATCCCACCGCTACTGAATGTGCTCCCATGCTTGCCCCAAGTGTGAGTTTGTTCTAAGAGAAGGATCTTTGGCAGCCTCGTGTGTTCCTCCACCCATTGGCTGGGAATTAATTAGCCATCAGCCCTTGAACACCCCGTCCAAACTGTTACACACCAGGTGGCCATCCTGTAAATCTGGGTTTCCTCTGCAGGCTAATCCTACATGGGAATGGTGATGATGCCGTGCCGCTAAGGAATCTCAGAGATTGATTTCTATATGAAAAAATGCTGTGGAATCACTTTTTTTGTGGACAATTTTTAACTTCCGCTTTTTATCAGTCAAATATGGCTGTAGATAGAAACTGAAGAAGGCACGTGGCGTGCGGACCTAATACTGTGGCTTTTTTTTTAGCTGCTATACTTAAAATGTAGACTTCGTAGCGGCACCTTCTGGGATATGATCTCTTGTCTCCTCGATTGGATACTTTTACACTGATTTGTCCTCAAAATCAGAGCGTAAAGCCCGCCGTGATGTTGATGTACTCCTTGGCAGCACACGAGGCTGACCTGGCGCTCTGTCGCTGTGAGGATGGCGTGGAGACTGCCCTGCAGTACGCCAAGATGTGGTGCCGCTACGCCAAAGACCTCCTGGCTTGGATGGAGAAAAGAATCAGCTTGGGTGAGCGCACTGGGAAAATACACACATGGAAATATGGAGTAAATTCATTCCAACCCGGACTCAATGTGTTATCTATGAGAGCGGCTTCATGCATGACCTGGCAACAATGTGGTACAGAGTTATGTTCAAGGTTTTCATGTCTGCCAGGTTCAAGGCCGGGCTGATGGCTATACACACACTCTGAATACACGGAAAGGATTAGAGCGGGGATTAGTAGGCTGGAGGTGTCATGTTGGTGCTTTTATGGGCAGCCCTTACAGAGAGGACACCTTATGTTAAATGATTTTTTTTTTTAAATAAATTATTAGTATACTTTTCATTAGTTAGTAATGTTATTAGAGTCCTTTGTTTATTTTGTTAGGTTTTATTTGTATTTTTTTTTCTTTTTCATTCATTATTTTTTTAGTTTTTCATTAAATCTATTCTCTATTAAACAAAAAAACATTTATCACTCAGATTATTTTATTTATGTATATTTATAATATTATATATTGCATATATTTATATTATTGAATATTTATATTTAATTTTGAATCCAATATTCAAATTAAGTCAATGATCTTAACTTAAAGATAACAACAATCATCAAGATCATCGTAAGTCATAAAGATATATTTTTTTTAAAAGTAAAATAAAAAATATTTATTTTAAATACGTTAATATATAATACTTTTTTAAAACATGGTTTTGTCAATATTACAAAAACATGTGTTTCTTTCCAACTAAATTCACTGTGGAACATGAAATTGTGAAGATCATTAAAATATTTAAATATATGATTTTTTTTCTTTGGTGGTAGAACAAGAATTTGCCAAAAATATCATGAAGACGTCCGAGGTAGCAAAAGGCATCTTGACATCACAGGTAGACCTTCTTGTTTATTTCTTCACAGTAATTAGAGTAGTAATTAAAGTGTCCTTGCTTGCATAGGAAATGATGCCCCTGCAGTACATCTACACCATGGCTCTGGAACAAGACCTGAAGAACAGCTGGAACTCCAGAAAAACGTCCGAGCTGGTCCAGAATCGCTGTTACCAAGTAGAGTTCATACCCTGATTTGATGTCCCGTGGAGGTTACTGTCGAGCGTTGTTTTTAATCCACTGTCTCTTGTTCCACAAAGGCCTTGGCTGCCAAGAGGAACGAGATTGAAAAGTGGCGCAGGGAATTCAAGGAGCAGTGGGTGAAAGAACAGAGGAAGATGGTAAGTCACATTCATTTGATTTCTTACTGCAGTCGACTGACATTGCTCACATTTTTGAGACCCTGCTCGTATCCATTGTGTTTAATGTGAAAATAAGGAGCAGGATGGAAACCAGGAACGCAACAGTACTCTCTTGCCAGTTTGTTGCTAGGCTTACCGGATACCAGGACGTTGCTCCAAAACGTCACTGTAAGAATGTTGCATGTTTACATTTAAACGGTTCAACAAGTCCGAAAAGCTTATTTGGGCTATTCCACTGAATCGGTGCCATTTGCGTCCCCAGGAAATAAAATGCATAAACGCTGTCTCTGTCAAGTGATTAAAATATTTGATCACATTTTGTCCACAGTTAATGCATAATTAATTGCATTTAATCGCGGATAGGAATACGCTTGTACAACTACAATACAGGCTAAATGTTTGCTTTATTTTCATGACTATTTACGTGGTAGATTCTCATGAAGGCATCCAACTAATAAATATGATGTTTTTCTTGTCATACTTTTACATCATACGTAATAAATGAGTATTTATATATATTAATGTATTATATATTATAATTTATTTATTTATATAAATTATATTGCTATAATGTACGTATGTTTTGCTGTGTTGATGACTAGCTAGTGCACTGCTAATGCTAGCTAACGTTAGCGCTGCTAGCACTTCAGCCATAGTCACATTGGCATAAGCCCCCAAATAGCTGTCCTCGGCTATGCCTGCTGTGAACTAGCAGCTCATACCCAGAATTTAGCTCGTAGTTCAAAACTAAAAAAAATCCGTCGAGAGACGACTCATATCTTAAAAACACTTGTTTGGACACTTGTATGGGAAAAAAAATGCATTTTTTGGACTTTGCCACAACATTTAATAAATTAAATATTTTTGTTTTTACTCATTATTCCAACTATACTACTATACTAGATTATTTTTGTAATTTTTTAGTTAAAATTCACACTTTGTGTCCCTGCTTTTCAATTGGTCCCGTTACCCTAACACAGCGCTTCAAAAATACTGGGCTTTGCAGGGAGGACTTTTAATATTCATCTGCCAATATGTAGGAATTTGTTGTACTCCGCATGCAATTTGACTTTTGAATACCCTTGTATGCTTCACTGCTCCCTACTTTTTTGCGTTTGTCAGGTTTCATTCTGTACGGTACAGATAAATACAGTAGATATTATCAGTTTCTCAGTAGTAATTTCTGTCCACCGGTGGGGGCATGACAGCAAATAAATGCGAACCACTTCCCAAATGCATTACCCCCTCTTAAAAATGTCGCCAATTATACACATAGTCCACAGGAAGTTGCATCATCCAAACCCTGTGCAGGCCGTGGGAAGGCCAGAGTAAGTTCACTCATTTATTTTTCTGTGTACGTATATAATGATATTTCGAGTATGACTACGGTTAGGGTTAGATCATATGTTTTTAAACTTATGTTTTGTTGGACATTTTTTGTTGTATCACTGTATTGTGCTTATTGTCAACATCCATCCTTCCCTTTTCCATGCTGCTTTTACGCCAGCGTGCTGTTAGTATGAATTCCATGTGGCTGTATTTGTATGTATTGCATGTATTTTCATGCTAAAAACCCACTCCTGAGTCATCTTCGGCTAAAGGAAACTTGTACAAAAATGAAATAAAGTTGCCTGAGACGGGCCAGTGCACGTTTTGGGTAGTTCAATGTGTGTATCATCAGATTTGGAGGTGAAAAAAGACAAACTAAAGTAAATTTTGAGAGTTACAACAAGAAAATGGCCCCGATTTGGTGTAATGACCCATTTAATCCTACACATTCTCTCAATGACTAGTATTTTGTTGACTCTTTGTGGTTACGTGTTCTTTACTTGTATTTACGCGTGTTTGCTCTATGATTGTCGAACAGGAAATGAACAAATGAATTGGCCATGGGTGAAAAATTAGTTAATGTTTGTTTAAACCATTTGTTAAATATACGAGGAATTGTTGCTTCTTTTTTTCCCCTCACCAGCCGCAAATCTCGACGCACGTCCCTATTATTACCTCTGTTGTGTTTTTTTCAGAACGAAGCAGTGACATCTCTGAAAAAGGCCCGCCACCAATACTTCCAGCGCTGTGACGAGCTGGAGAAAGCTAAAGCTGTCACAGCCAAAACCATGGACGACACGGGAGGGATGAAAACTCTGGATAAGAGGAGGAAGTCCAAGGATGAAGCCCAGACAAAGGCAAGATCTCTGCCTTCGTCTTTAAAATGTGTTCTTTACCTTTCGTTATATTTCCCAGGTGATGGAGGCGGAGCTCCTGTACAGACAGTGTGTCCATGACGCCAGGATCCACCAGGATGAGCTGGTGAAGGTGAAAGAGAGGATTATTTCCCACATTCGCAAGCTAATCTGTCAGGGAGACACCGTGCTCAAGCAGGTTCGGTCCTAAAAATCTTATCTTTGCAAATCCGGCGTAGAAACCAGTCATCATCTTCTCCGCCAGGCCACAGTCAACATGTTTTACTACCAGCGGCAGCAGACAGAGCCGGTTCCTCTGGGATATCACAACCTGGAGCTGACGTGCCGCTCCCTGGAGCCCGGGGAGCCGTACATGATGTACATACGAAGCAGGAAATGCCAAGAACAGCCTCTGCCAGTCTTCTCCTTCCAGGAGTATGTGGCTCAGGGGAAACGGTAACAGAAGCTGACATAGCAGGCTATCTCATCAATATGGTTCCGTCTTCTTTGTACATAATGTCATGTTGTTTGGAAGGAACAAACGGAAAACCAGCAACCCTCTCAGCTCCCTACGGGACTCGTCACCTCTGAGAGATGAGAGCCCCTGCAGACAACCCAGTGAAAGCAGTGAGTGTTCCTCACTCAAAAAGACAAACCCTTTGCTTCATTGGACAGTTATTAGTCAATATGTCTGCTTCCTGTTAGGGCGATTTGGTTTCAGCGACAACGACAGTTTTGAGGGCAGCTTGGAGTCGCTGTCAAGCCCTGGTATGTACGAGTCCACATGATGTTTTTAAAGTCATAGTCATTTGGAATATAATGTTGATGACAATAAGTTGACCCCGGTGCTGTGTTTCTGCGAAAAAATGGCAGCCCACTCTACGAGGAGGACTCACAAAACTACCTTCAGCTTGCTCTCGGACGACCCGGATGACCGCGACGTGGCATCAGAATCAGGTTAGAGACATTTCTTCCATACTACCAATAAGAAAAGCTTTAATTATTATATCTATATACAACATGTGACTTGTTTTTTTCTGCAAAAAACACATCTCCATCACCTTGTTGGTAGGCATTTATAAATAATACAGGGTGTTAAATGTTTCTTTGTATGCTTTACTGATAATGTTTTTGTTATGGGGATTTCTGACTTTCTTCCACGGTCCTTGAACGCACCATAGTTTACGGTGAAAAGTACTTGGTGGCAAAACCTTTGTTGGCAATCACAGAGGTCAGCGGTTTCTTGTAGTTGGCCACAAGGTTTGCACACATCTCAGGGGGGATTTTTGCCCCCTCCTCTTTGCAGATCCTCTCCAAGTCATTAATGTTTTGTGGCTGATGTTTGGCAACTCAAACCTTCAGCTCCCTCCACAGATTTTCTATGGGATTAAGGTCTGGAGACTGACTAGGTCACTCCATGACCTTAATATGCTTCTTCTTGGGCCAATCTTTTGTTGCCTTGGCCGTGTGTTTTGGATCATTGTCATGCTGGAATACCCAACCATGACCCATTTTCAATGCCCTGACAAAGGGAAGGAGGTTCTCACCCAACACTTGACGGTACATGGCCCCATCCATCCTCCCTTTGATGCGGTGCAATTGTCCTTTCCCCTTGGCAGAAAAACACCCCCAAAGCATAATGTTTCCACCTCCATATTTGACGGTGGGGACGGTGTTTTTGGAGTCGTAGGCAGCATTCCTCCTCCTCCAAACACGGCGAGTTGAGTTGATGCCAAAGAGCTCAATTTTGGTCTCATCTGACCACAACACTTTCACCAGTCTTCCTCTGAATCAGTCAGATGTTCAGTGGCAAACTTCAAACGGGCCTGTAGATGGACTTTCTTGAGCAGGGGGACCTTGAGGGCACAGCAGGATTTCAGTCCTTCACGGCGTAGTGTGTTACCAACTGTTTTTGTGGTGACTATGGTCCCAGCTGCCTTGAGATCATTGACAAGTTCCTCCCGAGTGGTTCTGGGCTGATTCCTCACCGTTCTCATTATCATTGAAACTCCACGAGGTGAGATCTTACATGGAGCAATTGGCAGTTATTTATGTTTCTTCCATTTGCGAATAATTGCATCAACTGGTGTCACCTTCTCACCCAGCTGCTTGGCAATGGTCTTGTAGCCCATTCCAGCCTTGTGTAGGTCCACAATCTTGTCCCTGACATCCTTGGAAAGCTCTTTGGCCTTGGCCATGGTGCAGAGTTTGGCATCTGGATTGATTGCTTCTGTGGACAGGTCTCTTTTATACAGGTAACGAGCTGAGAGGGCTGCCAATGTCAGCTCGTTACCTGTATAAGATCCACCTGGGAGCTAGAGATCTTGCTGACGGGTAGGGGATCAAATACTTATTTCCTTTGTGGAAATGCAAATTAATTTATTACTCTTTTTGAAACGCATGTTTCTGGATTTTTTTTGTTATTGTTGTCTCTCAGTGTTCAAATAAACCTACCATTGAAATTATAGACTGATCATTTCTTTGTTAGTGGGCTAACTTACAAAATCAGATGGGGTTCAAATAGTTTTTTCCCTCACTGTATAACTTGTACTAAGTGACTCTGATTCCGTCTCTTCATTGAGGAGGCAGATCAAACCGTGTGTCAAAATGGACATATGAATTACTCACATATTTGGTGGTCAGGAAACAGTACCCCTGCGAAACGCAGTGATCTACTGTATACATAAAACTAAAAAAGTACTACGAATAAATAATACAAATAACTAATAAGCACATTTCAGCACCAGTTAAACATCCATCCATCCATTTTCTATGCCGCCTATTCTCATTTGGGTCGCGGGCACCAGTTAACATGATAAATAAATACACAACAGAACACCGTAGATAGAGAATAGTGGCATTTGACCTGGCTACATGCAGCGTTCATGCCACAATGAAAACTACCCACCCATATGCCAGTCACGGTGGTGTTTCCCTGGCAACTTGAGTGCAGTCTTGCACGGGAGGGAAAGGACAGGGCGAGTGGACAGAAACAAAACAGGCACTACCAGTGTTATAAAACAACCTCGTTCATACACAACTGAATTATATATTCAAACATTTTCTCATCAATATCATTTCTTTTAGAGGGTACTGATGGTCAGCAGCTCAAAGTACGCACGCCGTCCCGGGCCGCTTTGACGCACCGACTCAGGAAGCTGAAGAGCAAGATGGTGAAATGCAAGCAGTGCGACAACTACATTTATGTAAATGGGGTGGAATGCGAGGAGGTGTGTGACCGTACGACAGGGAAGGGAAACTTCACGTAGGTTGGTCATGTTTTTACATTCATCTGTGCCTCTTTCAGTGTGGGCTGGGTTTGCACAGGAAGTGCACGGAGGTGTGCCAGATTGAGTGTGACAACAGCAAGGGGACGGTGTTTGGCGTCTCCCTGACTTTGTTGCTGCGGGACACGCGGGATGACGTCCCCTTTGTGGTGCGACGCTGCACGTCTGAGATTGAGAGTCGGGCTCTCTCTGTCCAGGTATTTCTTCTGCGGACCGGAAATCTTCTCACGGGACAACACTATTGAAATGAATTTGCGTATCCTTTCGAGTAGTCAGTGTACAGCTTTAATAGCAGTACAGATTTACTGAATGGTAGAGATAGCAGGAAACAGACCACAACGGTCATGTTTGTAGTAAAGATGGCTGATAATATTGGCCCACCGCTATTATTATTGGCATAAAAATGTAATATTGGTCATTATTTTTATTAGGGTTTTTTCCCTAAAATGAAAACCAATATAGCTAAAGGCCACCTATCACTTCCGTGAAAACTCACAGTTACTGGAATCTTCTTCTTCTTATCATGCCCAAAAACTGACCAGTTTACCAGGGAGTATACTCTCTTTCACAATGTCACAGTAACTAACCAGTGAACCGCAGCTCTACAGTGCTGGCAGCACTCGTGCGTGCTTGATTGTAGGCAAAACATCGTTATGTGTGTAGACAATATTGAAAAAGGTATTTCATTTTCAGCAAATGGTATGTACTGCTATAAGTATAAGCTGTACGCTGACTACTCTGAACTATACTGTCGTAGGAATGCATGGTGAAACGGAAGGGGGTGTACTCAATTTTGTGGGCTACTGTCTTTCTTGCATAGGGGGTGTATCGGGTCAGCGGGTCCAAGCCTCGTGTCCAGAAGCTGTGCCAGGCCTTCGAGGAGCACAAGGATGTGGACCTCTCTGAGCTGTCTCCGCATGACATCACCTGCATCCTGAAGCACTTCTTCAAGGAGGTTTGTGGTCAGGTAGACTCCAGAATCCCTTCATTTCCTTCCTCGTTGTTGTCGTCTCTCCCAGCTTCCGGAGCCACTGCTGACTTTTGACCTGTACAATGACTTCATGGCGGCGGGGAAGAGCATTCAGCACCTGGGCGACTGGGAATCCATGCAAGACACTAACGAGTTCATGGACGTCATTCACAGCCTGCAGAGGCTACTACAAAGACTTCCTTCCTGTTGCTACAGCACATTGCAGCACGTCATATCACACCTGCAAAAGTACGTTTTGTAACCGGCAAGGAGTTTTTCCTCGCCTCTGTCGCTTGTTTTCTCTTGTGGTATGGACTCTGGGTTTTTTTGTTCATGTGTCTTATCTGCCGACTGGCTGCTGCAGAGTTTCCAGAAACATCGAGAACAAAATGTCCTCCAGCAACTTGGGCATTGTGTTCGGTCCGACTCTCCTGCGCCCCCCGGTGTCCACAGACCAGCCCACCGTGGCCCTGCAGGAAACCACCTACCAGGCCTTGCTGGTGGAGTTCCTCATCTCACACCACGACAGGGTTTTCCCCCGGCGAGCCAGTACGCCCACTCCTCCCATTCCCACCGGTCCACTTCCAGAGACCCCTACCGGGAGACGTGCCTGTGCTGTGGAGGGGGACTCAAGACCAGAGCAAGGAACATCCACCCGGGAGCGGCCTTACTCACTAGAAGTAAGCTGCGCTGTGATTGGATGCTCGCTCACTCCATAATATCTTTTAGTAGTTTGTCATGTCCTTGCTCAACTTGTTGTTTTATAACGCCCACCTTAACTTGCCGCTTTATTCTGTTCTGCTGGCGTGTCGGTCTTTTCAAGCTCCTTTTTCCACTTGCATTGCTTCAGACTTGTTCAAGAGTAGGCTGAGACAAAGTAGATAAACTTCTCATTGAATATTTCCCAGCATGGATTCTCAAACCGCAGTACCGGTACCACTAGTGGTACACAGGCTGCCTCTAGTGCAGTGCTTCTCAAATAGTGGGGCTGTCGGGGGGGGGGGGGGGGCATGTGAGGCAGGGAGTACTTTCAATGTTAGTGCGGACGTGCCAACATGTACACCTTTATTGTACTCAACATCCTGACTGTGGAATATGCTTGTATGCTTTCCTTTGGTCCATTTTGTTGGTTTTACTTTCAAGTTAAGTTTGTACAGTAGCGATAACTAAATAGATATTATCAGTTTCTCAATATTATTTCAAATCAGGGGGGCATGAAAGCGTTTCCGTCCCCTGGAGGGGTGCATGACAGACATTAATTGAGAGCCCCTGCTCTAGTGGTACACAGGAACGTAAAATAACAAATACCAGAGCAGTTTGCTGAATATGGTACAAATTTTTCCCATAAGAAATCATGTAAATTCATTTCATCCATTCTGGACACTCAAAAATATGAACAAAATACATTTTATAGGGAATAGTTATAGCATAGCATGCACAAAACAATGCAAAATAATTATGAATGATTAATGAATGGAAGTTGTTGTTGATACAGATTTCCCGTACATCCGGGAGAGATGGCGTTGAATAGTCTTTCTTTATTTGGCCCCATGGCGGGCTATTTGGCACTGGCGCTCAATGCAAAAATGCACGGCCAGTGGGTCAACGACACAACTTTAGATTTTGCGGAACGACTCGGTAAAGGGCAAATATGCAACACGGCGCTGATGATGGCAATGCGTCGTGTGTGATGTGCAAAAATAATCGCAGAGGGTTGTCCCGCCATCGTGGACTCCCCTTACACACAGCCGGCTCCAGAGTAGGATAATTGCCGGGAGGACTGCATTGGTCCTGTAGCGTTTGTGCAGAAATAGCGACTTCATGTGTGATAAACAGGCCGCCATGTCGCTCCAGTGGCTTCTGCACAAACGGCACGGATGAAGAAATAGCAGATCTTGTGTGATGGCTCTGACGCCGCTCAACTTGTGTCATTCCAACAGAGCGAACGAATGACGCGAGAGTCGAGCGAGGGTTATATATCTGACAAGTCTTCATCCAATGAAGCAGTGGACCAGCTCAGCCCCGAAGCCAATGACAGAGCAGGTAGGCGGGACTAGAGGCGTACAGCAATGATGACAACAACGTATATACGGCATTGTAGTACATTTTGATGCTGGTTAGAACTTTTAGAGCTTATTTAGAGTTCTTCACTTCTGGTGGCTAGCTTTTTTACTTTCTGTTTTTTTTTTTACTTGTCTGTGTGACTTTCCTGTGGTTAAGTCAGACTTCCTTCCATGTTTTGCCCACTAACTGCTTATATTCTGTGGCCTCCAGCTTTGTCTTCTCTTTGTGGCAACAGCAGCACACAAACAAATGGAGCTATCCCTGCCCAGTTCTTAAAAGGGTCAGCAATACCTTTATTATTGTTCTTGCAGTCACTGCAGTCACTGCAGCCTACCCACAGCTGTGTATGGATTATGGATTATGCTGGTAGCCTCATCGGGCAACATGCGAGCGGCTAAATAATCGAAAGAGCTCTCACTGTGATGCAGCGCCTGAAACGCACACGTTTGCTATGTTACATTTCCAATGGCTGCAATGTAATCGTGAGGTCCTTGGAAGAATACTCAAAATGAATGAATTAAATCATTTTATAATTTTATTTAAAATTTGGTTTACCATAATTTTATTCTGATGATAATAGTACATATATTTTTTATCGTATTATGTATTTCTTTATTATTGCTTTTACATTTATTATTCAAATTACAGCGATTACAAATGACACAAAATGTTAGAGTAAATATTTTGCCATAAATTAAGTAATTTCATTGAATTCATTCCATTTAAGTGTAATACACGTAATTGAATTATTACATGTTTTTTAATTGTTATTTAAGTGTAATTGTGGCAATAAGTGCAACTGCATTATTGAATTTATATTACAATTACATTAAATAAAGACACAAATGATTTGAATAAAATAATAGATATCTCATGATTATTCAGTGTAATATGAGATAATTGATAAATACCTCAAATGCATTTCATTGAATCTCACTTTAATTATAAATGCAGTTTTTGTTGTTATTTTACGATTAACTCTGATATTTATCATTGTGTGGTTTGCCACCTAAACATAATCATGAAATTATTGGGGAAAATACCTCAAATGTATTGAATTTCATTTCATTTGAATAATACATTTATAAAACAATGTTTAGCAGTTGTCACCTTAACGTATGAATGGAATACCTCAATTCTCTTAATGTATTTGTAATTTACCCTCATTTCCTACCAAAGGCGGGAATTCTCGTCATTAATGAAACACGAGTAGACTGAGCAGGTGTGCCTAATGAAGTGTTCAGTGTGGGACTTTGGATTTCACTAACCACACGCGTTTCTCCTCCCAGTCCTGGCTCTGAGCAACGCCCAGCACGACCCAACGGGGGACTTTGTTTTTTCCAGGCCGCACTTCCGCTTCACCAGGCAGCCCGTCAAGTACCACCGCCATCACAACCCCAGGAGCCGACCTGCCACCAACCAGAGCGCCGCAGCCAGAGCGCCCGTGGGTCCTCCAGCGACTCCCAGCAGCGCCGACAGCAGCCGCAGCTCCTCCCCGGAGCAGCGAGCACCGCACGGACCTCCTCAGAACTTGGACGCCTCTTGCGGGAACGCCTGCCCGCCTCTAAGCCCGCGTGATGTTGTGCAGTACATGCTGGGCCTGGAAGCAACATCTCTCGGGGCTTCCAGTTTGGCCGATCCGAACGTGAATGGCTCCAATAACTGCGCACAGAGGAAGAGCTTCTGCCGCTCGCCCAAGACTCTTCCTGCAGAGCAACACTTCACCTCGCCCGCACAGAAGATCCTGTCTGGTCTGAAGCTGAGACGTAGCCACTCGGGGAAGGATGAGCAGCTTTTTGTATGAGGAGCATCTCATATGGTTGGAAATAAGACATCATTGCCCTTAGTAGCTCCTCGGTACTGCTTCCCTGCCCTTGTGCAGGGTGGCCATACCTTTTTAAAGCTTTGTGGCCCTGAAAACGGTACAAAGAGTGACTCTGTGAGACACCTTGAGAGACGACAGAAATGCACTTTCAGCCCAAGATGCCATATTTGGTAACTGAACGGGTGCCTTGACATTGGGAAACAGGCACGCTGCCCTTACTCGTCTCTTGTTAACTCGTTCCACACGCTCATATTTTCCCAACTGACCGCCAATGATGCCGATGAGAATGATAGTTAAACAGGCCAATACTGAACAAAAACCATAACCATCAGAAAATATCAGCTGATTGACAGGTTCTCCTATACTTAGAGCTCAATACAGTACACATGAAAGCCAGCAGGTGGCGCCAAATGACTTATCCCCCGTGCGAGTTGGAGCTTTTCTACGTGTCACTCCCACACACAAGTGACCCGGAGAGACAAAGAAGCTTGTTAGCAAGTGCTAATTTTAACGTAATGGTGACCATAGTAGCAAAAAAACATCTCATCTACTTCTTAGTTCACGTTTACTGAAAGAATGATTCTTTTTTGAATGATTAATTTGGTCTGAAAAAATGTTGTTTCCAGGAACAGATCCCGAAAAAAGTGGCTGTCTTATCTTTGTATCAATACTGTTATTTAAAGTCAAATATCAGGTCCATATTTAGAAATTGGAATATTGTGATTTATTCGACTTTATGACAGTTTTTCAAATGTTATGATACACTGAATTTGGGGTTTTATTACCTGCCTGCTAAAACCATCATAAATATTAAGAAATACATTGAAAGATGTTACTGTGTGCATCGAGTCTATAATATATGTGTGTATCTATAATATGTGGTGTGTTTATTTGTTTGTGTAACAAGTTACATGCAGGGACATCACATGCTTTACATCTGCACTATTCTGCACAATTCAATATATACAGCATATATATTTATGTACAGTAGTCTTACAAATAAAAGCAGGCCAATGTGACTAACCAGATTAGGTACTGTTATTAGTATATTTTCATTGCTACATGGCAAACAAGTTACCAGTAGGTGCAGTAGATTCTCAAAAACCAATCAAGACCCAGCATTCAAGATATGCACGCTGTTTAAGGTTGTGCAATTGGGTAATTATTTAAAAAGGGGAGTGTTCAAAAAATAGCAGTGTGGCATTCAATCAGTGATCAATTTTGTGAAAAAAGAGGTGTGAATCAGGTGACCTCTGTTTAAGGATGAAACCAGCACTTGTTGAACATGCATTTCTCTTTGAAAGCCTGAGGAAAATGGGTCGTTCAAGACATTGTTCAGAAGATTGATTAAGAAGTTGAAGGGGAAAACTTATGAAAAGATGCAAAAAAACTTGTCTGTCCAGCTAAAATGATCTCCGATGCCTTAAAATGGAGAGCAAAACCAGAGACATGTGGCAGAAAAAAGAAGACAACTATCAAAATGGATCAAAGAATAACCAAAATGGCAAAGGCTCAGACAATGATCAGCTCAAGGATGTTCAAAGACAGTCTGGAGTTACCTGTAAGTACTGTGACAGTTAGCAGACGTCTGCATGAAGCTAAACTATTTACAAGAATCCCCCGCAAAGGTCCTCTATATGTTGATATGTACAATATTTCACATTTTTTCCACTTGTTGTATGGAAGGCTGAAAAAAACCAAGAAGCAAACAGGAGTTAAAACAATGACGGTATAAACTTTGTGCGATGTTAAGGCAATAGATGAATTTCCCCCTAAAAATTGTTAAACTGGAAACGAATGCATTTACAATAAATAGCAACACATATGAATGAGTACAACATGAAATAAAACATTGAGGACGTTGACTTCAAAGCGGCACCAAGCATTTGTGGGTTAAGTCTTTTGAATGGATTGATGTAGTATTGAAGTCCACCATATTCCGCTACAAATCATTCTATTTAAGCTGTTATTCAATTCAAGCTTGTCATCTACTCCGTTTTAATTAAAATCAGCAGACTTGGGTTTATAACACGTTTGGTGTGTTTTTGTGTGGCTTAGTACAAGAAAAAAAACTCCATCCCTGGGGTTTTTTTGTCTTGCACCTTTCATGTTTGGACACTAGAGGGCGGTGTTCAGTTGCAATTCCGACGCTGCCATCTTTTTTAAGAGCAAAGAAATGGTTTGTTGGGAGCGACTATGTCTTAATGGGCAACTTGTGATCATCCTCGTTGGAATGTGGTTGTGTTTGCAAGCCGACGCCTTTTAAAACCCTAAAAAGACACCCTAATTGGACCTATCAACATATTGCATCATCACTCATCTAGCCCACCTTTTCCCCTCCCTCTCCTGTAGTCCTCCTCTCTGCTCTGCAAGCCCCTTTTCCCGCACAAAAGCATCCAGAAGCCGCACAAGACAATACCCCGCACCAGTGCTGTGCAGCGTCATCATGGATACTTAGGAGAGGGCGTGGAGGTGTGCACTCTTGCAGGTAAACCCGGTCCGTGAACGCCTCTTGAAGTTGCTGCCACTTTTGTTTTTGTCGTTGTTGTTATTTGTTCTTGCATTTTTTGTTGTTTTTGTTTGAATGTTGCCCACCGAGATATCCGCAGTGTGTTTCGCCCCAAGGTAAGCAAACAACACCCGCCGTTTTTTTTTTGACACGTCGGCTGGCGCGTCGGAGCCCAAATGTACCATTTCTGACGAGTATTACGGTAATATTATATTACGAGTATTACGGTATTATTATATATTATTATATATTACGGGAAATGAACTCAAGGTAGAGGTGCGGGTGTTTTTCACAAACCGCACCTCTGATAAAAGTGTTTTGCGCGCGTTTTTTCTGTATTTGTTTTTCTTTTACAAGTCAAAAGTTGTAAAAAAGTGAAATGGACATTTTTTGTTATTATTTTTGTTTGTTTTTTTTTACAAATGTTCCAGTTTTCTTTGTGCACCCGCAGTGTTGGTGTAAATGGCGTGATGAATATTGTTTTTTTTAATGAATTAATTACAGTCCCGCTTTGCAAACGACCATTTATTGTCTCGCGCAATTACCAGCGCCCGATGCCGCAAACGTGCCCCCCTCCGCCCGCAGTTAGGAAATAAAATGAGATTACAGGCTCGAATTTACATAATTCATTTCTTTTATTGTTTCATCATCTCGGCGGCAAACCATCATTTAGCAAATAAAGTGCAACCGGATGACAGGCCTTGAATATGGCTCATGAAATCGTTTTTTTTCCCATCATTTTGACGCACAAAATGACGCACAAAATGATGAAATCCTGCATGTCATATTTCATATTTGCGGGAAAAGTTTTTTTTTTGGAAATAAAATCCTGATGTGATATTTAAAAGGTGCACAATTCGATTCCCTTTTCCCACGCGAACATTGTGCAGTAAGTCATGCGTGTATTAAATATTGTTATCCATAAACATTGAAATTGTCCTCACCCGGCTGTTCGGATGGAGTTCTACCGCTGTGGAGCTGCAGGGGGAATCTCCCTGCTGCTCCACTTGCCTTGTGATTTGCAGCGATGGTTGTTGCAATTTGGTTTTGCTTGTTTGTCTTTAGCGACCACACCGAGGCAAGGAGGGAAGGCATGAAAACGGAGGAGAGCCAACAGTCGTGTCTGCAGCAGCCTCCATCCTCCACACCTTTTGTTGGTCAGTGGCCCTTTAAAAAAAAACAGCAACGTGGAGCCGCCACAGAAATTCCAAAAAAAACAACCAAACCTGGAAAAAGTGGGATTAGGATTGGCAAAGGCCCGCACTTCATACCCCCGGTCCGCTCAGATGGGCCTTTCTTCCAATGCGCTCATTGCGCAGCACCGTGGACGCCGCGATGCGGGTTTTAAAGCATCAATGCGGCGTGTGAAATGTGATTGCAGGGACGGAAACCGTTTTTACGGGCACGTTCGATCCCTTGCTCCTTTTTGATATGAAGAACTAAGGCAAGAAATTCGCTGCTCAAAGGGGTCATCAGCTATTACATTGTTATTATTAGTTGCGGTCCGCAGTGCATCATGGGCAATATAAAAGATTGTTTTTTAAAAGTCCTTGTTATGGAGTTACACACACCAAAAACATACATTGACAGATTCGCGGGGAGGTCTTTCTATTGCGGTTGTAGTTTTTGCAGCTGCACCAAAAACGTTGAGTTTGAACCTGTCCCCCCCCCCCCTCCTCCTCCTCCTCCTCCAGGGCCAGAGTACCCGGGTAGAGGTGGAGGCGGGGAGGTGTGCGCCGGGTGCGAGTCTCCCATCGCCGACCGCTTCCTGCTGCGCGTCAACGAGCGCTCCTGGCACGAGACGTGCGTCAAGTGCACGGTGTGCATGAGTGCCCTGACGGGGACGTGCTACTGCAGGGACCGGCTGCTCTACTGCAAGCCCGACTATGAGAAGTAAGAACCGCGCTCTCATGGCAAGGCGTTTTGCTCCAAAACATGCGACCTTCGAACTCTGTGCATGCCTACTCTGTCAATATGGTGTCTCTACATGAAATTTAAAAATCAATTTACATTTATTAGACATTTATTTGCATTGATTGGAGCTCTTGAGAGAGTAAATATTCAAAGTAAAATGTCTAACATGTCAATATTATGTATGTAAATGAATGTACATAAATGTCAAAATGTGTCATAAATACATTTTAGCCTTTAAGTTCATTCAAAATGACACTTAAAAAATAAGACAATATACACATTATTTATTCAATAAAAAATAGACCAAAATAACAAAAAAATAGCATATTAATAATACAATAATAGCAATTACCTATGGCAATATGGCCCTTTTTTATTATTGAAAAAATAATAAATGCAAATTAAAAAAAACAAATTACACCATAAGACAACATGGAAAGAGAAAAAAGTAACCATAAAATACAATGATTCCAATATATATATACATATATATATTAATTACAAACTTAGCTAGAAGCAACCCGATTAAAAACATATAATATATAAATCTATATTGCTAAATACAGTGTATTATATATAGGAATCAAATATTTCTTTCCTAAATGGATTTATTAAAAGTGAATAAATACATTAAGAAAATGTTTGACTGATGATAATTAGGTGTGGGCATGTTATTATTACCTATATGTGATGAGATTATTATATAGGATTAGATGATACAGTATATAATAACTGGCAGATAAAAATGGCCAAAAAATAGATCATGACTAATTAATATATAATGAAGTTCTGGATTTGAACATAAATAACTTTTGAAATAAAAGAGTGCAGAGATTGCAAAGTCACTTTGAAATGTGTGTTGGAATGTAGAAACGCGTAGTAGTGGGAAGCCTCTTTGGAGGAATGTACCACTATTGTAGCAAGTGTACACAATTCTACTTTTATACCAGGGGTCCGGAACCTTTTGGGCTAAGAGAGCCATGAACGACGCATATTTTCAATTTTCAAATGTATTTTTGTGAGATTGTTTTTTAAGATAATAAGATAATAAATTGGATGCATTAAAGTGCTGAGAAGGTTTTATACTTGGAATGTTATTTTCGACACTGTGATTTCCTGACACGTTTTACTTTAAAATGTCAGAAAAAAAACATTACACAAAACATTATAAAACAAAAATTATGCATTTCATTGTAATTATATGACATAATTCCCACAATATTTGAACTTTATTGCCATATAATTTCTTCCCCAACCTAATATTCCAAAAATTACAACTTTATATTGTTTAGTTTGTTTCCTAACATTGCAACATTAAAAAATAAAAACAAACCCGGTTACTAAAATGTTTCTTACTTAGTTTATTCTCGTAAAGTGATGATTTTTATCTAGTAATATTTTTGACTTTCTGCTCATAAAATTACAGCAAATGTTTTCAATTTCTGCTGGTTTTTGTTAATTTTCCGTTTTTTTTTTTAACTTTTCTTGTAATTATGACCTTATTCCTGTAATATTTTGACTTTATTCTCCTAATATTATACCCTTTTCCGCCAAAAACGGTTATTTCTCCCAATATTTTGACATCATTTTTTGTAAGATTACTTTCAATTAGTTTTTTCTTAAATTGTATTTTTAGATTGTGCCGCGGGCCAATAAATCACTCGGACCGCACTTCCAACACCCCCGTAGTAACGCAAGATATGTTACATATATTTTAAGAAAAAACTAAACGAAAATAAAAAAATCTTATGGTTTTTAGAAACTTCTGAGCGCCATTTGTGGTCATCAAAAAAGAGCCACAACTGGCTCCCGAACCATAGCATCCCTACCCCTGCCCTATACTACCCACACCAGTGATCCCATTTCCATCATGACATACTAGTACTGCAACTGCAATACACCACAGCATTACTGCAGTTGTGGGTATACTCGCCTTGTGTGTTGCACGGGCGTGCAGCTTCGCTATCAAAGTGTTTTGAAAAGTGCCAGACGGCGTCCAGCAGCTCCCACTCTCGTATCACCGGCACGATAAGGCGGAGAACAAGTGCACCGGCCTCTGATGAAGGTGCCATTGTGTAATGTTTATGCGTCTCCTCGTGTCACCAAATGAAAAACCTCGCTGACCGCATTGGTGGTGTCGTGCCCCTCTCTATGCATTCCATATGGATTGTTGCCTTCGGCTTCTTCTTCTTCTTGTCGGTGCCAGACTTGGCACGGGATGCTGCCCTTGACCTTCAACCGATCAGCAACAATGTCTGCTTGTTTTCTCCATCAGCGCCTCCCCCGTGCATGTGGAGCAGGTGTGTGCATCCTGACACACAGCACCAGGAATCTGGAGCATGCCTTTCAATTGCCAGGGGTATTTTTTCACAGTTTATAGAAGAAGCTCGTGTATGGGAGTGTGCAGTTGTACCTGATGATGTGGCCATTGGGCGGATAGTCGCATATGTTCTCAATTGGATGATCGTTTTCCTTTGTGTCTGCTTTTTTTGGTTTTTTTAATCCCAAATTCAACCTGTTATGGAAATGAGAGGATTCGGTGTGATTTCTGCATCCTGTTTAGGTAGAAGCTTTCACATAATGACAGACTACATGAAACATATTGTATATTCCCCCTCTTACAGGCGAAACTTTTATAGAAGTTCTTCACTTTTAATGGTGTACACTTTTAATTTCACACACATGTGTGAAAAGGCGTAGGAAGAAGCCGTACTTTAGGCAAATAGTGGTCACGCCAGATACTGACCGGGCTATTGGTGGGGCCTTTTATTATGGCCAACCTAGGGCGCACCACGTGCAATTAATATTAAATATATTACACATAAATATATTTCTCAGTTGAAAACATTTAATTGACAACAAATTGACATTTCTAGAGCCCAGAGCCGGGGTGTCCAAACTTTTTCCACCAGGGCCACATGCTGAAAAACGGAAGGGCGGAAAGGATACCACGACACACGAAGATATGCTAACAAATCACATGTACTTCGAGAAAACTACTGCATCTCAAATTGGTGAAAAAATTACTGTGAATTTTGGTTTTTGCTCTTTTTCTCCAATTTTTGATGATTAAATTTTTTCCCTGAATATTTCAGTTTTCTTTTAAAATAATCTTCATACAATTTGTTTTTGTAATATTATGACTTTATTCCAATTCATATTTTGACCCATATTTGTCATAACCTTTTCCCCAATTTTCAAAGCAATCTCATCTTTATTTTGTTTTGTTTGTTTTTCACAATATTACCACATTAAAAAAATCTTTATCTGTATGTAAATATCTGTATGCTACTAAAATTATGTTATTCATTCTCACAATAATCTAATCTAATCATAAGAATATGACTTTTTTTCTTAATATTTTTCCTTTATATTTGTAAAATAGCAGCTGTTTTTTTCCATTTCTACTGCTGTTTTTTTGTCTCGTAAATATGACTTTATTCCCATAGTATTGTGACTTTATTTTTGAAACATTATAACCCAATTTTCCCAAAATTACAACTTTATTAATTGCTTTGTTTCTCAAACAACATAAAAAAAAACATTTTTCCAAACCAATTTCAACTTGATGCTACAAAAATGAAATTATTTTTCCTCACCATATTACAATGTTATTCTCGGAAAATTACCAATACTTCCTGTTAGATTACTTTTTTATTAATATTTTGACTTTTTTGTAAAATTACTGCTGATTTCTAATATATTTTTGTGTTTCCCTGTGAAATTATATTTTTAGAAATGGGCCCCGAGCCCCGCTTTGGACACCCCCGGCCCGAAAAGTAAAAAATGCAAAAAATATACACATCCCAAGTTTTATGCGTCCTATACAGTGTTATTATTTACACACAGGGCACATTAAAAACCCACACATATATACTCTTGCCTACTTCTTGCTGTCAGAGACCTGGCAGTGCTTCCTCTTACACAGAGCCAATGGGAGTGCTTCCGGCTTCCCAGCATGCCTTGCGGCACTTTTTGTGCAAAAGGTTGCTCAAGTTACGTGTTTGGGGTTAACACAGTTGTTTTGATTAGTCCCCCATTGTAGTAGAAGTTATGTGTGTTTACTTACCTGTTACTGGTTGTACTGTCATTTTTGTGTTCACTGTGATTGTAGTTAGTGTTTGACTCGTAATGACCCTCCTCCCCGTTCATTACACTGTGGGACAAACTCACTGCATGCTTATAGCAACACACATTTTATTGGGTATATAGGAGTGTAAAGGTGACTATAGGGGTGTTATTGTGTGTCTAGAGGGCTCTAATAATGCTAAAAATGTATTTAGAGGGTTGTAAACAGGTTATCTAATCTAACTACAAAATGAATGTTCCCTTCATAAATAAGCAATTCTACTTTGCAAATTTTCACTTCACAAGGAGGGAGTACCTTCAATGTTAGTGCAGACCTGCCAACGTGTACACATTTATTGTACTCAGCGTTCAATTTGACTCTCAAAGCTCTCCATTTTGTGGCATTTTCTGATTTCAGTTTCAAGTTCAGTCTGTTGAGTACAGATACATTGATATTGTCTATTTCTCAATAGTAGTTGAAATTGGGGGGGCATGAAAACACTTCTGTTCCCCGGGGGGGCATGACAGCAAATAATTGAGAACCACTGACTCAAGCAAACAAGCCTCTTGACAGCCCCTGTCTCTCCCCACGTCCGCCTCAAGCTGCGAGC
Source organism: Oostethus manadensis (assembly GCA_024372805.1). Lineage (NCBI taxonomy): Eukaryota > Metazoa > Chordata > Actinopteri > Syngnathiformes > Syngnathidae > Oostethus > Oostethus manadensis. Next base: position 398,276 of record QODF01000148.1, on the reverse strand, counting down.
TTTAAAAGCGGCGTTTCCCGGTCAATGCCGCTGAGTGCAGATAGAATGAAGACCAGTCTGGATGCCCCCTTGTAAGCCCCCATAAAGGCAACCTGGGCCCTGTGGAAAACAGGTCACCGGGGGCGGATATAGACTAAAGCTGGGGTTTAATAGCTAACTCTGTGGGGTGGAGGCCACAGAACAGACTAGATCTTTAACTTTATCAACTCTCAGACAGACAGACCACATAAGCTGCATTGTGTCCCTCCCTTCCACGAGCTACCATGTTGTCTCCACGCACCTTCCGTGGATGTGCCGCCTCATTCATCACTGTCTGCTTTGCAATCCTATTCCTCCATCCCAAACCTCATTTCCCCTTTCAGTGAGATTGATAGCAGCGATGACGCCAAACACTTTGTCTCTTGTTTTCTCTTAATGTCGCCTCCCCCTCAATCCAAGTCCGCCCCGCGTCTTTGTGTTCCCGACGCCGCTAATTACGTGGACTTGTGCTGCTGTCTTGCACTGACAGGCTCCTAGCAGACTGTGGGGAAATACATTTAACGCAATGATGTGTCAACGAGCCCGGTTAGCAGCAGCGGGCGGCAAAAGGCTAACGGACGGGTGCAGATTGTTAATATCTTGCACGCTAGAAGATGAATTGTCTAGCTAACTCTTCTACTCCCGAACAGCTGAACACAAAGCTGCGAAAATTGCTCAAAACATGCACCTTGCCTGTGTCAACGGTGCTGCTATTTTTCTGACAAATACACCACATGGCGGCGCTGTTATTATAGACTGACTTGAATTTCTCTGTCTTTTGTCCAAACACAATAACATTTGCTGCACACTTTTAGGGGACTGGCAAGCACATGTGTGTAAAGTCAGGGCAAGGTAGGCTGTCAGTCTAATGTCTTTGCAGGGCCATGGGCGGGACCTAGCTACTATTTTTATAAAAAACGTTGACCGATTGGGTATTCATTCTAAAAATATTGAGCATTATTTTAAAATGAACACCTACGGCTCAATGTGTATTTGCTATGGGACAAAAAAAAAACCATCAGCAAATGCCTCTGCGATGGACTGTTGTGTAGTCCCCTTGTTCTAGAAGTTCAGTTTTTCCTTCCAAAACAAAGTTTTACTCACTCTTTTACTCCCTCAGTGGCACTACAATGCTGTGCAAAAGTCTTGGACCACCATTACACTCATTGCAGCCTATATTACATCTAAGTGTCTGCTTATTAGGTAGAATACACCCCCAAAAACACAGATGTATTAGTATTAAACTAAGTATTAAAAGTATGAATAGTAGTAATAGGGTCACCTACATCTTTTTTTATGTATCTGTACAAACCACCGCATGAGTTGCTGGCACCAGTATTGTTTAAACATGAATAAAGAAATGTAAGTATTGAACAGTACTGTATACAGTCCACCGTGCCTACCTGACACCTCACCATGCCCCCAGGGGGGGCACACCTTAGTGTATACTTCCCCATCTTTCCTGCATAGTTTACAGTAACATCCCCAGATTTTAAATTTCATTACAAAAAACCTCTCCAGTACAGTGGCGATGGGTATCCACATCGTACCTGTACATTTATACTAGAAATGTTCAGGGGGGCTTGCCCCACTATTTGAGAAGCACTGCCTTAGGGGTACCTGAGTGGGGGGCAGCTATTAGGGATTTTTATTAGGGTTTATCGTGTGTGTTGTTCCGGCGGTCGAGTCTGGTGCTTGTGTGTCACACCTAACATTGCAGTAATTACTGACACATAGTGACCACTGTGAAATACTACATTTCATCAGTGTCCTTGAATGCGTCTGTTGAATGCCTTGCATTAGTAGTTTAGCTCATTTAGCCGTTTTTTTGTTTGAAAATGATTATTTTAGGCAAAAAATATGTAACATTTGCTCAATAATAGGCCATATTTAACCACAAAATGTACGGTGGGCAGCCGGGTCTTTGCATAACTACATCGTCTCACTGGCTTATATCGCGTTGGTACAGAACTACAGTATTGGTACGCCAGATCAGCGAGAGTCGAGGCAACAGATGATGGGTGAAGTTGCGCCCCAAATAAGGCAGAGACAAGAGCGCCGTAATGTTTTTATGGAGTATTATGGGCTGTAAAAGGCCAAACATCACTTGATGGAGGAAGCTTTCAAGTGCAGTGGAGAAGGTAAAGAAAACAAGGTGGTCTTTTTTTGTTTTGAAGTGGGGGTGTTATTGCCACTGTTTTTGCATAATATGAAACCCCATCATCTTTACCGCCCCGCTCCTCCTTTCCCCCGCGCACGCACACACACACACACACATTTTTATAACAGGCATCTAATAAATGTTTCATGGCAGAACAAGCTGCTCGCCTTCGCTTTTATTAAATCTCACATAATAAAAGCAGAGAGGAAGAGGAGGAAGAGTGTGAAAGAATAGATCGTCTGTTTCTGGGGCAACGGGTGCCGCTGCACGCCCCCCCATCATCACCTCTTCCTCGTCACCACCCCCTCCTCGCTGCTCCGCCTGAGACAGACAGGAAATGAGAATCGGGCAGACAGGATATTGCGTTCTGGTGGCCTGGGGATTAACTGTTTTATCTAAACCAATACACACACGCGCATCTGAGCTACGCACATTGCATTAATTTTTGGTGGCATCATCAGGTGAAAATCAAACTCCACCCGGAGACTCATAACAATGTGAACGGCGTGCATGCAGCTTTTTTGCATAGTCGCTTCCCATCAGCACATTTTTACCGAAATATAATATACAAGACTTTATGCAACATTGCAGAAATTGGCCTCTTGATATGAAACTTTTGCAGCCCAGTGCAAGGAATGCTAAAAATTCCAAGTGGTAGATTTTGCTGGTTCAACACACATAACGTTAGTTATGCGTTATACAAAAGATAAGCCAAAACACCTGCCCCTGAAAAATGATGTTAAATAAACAAATGTTTTATAGAACCTAAATAGTTTTATCTTCTCTTTGTTTTGAGTGCATCATTGTAGTTTCACCCTACCATCAAGATACAATTTGATTGAGAATAATAACAATAATAAAATACAATTATTAAAAATGGTACATTTTTAAACAAAATTTAGAAAATGTTAAAAATTACAAACTAAAGTACCAAAAAGCTCTACAATAGTTTACAGGGCTTCGAATTGTGAATTTTCAAGTTTAAGCAGAGTAAAATTTGCCATTTTGGCCTTTGTGGCCCCCGGGCTGTAGTTTGCCCACCCCTGATCTAGCGGTAATAAATTACAATTCTTTTAGAGAAATGTACATATGAAATCCTTCAAGTCCACATTTATGAAGCAAAGATTTGCTGAAATTGAAATCAGTTTCAGTATTTATTCATGTTGAACTCCCCTCAAACACTACAAGCCAATTACCTGGGAGCAGGGGTGCCGTATGGGAGGGAAATGTTAGGACGTTTCCAAGCCAAAACTAACAGCCGTGATTTTGTTTTCACCGGGCACAGAATTTCTACAAGTACAAACCAATATTCCTAGGAAATAATAGAAATTCCTGTTTAAACGGGAGGGATGGTGTAAAAAGGTGAAGAATGCCACTTAGATATTGTTAATTTTTTGAATGATCATAATTTGTTTTTCAAAAATGTCCAAATTTTGTAATTTTTTTGTGGCAAAAAAAATCTAATTTTGTGGTGCCAAAAATATTTTTTTGTTTTTAAATTTTTTTTTTTAATTTAAAATCTAAATAGTTTTGTTTAAAATATTTTTTGTGAAAATAATTCTGTGGTAAAAATGTTTCTTTCTATTTTCTTTTGTATATTTTTGGTACAAATATATTTTAGGACAAATCTATGTGCTTTTACGTTCTATTTTTTCTATTTTGTTGTTCAATTAGTTTCTACAATGTGCCGCGAGCCGCAAATGCCCCCCGGGCCTCACTTTGGACACCCCTGCTTGAGTCCAAGATCCACTTTAAGACGAGAACAGCTTCTGCTGTTTTTAAGCACCGGCTGCACAAACACTAGTCAAAGATCCTCTATATCAGGGGTTCTTAACCTTTTTGACCTCGGCGCCCATTCAAATAATAATGCTGGTTGGTTTATTTGTATGCAATAACGAAATAAAATCCACCTGCAGTTTAACAAGATAAAACCTCCTAGAAACCCTGCAAAACACCAAGATATCTGCTATAGTACACATTTCTAGGTCATTTTTTGTGTTGCAATGGTCTTTCAGTCGTTCTTTAAGGAAGGTCCCGACAGTTGACAAGTGGGGCTTTCTCAATAGAAATGAATAGAAAGACAAAAAATAATCCTTCCAGTCAAAGTAAATTCATGCACGTAATAAAGACGATAAGAAAAATAGTCAGCAAATTAATGTGATTGCTCCTCCTGTGAGCTGATGCTTGATAAAAGGCTGTTGGCAGGGAAAACAGTTCTAATTTCAGTCTTCAATTGATAATATATGCAATCCTGCAGCCCACTGGTGCAAATTTTAACATTTGCAGCAGCCCATTAAGGTGGCGCTCTTTCTATTTTTAAGGACCTACCGCCAAAAGGCAAGTCAAAGATCCTCTACATGACAGGTTTTGAGAATCTTTTGCTTACAACCCTCTTAGGTTTTGAGTGGTAGTCGTTGGCCGGTCTGATGTAAATAAATGAAGTGTTTTTTTTATTCATCATTAATTGTTGTAAATTACAGTGTTTCTCAGGCATTCATTCATTTTTGGGTGGCTCGCCACAAACAGATTTGGCACTCCCTGTTTGCCCTTGCTCATAAACCCATTATAATGCACCTGCCCTGACAGAGAGTAAGAGGAAGTCGCAATAAGGAAGAGTGTTTTCAACTTAGCGTTAGCTACTTTACTGCCGCCCCTCCCCCGTCTAAAAAGCACTCAAGGGCAGGTCAATTTTGTTTGTGAAATTTTGAAATACAATAAAAAGAAGGCAGAAGTTGAGAATTTTTTTTACTTGATGATTACATCAGTATGTCATTTCCCACCACCACTAATACATTGCAGTCCTGTGGAAAACATTACTTTATATGTTAATAATATGGCACTCTATGACTATATAGGAGGCGCGCTTCATATTATTTGGGTCTTGAAGTGAAAAAGAGGCTTTAAGAGATAACATAACCAAAATGTTATTTTTTTCCCCACTAATTTGGGAAGTTTTCATTCAAGCAAGAGGAGTGTTTATGATTAAGTGAGTTTATCAGTGCCCAAACAACAGCATCTGGCCTTGTTTTATGGACGTGTGTGCCCGGGCACCTTATCTAGCTTTCCACAAACTGAGCATTTGTGTTTATGTGACTGTGTATATAGCTACATGTGTGTGTGATCATATACATGCCTGCGTGTGTGTGTGTGTGTGTGTGTGTGTGTGTGTGAGTGAGCGAGAGGTGGCAGGGTGGCAAGTATCGTGGGGAATGCTGGGAGATTTTAATAACACAGAAGCAGTGCAGGGAGATTTAATAAAGGGAGATGATGTGATTACTGAACCTTGGCTCGGAGCCATTTTGCTTCACAGAGCAATATCCGCCCAATGTACACACACACACACACACACACACACACACATATAGAGAGATGGGAACTAAAGTGACATAAAAGTAGAATTGTTGCATATCATTTGCTGTTGTTCCCAAATACAAGATGGTCAACCCTGAAGATGTTCAATATATGAAGCTGAAATGGTGCAGGTGGGCTGCTGTCTAAATATTCATGATTGGAATCAAGGGGAGCGTGTAGCAATTGTGATGACTCTGAGGCATATTTATGACGGAATCTTATGTGTGTGTGCGTGGGTGTGTGTGTGTGTGTGGGGGGGGGGGGTTACAAAAGAACACGACACAGCTTACGGACATGACAAAAGATTGTCACAACAAGAAGGGCTGACAACGTAGCAATTACAGTTCCTCATCTTGCATTCAGCGAGCTCGTAATTAATGAACGAATCTAACCCTTCTGCAAACACGACATCATGAAGTCTTCCCCGCTGTTGGATATGTCTTGGACTGTCCCGTCAACACTTGTTCAGTACTAGCGCGTTGTTGCTTTACACCTCGTGGATGACTATAACCGTTCATTCGTCTTTATTTGGATGTTATTTTTTATTGATTTTATTCTTTTTATTTCCTCCGGTTGTTATTGTTTATATTGTATTATTTTATTATTATACTTATAATTATACTAATACTAATGAGAGACTGATAACATTTGAATGAATTACACTAGTTATACTTGCATAATTACAGTCGTGACAAGAAGCATACCTTTGAAGCGTTTCATAATGTAAGGGCCCACATTTGGATTCTTCCAAAAAAAAAGTGGTAAATTCAGATTTTTTTGTCACCTTGGTCCGTGCAATTATATTTTGTTAACTAAATACACAGCTGACTTTCATTTTGTGTTGTACGTTGACATATAAACAGATGAATATAACATAAGAAATAGCCTAAATGATAAACCCCCTTCCAAAAAATTAGCAGGGGAGTTAATCCTTTAGCTCAGGAGTGTCCAAAATCTGATCCAAGGGTCGTTTGCGCCTCAATTTATTACGGATAACACAAAACTGAGATGTGGGCTGTATCGCGGCAAGCATATGCTGACCTACGCTGACTTGGTTTTAGCGTTTTTAATACACAAATAATTGGCATGAAGGATTGATATTTAAAAATACATTGAAATTTCTGCCTTTCATCCTCACTGAGCTGCAGTTTCAAGAGATTTTATGAAACATGATGGCGGTTTGAACTCCATTTGAGTGTTTTGGAGGCAGAAAACTCCAATTTGGATTATTTTTTTCAGATTATAGGCGTATGAAAATGTTACAATGCGTCACAAAAATATCCGATTTTAACATAGATTTATGGCTAAGGCCTATTTATTTTTTTAATTAATAATAACTACTGAAGTTCCAGTGGCCTGAATTCCACTGGTCATTTGGCATCAATATATTATGTACATTAAACACATTCAATACTGAATTTGTGCAAACCAACGCTTCCACACCTGAACCGCTGCACATAAAATGGTGAAAATTTGTCAAAACATGCACCGATTATACAGTATTTCTGAAAAATATACCACATGGTGGCTGTTATTAAATCGTATTGACTTGAAATTTCTCACACAGGTCAACAAGACACCCACTGTTATTGGAAGGTGTTTAGCCCAATCTTTATGGGACTAACCAGTACTTGCTCATTCATTCATGTCTTATTTGTCTCAAGCAAATAGTGTACTGTAACAACATTCAACAATAGAATGTATACAGGAAATAACTAAATGAAGTCCACAAGAGAGACGTCATAAATCACTGTCCAGTTATCTAGTGATAGGAAATCTGCATTTACATGTAGGCTAGCATGTCTTCCCAAGCGTTGGCAGCACAACCCGCAGGTAGTACCCTATGAACGCTATGCACAATTTGCTCTGTATTAACTACTAAATACGCAGCCCAGTGCAATAAATTCGGGTCTGTCTGTTAGAATCCCGGGAGTGTGCATGCATGTGGTCGCCATCCTGCAGCCAGGTCACGGCCAGTTTGAATGATACTTCTATTAGTGGGGGATTAGGCTGACCCCCCCCCCTCTGTGGCAGTTGCCCCAACTTGCCTCCGTTTGCCGTGCCGAGTAAATTCCCATCATGCTGCGTGCACCCCGATTTGGGGGAATGTGGGACTTAACATAGACGGTCTCATGTGGAGCAAACCTGGTCATTCTGGAGCGTTTTGTTGCCCCGCTGAAAGGAAGTGTTGCAGCGTATTTTCAAAGAAGACTCCGTTTAAGAGTGATTTCCTTGAACAGCGACGTCGCCACAATAGATGGATGCCACGCAGGTAGACGCGACTGTGTGACGGTGACTTCATGCAGTAATTTGGGGAATTTGGGCGCGGGTTTTTGGCAGACGGAGTGGAAGAGATTAGCAGTGGCAGCTGCGTTTGGGATGGAATCACAGATTTGCAGCAACACCTTCCTAACACTCAGTCAGGGAGCGACAACACTTCTGTTTTTCATCCCTTACTTGTTCACTGGCCCTGCCTGTCTCTAGTGCCACTTGAGAAAAGTCCTCTTGCATACCAAAATCTTTCTATTACTGCTTGCCTGGTAACTGAGGACACATGCGCTATTCAGCATGACGGAAAAGGAGTAGGTAAAGGCAGAATTTACTTAAAGTGACCCCCTTCTCCTGTTTCTTAGCAATTACTGATAGTTTGTTCATCCCTGTGTTTAAATTGGGGCTGTCAAATTATTGAAATGTTTTATCATATTAATCACGCGCAAAATAATTAATCATGATTAATCACCATTTTCAACTGCAGTCATCCTTTGGCACTTCGCTTTGCTCAGAAATGTACGTAGTACTGGTAATTAATATATCGTGCTGTTTTGTGGTTAAATATGGCCTATTATTAGTCAACGATATGCATATTGGAGCAAATTTGACACATTTGAACCGAAATTAAGCACTAGCTTAAGCATAGTTAAATGAACTAAAATACATGAATAACGCAGTCAAAAGATGTATTCAAAGACCCTGATAATTATTTGGAGAATTCTACACTGATCAGTAGGTGTCAGTAATGTTACTGTTATGTTCGGTGGGACACACAAGCACCAGACTTGATCACAGCAACAATAAGCTTTTATTGCAGGTTTGAATTATCTCACAATACCCACAATAACCCCTTCACAGGATACCAGACTAAAACTCAACTCTGAACCCGCCACTTAGTTGCCCTAGTGAACACATTAATAGCAACACACGCGAGCATGAGTCTTATTTATGTTTTAAATTGTTTATTTATTCATATTACATTCGAAAATGATTCGCTGTGGCTACCCCTGGGATAAGCAGGGATACGCCGAAAGGAAAAGAAGAAGAAGATGTCTACTATATAGCGTAACACAAGAGTAAAGGTGACTCTAGGGGTGTTATTTATTGTCTTAAGGGCTCTAACATTGTTAAAACCCGTATTTAGACGATTGTAAATAGGTTTTCTCTGCTCTAACAACAAAATATTTCATATATAGATGACGAGTCCTACTTTAGGGGAAGTCACTTACCCCAGTAGGACCTGCAAACAATGAATTGCTTTAAACAAGGGATTTCTGCATGTCTGAAATATTCCTCTTCTTACAATCAAGTATTAAAAGAAAGATAAATGACAATACATGATTATATATAGGGTTGTCAAAGGAAGCCATTCATTGCAATTCATTGATTTATGTTTCAATGTAATATTTTCTAATAGGGAGTAAAAAGAACCGAAATGTGGCATTAACAGCAGTAACTAAATGTTTTTTTAACAATGTTTTTATTGAAAGTTTTAATACGAATAATAAAGACAGAATATACCCACTGTTGAATATAATAAGCTCTTCAAATGTAAGTAATGTACTCTTAGTGTACAAATCACCACCTTTTCTGCCTTATCTTAAAGCCTCCCTCATCCCTTCCTGCTATAAAATTGACATTCCACCATAAGGGGGTGAATTGAGGGATTTGAGGAGTATCTTTAATATGTTTGAGCTTTATACCAGACATCAATAGCACTCTTCAGAAAGGGTTTTTTGTCTTTTTTCTCAAACCCGTTGGTTCTGCTGAGTTTAGGTACATTTTTGTAACTAGTTGATAGAATTATTTGCTGTACATTTTTAGCGCCGTCAATGCACTCGCATGATGACTGATAAAGGCCCGGTGTAGCGTCCTCACAGAGTCTTCCCACAGTCTTCTTTCCCCCGGTCCCTACCTCAGTGGATTATAGAAACCTGACAATTGGTTGTTCGGTTGAAACAACATCCATTGCATCCGATTCTCTGTTTTCAACCGCCCTGGCATTTCACCAAACCCTTCAGTTATTATTCATTTACTGAATGATCTTTTCCTTTGCTTCTTTCTCTTCTTTAAGAGCAGCGCACAAAGCAGCGTTATCATCCTGTGGTACCTTGGTATCATTCTGTAGTACCTATTTTCCTCCCTAAGGTTCTTGACCTTGTCATGGATCTCAGAGAAATTCCTCTCGAGGCTGTGAGGGTGTGTTCTTAGATCTTGCCTCATGTCTCATTCTGTTAAGAAGCTCTCCTCGGGGCTGTCAATCTTAGATCTTGCTGTATTTCCTGTTGTAGCACTTCCAGTTTCTCTTTTATTACATCCTTTAAAGAGCCATATGATATCAAATCCTTCTCATTCAACAGCATATTTGGCCCAATTTCTGATTGTGGACCGAGTTTTCCATGGCCGGTATGTTGCTAGGGAGTCCATTTGAACTTTAGCAGTCCCTGACATTTTTCATTTCAAGGAATTCAAGTTGATATCGAAGGTGTCAGCAAGATGTTCTGATCCTGTGATTTAATCTGATTAGAGTTTGAATCATGATGTTTGTGCCAGTATATATGTCAGTTTTAGCAATAGTATATAGAATCTAATAAACACACCTGAATTTAATAAAGAATAGATAACTTTAAAAAATCATGGAAAATAAACAAAATAATAAAAATAAATACAATTAAAGATATAAATGAATAAATGCATGAAAAACTAGGTAAATACTCTACATGCTGGATATAAATTCAGTAATCATTTATTTAAAAATGATAAATAAATAGATCTTGATACTTGGGAGTGTGTGCATGTGTGTGCGCAGATGTATGTATGCATGCGTGTGTGTGTGTGTGTGTGTGTGTGTGTGTGCGTAAGTGAGCGTCGAGAGATTAACCCCATGCTATCCTCAATCCCTGGTTATGAGTTTACAGCGTCTGTCTGCCCATTGCACTGTTTAAACAACAATCTAATTAATCCCGTCTTTATTAGTTTCAGTGAACTGGGGGAGGCAGGCTGGGAGGCCGTGAGGGAGAACTGGGAATGCTGGCAAAAAGCAGCAAGAAGGGGGAGGGAAGGGGTTTGAAGGGTGTGTGTTAGGAAAGCAAGAGCAAGGATTTGAGAGGAATTTGATGGCGGGGAATGAGGCGTTTGTGACAGGGTGTGTGTGTGTGTGTGTGAAGCGATGCTGAGGATGTAAATGAAGAGGTTGAGGAAAAAGTAGACGTAAGGTTGTCTTTGATATTAAAGATTGTGGGTGGGATATAATTGACACATCCCATTAAAAATCATGTCAGCATGAATTCCATAAAGAAAGCCCTTCAATCACTGGCTCACTACTGCCATCTACTGTCAAGAGGATGCAAGTAAAACACACACAGATGAAACATACTACAGTAATTCCTTGTAGCAGATGTTCACCTTGTTGCTCTGTGGATTGGGGGACGCTCATACGGCCTTTAATTAAGAGACGGTGCTAATCTCAGGCATCATTGACGGGATAAACGTGCTCCATCTTTAATTACCTCACCTCCTCCTTTCATGCAGCTCCTTGACCCTCATACCGCTCTGCTTTTACATGCAAATATGTCAGCGTCCATCACCGTGTGTCCCCCCCTGTGTGCGCGCAGGCTGTTTGTGAGGAAGTGCAGCGCCTGCCTGCAGGTGATCGGCCGCTCGGAGCTGATCATGCGCGTGCTGGGCCAGGTGTATCACCTGGGCTGCTTCAGCTGCTGCGAGTGCGAGCGCCGGCTGCAGCGAGGCGACGAGTTTGTGCTGAAGGAAGGCCAGCTGCTGTGTCGCATGGACTACGAGAAGGAGAGGGAAATGCTCGCCGCCATCAGTCCGGCCCCCACGGAATCAGGTGGGATGCAAGTGTAATAAAATACCATCAAGGCACGATAAATACTCAAGAGCAGTCGGTGTAAAGCTTAGCAGTATGGATTTACAATGAAAATGAGCCAACACATAACCATCTAAATATGACAATCCAAGTGAGAACACCTCTATCAGTGTGTGCACCATTGTTATCTAGCAGGGCCTTAATCCTCTTGGGCACCAAATTTAGCAGAGCGGCACAGGTTTTAACTGGATTTCTCTTCCATTCATCCATGATGACATCACCGACGTAGCTCATACATGTTAGACAGCTCGCGCTGCATCGCCTTCCTTCCATTGTCTTCAGGTGTGGAAGGATCATACTTAGCTACTCCTTCACCTTCAGCTTCCTCAGAAAGGCACTTGATCATCTTGGTGGTGTTTACGGACTCCTCTTTAATTTGGAAAACTGCCACGCGGCTCGGTTTCTGCTTGAAATTGTCATGGAATTTATGTTTTCTTTCAATGAACCTCAGCTCCCCGGTGCTGGCAGCACTCGTGCAGCTCCAGACCATGACGCTAACACCATCACACTTGACTGCAGGCAAGACAGTCATTTTACAACGTTATACTTGTAGTACATGCTGAAATGCTGGTATGCTGGCAGCACTCGTGCACACTCGCACCCTCATGCTTGAGGCAAGACACAACCAGCCATAGCTACAGTGTATCCTAGATCACTGTGTAGACTCATTTTCAGTGCTCAGGAACTCTATAACACTATACGAGCTGTACACTGACTACTTTCTATATTATTTTTCTTTGATATTTTTGATATGCTTGCTCGCTCCTGTCAGATACTGCGTCAAAAGTGTGTTTATGGCGCCTAAATCTTAATTCTTTGTGTCATTGAGACATTTGGTGCAATTCCGTACTCCCAATTTTGTGGGACCAGTTGGGGAATAGCCCAGTTTATTGTTTCAGGGCACAAAGCAAGCGTTTGGGTTGGAAGAACCTGAGAGCCTTGACCTTTAACCCCATTCAACACCCTTTTTGATGAAGGACAACGGGTCAGAGGTCACCAATGGTGTGACCTATGACCTGACATAAGCTCCGAAAAGCCAAGCATTTTGATTGTTATTATTAAAATGATAAGAAGATCAGATTTGAACATGTTAATGTCCGATATAATAGACGGTGTGGGACCTTAAATTGCTATTGTCCCGGTACTTTTGTCTGTACTATATTTTATAATAGCGAAGACAAAATACTGTCAATACCAGATCCCAAAGATCGGCATATTGACTGTTTTGACTGTTTCTATCGTCTCCTTGCGGCGCTCAGTGAAAAGCGAGGATGAGGACGGCGGCGGGGGCTCCGGCGGGGGCAAAGGCGGAGATGAAGGGAAGGAGCACAAGCGCTCTAAGCGGCCGCGCACCATCTTGACCACGCAACAGCGGCGCGCTTTCAAGGCGTCTTTCGAAGTGTCGGCCAAGCCTTGTCGTAAGGTGAGTGGACCGCATCCCAATGTCCGTACCGCTTTGTGCTCAGTACCAAATATGTTCAACTCCTAACGTGCAGGTGAGAGAGACACTGGCGGCTGAGACTGGGCTCACAGTGCGGGTTGTGCAAGTGTGGTTTCAGAACCAGAGGGCCAAGGTAACAGCTCTTGCAAATACAGCCCTCATACTTCAGCAAGTATTGTTCCATATCTTCTACACAGCCACTGACTACTCTAAAGTAGAAGTACTAGTTTCCTTTCTGGAGAATTGTCTGTAAAGAAGATATAGTAAAATGATTTTTGAACAACAATCCGCTTTAACTGAGTGTTATGTGTGCCAGATGAAGAAGATCGCTCGCAGACAGCAGCAGCAGCAACAACAGCAGCAGGAGCAGGAACATCTGGGAGGGACCAGAAGGGGGGCCAGCCGAGGGGGCCGCCAAAGCAACGATGACAGTGAGGGTGAGGAACGAGTTCCGTTTGAAGCTCCTGCATCTAATGGCGTCTAATGTATTGTCGTCTTGACACAGACGGCTCCAGCAGCCATGGCATGGATGGCATGCTGGGATATCCCTCCCTGCCGAGACAGCAGCTACTCACACTGGACCCCAACATCTACGGAGGGGAGCCATTCAGACATGGGCTCACTCCACCTCAGCTTAACAACGAGGGGCTCCATCCGTATGGTAAGAAGGAAGGGTCAAACCCACCCAGATAAAGTTAACCCTGGGAACCACAATCTTCCATTTTGGACATCTAGCATCTTATCTATATAATGGAAAGACAGTAGAAAATCGAATTAAACAAAAGCTTTAAAATATAGAGCAACCAGTGAGATTGCTATGATGTCTTCACGTGCCTGTCCCGGCAGACTCAGAGACGGTGTTCCACGACCTGGACAGCGACGGAAGCCTGGGTCACCTTGGCGACTGCCTCCTAGCGACGGGGGACGGCGGCCTCCTAGCGGGCCGGGTGGGAAACCCCATCGACCGTCTCTACTCCATGCAAAACTCCTACTTCTCCTCGTGACCTTTAGAAACTCTCAGCCGTCCTCCCCTCTCCTCAACCTCCCTCCACCTCAGCGTTGCAGCTAATGGGAGTGTGTCCATCAACATGCCTGACAGAAAAGAAAAATCACCCACCGAAAACACCAAAGTCGAGATTAGTTGCCATCATTCCCTCCGTCGTGAGGTTCACTGGAACGAGAGACACTGGAACTCTTTTCTTTTGTGGCATTTATGTTTTGGAAAAGACTGCACTTTTAAAACACTAAAGACACCTGCCAAACGCACTGACAACACGAGTAATGTACAACACGGGTGAAACGTTAGATCAAGGTTACTCAACTGGCGGCTGGTGAGCCAAATCTGGACAGTTTTGCTACATTTTTGCGGCAGTTGTTCTTAAAAACAGAAGAGCTCTCCTGTCATTTGGTGGCTCTTGGTAGGTTTTTAAAGCAACAGCAGAGCGCTCCCGTCACCTATCTTGGACTACCATATTTGAGGTATGTCCTCAACAACAGCAGAGCTTCACTTGCATTTTTAGTAGTGGGTCAACTAACATTTTTGCGGCAGATTCCTAAAAACACCAAAGCTCTGACACGTTGAGGATCTTTGACTAGAGTTTTTGACAGAAGATCCTTAAAATAGCATAGCACACCCGTCATTGAAGGGATCTTGGACAAGCATGTCTGCTGTAGGTACTTAAAAACAGCAGAGTGCTCGTGTCATTTCAGGGACCTTGGACTGGCGTTCCCGCAATAGGTTCTTAAAAAACAGCAGAGTGTTTTTTGCACTGGGTCCTAGTGCAAAGTACTCCTGTTAATTTAAATGCTCTTGGATTAGAGTTTTTGCAGTAATTCCTTAAAAACAGCAGAGTTACTTAAAAAGAGCAGAGCTCTTCTGTCATTTAAAGGACAGAAGAGGACAAAAACTAGCGTTTTTGCAGGAGGGTCTTAAAAACAGAAGAGTTTTCCTGTCATTTGAAGAATCTTGGACTTAAGTTTTTGCAGTAGGTTCCTAAAAATAGAATACCTTTTTCGTCATTTTAAGCATATTGGACTAGCGTTTTCAGCAGCTTCTTATAAAAAGCACGGCTCTCCTGTCATTTAAAGGATCTTGGACTAGCATTTTTGCAGCTTCTGTAAAAAATAGCAGTGCACTCCCGTCATAACTTATTGCGAATGAATCCACCCATCCAGATGTTTGTGAGTCTAAACAAAGAGATGAGGTTGTTTTTAATATTTTTGGGATGAAAACAGTAATTAGTGATGTGGCAGATGCGATACTTTCTAATGATTGTGAGTACAGTTTTGCTCTCAGGTTAGTGTGTGTATGTTTGTATTACCTGAGTTCTAACTCAGGATATGACACTGGATAGGATTAAGGGGTAATCAATTATTTGTATATGTGAATATTTTTACACAACCCTCTATTTGAAAGACTTATTTCTTCATTTTGATCACATGACCAAAATGATAATGTCATCATCACCACTACAGGGTCACTTCTATGGAGCCTTATACGGAGACAGGGTTGTACAAGAGACTCTCCTTTTGATGTTTTCATTGAAAAAAAGCTGAGAAGTGAAAAACAAAACAAAACGGAAAAACAGTAACAAGCTCCAAATGTGAATGTGTTATAAATGTAGTCTCCTTCCAGACTCATTTCTTTCTTGACAGCTCAAGTTGGATGGTGTTAGGTAGATATTTTGTACTTTCCTCTGTGATAACCAACACATATTTAAACGGCAGCATGATATTTGTCTCATAAATAGTCTCCAGACACGCATTGATAAGGCTGCAGAAAGCAGAGGAATTGAAAACGATCGGACTGTAGGCGATGCTTGTGATCATTCCGGTGCTGTGAATGGCGCTCACAGCATATTTACCACAGCCTCCTCTGTGTTTCTCCAGTGCTACTTTGTGAATGTAACTTATTTGTGCGGTGTTAGCTCAGTTTCTGTTCAGTGGCTACCAGGTGACGTGTTTTGAAAGTATTATGTTACTGTATATTCAATACAGTCTGCAATTTCATCCCTGTTTGTCCTTGCCTTCTTTGTGCTTTAGCCTTCTGTATTTTTCGGTATAGTATTTGTTTTGGACCTAAGCCATTTACTTAATTCACTGTTACTAAAATATATTATCATGCGAACAACACCACAATGGCTGCCCACATCCTCTGTGAAAAAAAGTTCAGAGAAGCCTGCTCTAATGCTTTCACCGCAATTATGTTCATGTTTTAATAACTGAAGCAGAAAAAAAAGTGTGTTCTGCTCATTGGTCACAGAGCTCATAACTCAACATCCTCCCCTCCTGTGCAGGTCACTCGTCTCACTGATTAGAGACAGAGAGAGCGAGACACGTCTCCTGCTTCGCTTTTCATCGCAAACTCCCCATTTCTTAGTCAGTGAGTAGTGAGGAGAGTTTGCGTGGGAGCCATACGTTCCGGTTTAATATTTGACTCATTGTGCCGAATGGGGCGGGGGAGACAGATATATGTAGCAGAAAACAAAAGAGGAAATCCCCCTGCTGGGTGAGTAATACATGCCTCACTTTTAATCAATGTCAGATTTATTACAAAGTCCACACAGTCTCACAAGCATGTCGGGAAAATAATTACAGTATTTTGTCTTTTCTAATAAAAAAGATGCTTCAATGCTATGTTGGCACTGATACTGGATTTTTACCTGGGGTGGGGAAAAAAAAAAGAAGAGAAATATGTCAATTACAGCGTTTCCCATACATTAATTTATTCGTGGCAGCCCATCACAAGTCCATTTGGACCGCCTCATTTAGTGAAACCCGATTGACTCGATCATAAACACATTATAATAGGACTGTATGTGAATGAAGCTTGTCATTCCGATACCGTACAGTAAATGACATTCTTCTAGTAGTCTGTGCACCGTGTGAGAACATAAAAGGTGCGTTCAAGAACCATCAAACAGTGGGACAAATCGCCGCTTGGTTTAAACATTCAAAAACTGGGGGATTTCCAACTGCATATTATTTTTCAATAAAATAATTGCCCATATTTCCAAAAGGTGTATGCCTTTACATAAAATGTTATGTCGTTATCGTAGTTGCATATCAAATTGTTTACCAAAAAGAGATTTCCATGCCTACCTATTATACATAAAAACTTTTACCTGTAATTAATTATGTGTTAACTATGGACAAAATGTGATTTATCACAATAAAATATTTTAATAAAATTACAGCCCTACTTTATATAAGGGTATATAGGGTAACTGAAAAGTAACTCACTTATGATCCAGTACTACAATTGAGCACTCATGTGAGTAATTGTGGCAGGAAGAGATACAACAGTGTACATCTTCAGACGGCAAACTAGTGGAGCTTGAATCAGAAGTGCCTCTGCTGGTTGCATCCAAGTAGTGCACTAAATTTTGTCTCAATGGGATGAATTAAAAAATATCAATAAGCCCAGCCCTAGAAGTATGTTATTTATCTTTTACATTATTTGTTTCCGGACTTACCTACTCCATTGAGGTCCACTGTCTCTGCACAGCCTAAAAAGCGAGCCACATGGGCTGAGCAGGAAGCAGGCGTGCCCTGGTTGTCCCTGAGACACTTCTCAAACTCCACAAACTCCTTGGAACAGTCTTGTCTGATCTTCTGGATCACCGGACTGGCACAGACAAATGCAAGCGTTAGCAGTCAAACATAAATTATGGTAATTATGGGTGCAAGGAATACAGACAACAAGTCTTACTGTGATGACGTACACTGTGCAACCTTCACTTTCAGTTCATGACACGTCCCCTGCCATGTTGACGGGTTGGAGGCCACACATGACCCATACGCTTCCATTTCTTTGCGGCAGTACTTTGCCGTGACGTCCAAAGCGGCCTGCCTAGGATGAAACAGTCACAGGTACGGTCACAAAGTAATGCTGTGTATAATAATACCGGTGCATCTAATTCAAAAGGTGGTAAGAGACCTAAAATGTCCAACACTGCAGACATTTTACTCAACTGCAAGTTAAAGTACAAGGTGCTTTTAGGGAGAGTCTGTGTATTGCATTAAAAAAAAGTCTCAAACATTCTTTAATGATACAACACCATGTATGTATTAAAGCGCAAACATCAAATATGGCATCATTTTCTTGCAGAAGGTGACCGCACTGCCCATCTCTCGCTCATGTTTCCAGGGGCGTTTTTGAATGAGGCCGTAACGGAGCATTATTTAAATGTAGTGTAGTTTAGTAGTACAAAACTTTCATAAAGACTTTAAAGAAAACATACGTAAGGACAAGTACAAGCTCAGACTTTTAAAAAGTAAAAACACACAAGCACATTACTCAACGCCTTCTTTTCTATCTAATACAGCATTCTTGTTGAGCATTCAAACAACACTGTAAAATAATGTAAAATAAACAATGACGTGCCTATATTTGCAATAAAACTTCTTACATGTTGTTATTATGAGCTCGTTTGCAGCGATGAGGTAGACCAGTCAAGGTTACAACATTACTCCATGCGGTGCCATTTATGCGCCTTCGTAAACGCCCCCTTCTATCTGGTTGGATGGAAGCCAAGCAACCATTCATCCGATTGGACAAAAATCCCGCAAAGGAACACTATTTAAAACTCTATTGGTTAATAGTGACGTCAATTATATAGGTTGCGCTCTGGTTCTGTGATGACGAGGGCTCCGTTAAAGGTACAGCGCCTAATTCTCACATTTGTATCGCAACTAAAATTTTGTTTATGTCACAAAAAAGGTTCAGTTATGCGCAGATAACACACAGAGGCCAATCTTTAGATTTTAATAGTGTCAGTGTTCGTGTAAGATGGACACTTCCGGGTCATTTCGTCGACTACGGACGTAACGCATTTTACGTGCTTACGTACGCGGAAGCGCCAGTCGGTGGACGACGGATTCGGCTAAAGGTTTCTGTCGGTTGGACTCGACAACGCTCTGCGGCTAAAACCTGCATTTTAACGGTTCCAGCACCACGGCGCGGCGGTGGATGGTAGAGGGGGGCCAGGGGTGAGCAGAGCGCGATGAACCACGCCAAAATAGCTGGCGATATGACGGCAGACGTACAAATGGCCCCCTCGGTGAACCACAATCAGCATGACAATGGTACCGGTGACGAGCTGGTGAGTTCGGTGACGCTTTACAGGCGAAGGCCCCGGCTGTTTCACGGCACCATACTCCCGTTTCTGACTGTTCTCTACCCGGGCTGGATGTACGTGTGGATGGGAGTGTACGGCGCCTCGGAGTACCCCGAGGCAGGCCTCCTGGCGCTGGCTGCCATCGGGATCGCGCACGTCCTCACGGCGCTGTCTGGTTATTGGTCCGTGCACGCCCACTGTTGGCTCACTTGTTCCAAGGTAAACATCCATACAAGTATCACTAATATGGGGGCGCTGTCATTCTTCGTAGACATCAGAGCATGAATCTGTTCTACCAACAGGAAGCAGACCCAAACAAGGCCACTCTGGCAAAGGTCATCCCCACCCCCAATAACGGTTCAGCTGAGCTCGTGGCACTGCAGAGGGACCAGGTGAGATGGGCCACTTGTGCAAACATTGTGAAATAAACATTCCTAGGGGAAAAGAAATTGAGGGGTCGGTGGTCACCAAATCGAACGACATACAACGAAATGAAAACAACACATCCACAGCAAGTTATCGCATCACATAAAGCAACTACTACAGCTATGTGGATGATAAATAACAACTAAGCGCTTAACATAACACATAAATTAAAACTGTTATTTCTAAATTCCTGCAAAGCATGCTGGGTAGTCAAGCAGAAACGACAATATAAAATATGATCAACAAAACATGAGATATGAATTGTATGTTAACTCCAACTCCTTTGGGAATCAAGCAAAAATGTGACAACACTGCCGAATGTTGTGAGAAAGAGTACCACTAGCTACCAAGCATGCGTTGTGACGGGAAAAAATCCTCCTGACTACCAGTAGTTCAAATTTGTCCTCTCTAGAGGACGTTTGTAAACCTTAGTATCTTCCACTCACTGCATGCAACTGAATTAATTTCTTTTGTGCTCTATAGAGGACATTTAGCACTTTCCAATGATACCAAATGTGAAGGGGTGGGGCTTTGTTACGTTTGATCCTAAAAGATAATGGTTTCCCTCAGTGCCAGCACATTTTATGGGAAAAGGAAAAGTAAAGTTATAATACTTTTTACTAAACACATTTTGGCTTTAAATGTTGTTGGCATGTTTTCTACAAGTCTCTAAAGAAAACATTGAAATGTTGTTTGAATTATTTTAACTGAAAAAAAATGTCCTCTGTAGTGAACCTTTGTAGTTGTTTCCTCCATTTTGCTGTTTTTTTTTCCCAAATGACAGACAAAAAGACAAGAAAGAACAAGAAGAGACACTTAGGCCCCTTTTGACAAAGTAAGGCAAGGGTGTCTAAGTCGGCCTAGGGCAGGAAATTTGTTCATCCATCCATTTTCTGTCATTGACAAGTAAATGGTTCCTTTTACTGTTCGATGCCCAGTGTGCCAGTATGTACCGGACAAACCAAACCTAACTGGGTTGAAGGTGTTCGTCTTGGCTTCACCAACTGGTGTAGTCTTGGACTTTGTTGTCTACCCAGGCAGGACTACCTTCATAGTTACAGGAGAAAAGGGCATTGAAGAACAATCTGTTCATCATTTTACACAGTCTGTTCCCCAAGGCACCCACCTGTTCTTTGACAGAACTTTATAACTATCAACCTTCTTGACACACTGATGACAAAAGGGCTGACAAAGACTGGAACCTTGATGAATAACAGGGTTTTAAAAGTCTGGAAGATCATAGGGGATAGGCCCTACAAAAATAAAGGATGAGGTTCATCAGAGATGGTGGTGAGACAAAGCACACCTGACCTTGCTGTCATAATGTGGTTGGATAACAAAGTCGTGTCATGGCATCATCTGCCTATGGGATTGAACCTCAGGGCACACGCAGACAATGGTCCAAGAAGATCAATGGCAAGGTCACTGGAAATTGCACAACACCAACATGGGGCGTGGACATGGTCGACTAAATGTTAAGTTTCTACAGGATGGCCTCTCACAATAGGAAATGGACAGTGCGTGCCATTTTCCAGTTTTTTGACTTGGCAATCACAAACTCATGCATGGCTTCAGTTATTGAATGCCAGTTTCTGGGGAAGAAACCACTTAAGTTGCCTGACTTCAAACTGCTCCTTGGTGAGGAGTTAATTACTCAAGCCCATGCAGGAACTACCAGTCAGAGCGAAGATCTTCACACTTTTGGCACTTCCCCATGTCAAAAGTGGCAACCGCAGCCAAATACAGCTCTGAGACACTATTGTGCCAACCATCTTCCAGAGATGGTAGCCGGAGATGCGGCTGCAACAGTAAAACATGCGAGTGCAAAGTGCAAGGTTTTCTTCCAAGATAGGGAATTGCTTTTTGAAGCGTCATACCAAATGAGCACAAAAGAAAAAAGATGAATTACAGTTATGTTTATGTTGAACTCTCTCATGTTTACTTTTTGATGTCGCCAACAAAGTTCAGTTTCACATGTATGAGGTTGCCGATGTCCACTACAGTGGACACATTAAAGCTTACTTTTTTTTCTTTTCAGTATTCTAGTTACTTTACAAAAATTGGAGAATTTCAAAATTTATCTGATTGGACAATATTTTTTTTTCTTGGTAGGAGGATATGGGTGACTTTTGTGGTTTTTTGCATGGGTAATGTGCATACATATTTATTTGTATGCCCACATAGTGCAGTAGGGAAGTTACTTTGCCTGTCATGTGTGGATGTGTTGTTTGGGTTTTGGGTTATGGCCCACGGGCTGCAGTTGGCCCATTTCTGGTCTAGCACACGCAGCTGAAAAATGATGCCATCACACTAGAGTTGATCAAATAAAAATGCTGCAAATGCCAAAAACACACTCGAGCACGGAACAAAGTTTCCGAGGCGACCAGAGGAGCAAACTTGTGTTCTTCCGCTCATCCGAGGTCAGGTTGTGGGGTCAGCAGCCTAAGGAGGGAAACCCAGACTTTCCTTTCCCCGGCTACATCGTCTTGCTCTTCCTGGCGGATCCAGAGATGTTCCTAGGCCAGTGTCCTGGGTGTTCCCCGAGGCCTCCTGAACACCTCCCCAGGGATGAGTACTAACCAGATACCCGTGCCACCTCATCTGGTTCTCTCAATGTGGAGGAGCAGCGGTGCTACTCCAAGTCTCTCCCGGCCGCTTCACACTCACCTGCGATCCGGTGAGAGCTGAAGGTCACGGCTCGATGAAGACAACAGGACCAGATCATCTGCAAAAAGCAGAGACCCAATCCTGTGGCCACCAAACCGGAGCCCTTCGACGCCCGCGCTACGCCTAGAAATTCTGTCCTTAAAAGTAATGAACAGAATCGGCGACAAAGGGCAGCCCTGGTGAAGTCCAACCCTCACCGGAAGCTGGTCCCACGCAATGTAAACCAAACTCTGACACTAGTCTGAATTGGGTGGTCGGGTTTTGGGTCGTTTCTGCGATTGAACGTTGTTGCACGTTATCCTATTATTCAGCTCTTCCAGTGTACCATTTTCTGCCCTTTTGAAACAGCCACACAGCTAAACAAGCTAAAATGAGCAAAAGCGCCCATAGCGTTAAGGAGGCACTCAGAGTGTGGCCAGCGATTGAATTAGAGCCAGTGTCCGACTAATGTGCGCATGTGAATGAACCAACTGAAACCGATGCCTCCTCACTTCCTTCTCAACAGGATGACAACGGGGAAGACATTCTCTCTCTTGAGTTCCAGAAAATCCGCTACACATTTGACCACAAAGAAAAGAAACGGTTCTTCCCCGTTGCCTTTCCCATCAGCCACCCGATGGGCTACTTTCAGTTGTGGAGAGGCTACCAGGAGGAGGTGGAACTCAAGGCCGCAGAAAAGCGCTACGGCACCAACCGTGCAGAGATGGTGGTTCCTGATTTCCTGGAGTTGTTTAGGGAGAGAGCTACTGCACCCTTTTTTGTCTTCCAGGTTTGTTGTTGGAGTGTTTTATGTAAGTTCATATATTTTGTAATGTTCATTATAAAGCTGTGTGGTCTCCATCCTGCAGGTGTTTTGTGTGGGGCTGTGGTGTTTGGATGAGTACTGGTACTACAGTGTTTTTACACTTTTCATGCTGGTGGCCTTTGAAGCTTCCCTGGTCCAGCAACAAATGAGAAACATGTCTGAGATCCGCCGCATGGGGAACAAGCCCTACATGATTCAGGTGGAAGTTCAATCTACTTTCCATCCAACATAAAGACATTGAAGTTTAACCTTATATGCTTCTGGCAGGTGTATCGCAACCGCAAGTGGAGACCCATATCAAGCGACGAGCTCGTCCCTGGTGACATTGTCTCGATTGGTAAGGGTCCCTTAAGTGTCTTTACTTCTGTCAACACAAGTGGATAGTTAGTGCGTATTTTGCGGTGTCCAAGGACGGTCTCCGCAGGACAACCTGGTGCCGTGTGACGTGCTGCTACTCCGAGGTCGCTGCATCGTTGATGAGGCCATGCTGACAGGAGAGTCTGTGCCTCAGATGAAGGTGAGATACACAAGTCTTATGGCTCACCTCACCTCGACTCCCTAGCTGCTCCACAAAGACATTGATTTCATTAAATTATGTAAAATGTTTATGTGGTTTATCATAGAGCACGAAACAGAATGCTCATCTGCTCAATGCTCATTTTTTCTCACAACTGTGCAGATGGAAGTATAGATTGTCACGACTAATGTGAAATGTTCCCATTCTGCCTTATGTAATATAAATATAATTGAAATGCCTTCAAATGTTACCGCTTTTTCTACAGTCACGCATTTTTGGCATTTATCTTCCTCCCTCCTATTTTGCTCTCCTGCTGTCTTTGTGCTGTGTCTGTAACCGCTCCCCTGCTGCGCAGTACCGTCCCTTAGACGCCACATAATCAAGTTGACCAGTCATTTGTGGCTCGAACAGAAGAACAATAAATCTAGTGAGTTGCTCAGGGGGAGTTTGTCCTAAAACTGAAAGGTTGGTGGTTTGAACCCCACTTCCTCCATCCCAGTTACACTTCACTCGCTCACACTGGTGTGAATGAATGTTTGGTGGATGTCAGAGAAGCCGGTGGCCTGAATTGCCAGCCATGTTTTCATCAGTTGGTATTAACACGTGGTATAAGCAGAATTAAACTATGTGTTAATTTGTGGGAATATAACATTTTGTTCATATGTCTTTGTGAGCTTTTAGGAACCCGTGGAGGACTTGGACCCGGAGGAAATCCTTAACCTTCAGACAGATTCTCGCCTCCATGTAATTTCTGGTGGGACCAAAGTGGTCCAGCATAGCCCCCCTTTAAAGGCCAGTGCTGGACTCAAACGTAAGCATGGTCATGTCAAACCTCTCACAAATGTTCACATATCTTCTAAAGATATGGTCTCACAAAATCCACCCAAATCATTGATTGTGTCATTGTTTTGTATCTTTCCATTGCACGTGCAGCTGTTGACAACGGTTGTGTGGCCTATGTCCTGAGAACGGGATTCTACACCTCTCAGGTGAGTGTTTCTTCCTCTTTTCATTTCCAGTTAGGAGAAATCAACCCTTATTTTGAAACTGGTTTGCACACAGGGCAAACTTTTGCGCACCATCCTGTTTGGCGTGAAGAGGGTGACGGCGAACAACCTAGAGACGTTCATTTTCATCCTCTTCCTACTCGTGTTCGCCATTGCCGCCGCCGCCTACGTGTGGGTAGAAGGTGGGGAGCATGGAAATGAGTGATTTATCTACACACCATACGATACCATCCTAAATACTTGCTGTGCTCCTCTTTCCTTCAGGGACCAAGGACATCAGCAGGAATCGCTACAAGCTCTTCCTGGAGTGCACCTTAATCCTCACCTCAGTGGTTCCACCTGAACTCCCCATTGAGCTTTCACTGGCTGTTAATACATCTCTTATCGCCCTGGCCAAACTGTGTAAGTAAGCCTGTGTGCTTTTACTTCTCTCTAGGGATGTCCAATATTGGCTTTTTTGCCGATATCCAGTATGCCGATATTGTCCAACTCTTAATTTCCGATTCTCGATATGTGTACATATACAGTGAGGAAAATAGTTCTCCCACTTAGAAATCATGTAGGGGTCTGAAATTTTCAGCGTAGGTGCATGTCCACTGTGAGACACATGATCTAAAAAGAAAAACCTAGGAATCACAATGTATGATTTTTTTAACTATTTATTTGTATGATACAGCGGCAAATAAGTATTTGAACACCTGTCTATCAGCTAGAATTCTGACCCTCAAAGACCTGTTAGTCCACCCTTAAAAAAAATCCACCGCCACTCCATTTATTATCCTAAACTAGATGCATCTGTTTGAGATTGTTAGCTGCATAAAGACACCTGTCCTCCCCATACAATCAGTAAGACTCCAACTACTACCATGTCCAAGACCAAGAGCTGGCCAAAGACACCAGAGACAAAATTGTTCACCTCAACAATGATGGAAAGGGCTACGGGGAAATTGCCAAGCAGCTTGGTGAAAAAAGGTCCACTGTTGGAGCAGTCATTCGAAAATGGAAGAATCTAAACCTGACAGTCAATGTCCCTTGGTCTGGGGCTCCACGCAAGATCTCACCTTGTGGGGTCTCAATGATCCTAAGAAAGGTGAGGATTCAGCCCAGAACTACACGGGAGAAGCTGGGACCACCATTGCCAAGGTTACTGTTGGTAATACACTAACACGCCATAGTTTGAAATCATGCATGGCACAAAAGGTTCCCCTGCTTAAACCAGCGCATGTCCAGGTCCGTCTTAAGTTTGCCAACGACCATTTGGATGCTCCAGAGGAGTCATGGGAGAAAGTCATGTGGTCAGATGAGACCAAAATACAAATCTTCTGTCATAATTCCACTCAGCGGGTTTGGAAGAAAAAGAATGATGAGTACCATCCCTACTGTGAAGAATGAGGGCGGTAGCATCATGTTTTGGAGGTGTTCCTCTGCATATGGGACAGTGCAACTGCACTGTATTAAGGAGAGGATGACCGGGGCCATGTATTGCGAGATTTTAGGGAACAACCTCTTTCCCTCAGTTAGAGCACTGAAGATGGGTCGAGGCGGGGTCTTCCAACATGACAATGACCTGAAGCACACAGCCAGGATAACAA
This sequence comes from Oostethus manadensis, assembly GCA_024372805.1. Lineage (NCBI taxonomy): Eukaryota > Metazoa > Chordata > Actinopteri > Syngnathiformes > Syngnathidae > Oostethus > Oostethus manadensis. The sequence continues at coordinate 372,015 of QODF01000148.1, read as the reverse complement.
AGGAGTGGCATCGTAAGAAGCATTTTAAGGTTCTGGCGTGGCCTAGCCAGTCTCCAGACCTAAACCCAATTAAAAAACCTTTGGCGGGAGCTCAAACTCCGTGTGTCTCAGCGGCAGCCCAGAAATTTCAATGATCTGGAGAAGATCTGTGTGGAGGAGTGGGCCAAAATCTTTCTTGCAGTGTGTGCAAACCTGGTGGAAAAACTACAGGAAGCGTTTGACCTCTGTAATCACAAACAGAGGCTGCTGTACTTACAAAATACAAAGTATTTCTCAGGTGTTCAAATACTTATTTGCCGCTGTATCATACAAATAAATAGTTAAAAAAATCATACATTGTGATTTCTGGATTTTTCTTTTTAGATCATGTCTCTCACAGTGGACGTGCATCTATGCTGAAAATTTCAGACCCCTTCATGTTTTCCAAGTGGGAGAACCTGCATAATAGCAGGGTGTTCAAATACTTATTTTCCTCAATGTAACCCATATGTCTCATATCTCCTGTTATGAACATGTCTGTTCATAACATTTCTGTTGTGAAGCTAATGGATACAGCAGCAGCAATTAGTTTCTCGACATGGCTCTAAACGACATTGTACAACTCAAGTAAGCAAACATCTAAGAAATACTTGCATGGCAAAGCTTGGCTCGATGAACTCCACAAGTTTGGTTAATCCAGCAGCAGCATTTTCAGCGAAGGTCTTTTAAGTGGATACTACCGCGTCTGTGTGCTACTATTTCTGTGACGATGTGGTATCCACGTATTTATGTCTATGCGCTACTTCCCTCAACATTAGCTGTTTTGACAACCCCCCACGTTTTGCCACCCCAAACATGGTTAAGCATTGCACCGGCTCAAGTATGTCCTGCGTGTGGAGTTGCTGCCGCATGCACAAAATATAAACTATAAACTCCTAAACTTTGCATAGGAACACACCCACACATGGTGCTCAGATTTACGTTAGATATGTCCGCCATCTCCTGGCGTATGAGGCGTCATAATAGCGGCAAATTCAGTCATGTTGCAACTTTGGCGCTTAAAGGGCTACATCAGTTTTAATTATAGGGGGGAAAAAACGATACCAATATTACATTTTTATGTCAATATTAGGCCAGACATCCCTACCTATTACACTACAGCAGTGATTTATTGCTGTTTTTCCTCCTACTGCTTTTTAGACGTGTTCTGCACAGAGCCCTTCAGGATTCCATTCGCAGGGAAAGTGGAGGTTTGTTGTTTTGACAAAACAGGAACACTGACAAGTGACAGTCTGGTGGTGCGAGGAGTCGCGGGCCTCAGGTAAATCCCTCTCTTCTTGACATGTTTGGTAGTATGCGAGCAATATTATTTATAAGACGTCTACATTTACGACAAGGGAGGGGAAGGAGGTGATGCCTGTGTCGGAGATACCAGTCAAGACGCATCGGGTGGTAGCCACCTGCCACTCACTCGTCACTCTTGATGATGGACAGCTGGTTGGAGATCCACTAGAAAAAGCTATGCTGACAGCTGCTGATTGGACCCTCACCAAAGGTAGAGCGTGTGTCCCATTTTAGTCAGTGCAATGCCGGGGTATATTCAGAGAGGAAACCATGTTTTCCAGATGAAAAGGTCTTCCCGCGTAGCATCAAAACCCAGGGCCTTAAGATCCATCAGCGCTTCCACTTTGCCAGTGCTCTGAAGAGGATGTCAGTCCTGGCGTCCTATGAGAAACTGGGATCGACAGAACTATGCTACATCTCAGCTGTTAAAGGGGCTCCGGAGACACTCAGAGCCATGGTACACATGAACGCCATCCTTTGTGCCTCATTGCGTTGTGCTGTATACAGGAATGTCATTGTGGTTGCAGTTTTCAGAGCGTCCAGAGAGTTATGACAAAGTACACAAAGAAATATCTCGAGAAGGAGCGAGAGTGCTGGCTTTGGGTTATAAGGAGATTGGACACCTAAGTCATCAGCAGGTCGTTTTTGTTTCTATTCCTCCAAAAGTGCTGCAGTTGGTTGTATATTTTTGCTAAATTTTTATGAATTTAGGTGAGGGAGATGAGTCGAAATTCTCTGGAATGTGACTTGACCTTTGCGGGTTTCATGGTCGTGACCTGCCCCCTCAAAAGTGACAGCAAAGCGGTCATCAGAGAAATCCAGGAGGCGTCTCATCATGTGAGTAATCGAATGTGATGCAAAGTAAACACTACCCTGACGCCTTTGTAAAGCGCATGCTTCCTGTTGTCGGGCTCTCAGGTGGTGATGATCACAGGTGACAACCCCTTAACAGCGTGCCATGTGGCCAGAGAGCTCCATTTCATCCAAAAGGAACACACACTTATATTGCAAGCAGGTCCCGATCATGGTAGGTGGTGATTTGTATACACATAATATGCAGATGCTTTGCATAATACTGTAGACCTCAACAACAACCTTGATGCTGTGTTATTTTCTAGGCTGTTGGCAGTGGGAGTCAATCGACGGCAGCGTGCATGTACCCTTGCCACCACCTTCGGTCTCTTCATTTGTTCGCCAGTACGACCTCTGCATCACTGGTGAGGGTCTGGTTAAACTGTGCTGCAACCCCCAGCTGCTGCACACCCTCTTGCCTCATATAAGAGTGTTTGCAAGAGTCAGCCCAAAACAAAAGGTAAGTCAGTAAACACAAGCTGGTAGGTATTGATGAGAATTTCCAAGATTCAAAGGGTAATTACTTTTATACAGGATATAGATGTAGGTTTATACATGCAAACAGAGCAAGACTGCTTGAGAGATGGGTCTCAGTCCGCTTGTTTGTGCGTACCAAAGGTAGATTGTATTCCACTCTTGACCAAACAAACTGTATTAGCACAGGGAAACACACCAGCGTTTATTTTAACCGTAACTGTGAACGTATCCTTAGTAAACACTAGAGGCGGTCTGATGCAAACTTTCAGATAATGGTGATCAATGCAGCGGTCAAGAAAGATCATTAATAAACATGAGGAATGAATTCAATGATTGAAGAATGTGTTTTGTTTAAAGAAATATGTTTTTTTTTAAAACAGGTTTTTAAAAAGGGGTTATCTTACATTCTTATCTGGGTTCTCTTATATATGGTAATATCAAGTTCCTTTTATTAGGGATGCATTGATCCACATTTTTTCACTTGCGATCCAGATACCTGAGTTTGGATATCTGCCAATACAGATACAATTCTGATATCATCTGGGATCTGTTTGCTTCAACATGCATATGATGCATACCAAAAGAATATCAGCAAATGTATCTACGGCATCGAAAGGCGTGTATTGCTAACCAAGACTTTAAATGTACTCCCCAATGTAGGCAGTCATGGAAAGGGATGGTTTATCGTGCAAGACTTGGATAAAGGTACTCACTGATGTAACCAAAATTCTTCTAATCCTGAAAATGATTTTTATAAGGTCTTAGTTAAGCATCTTGCTGCAATGTTCACCCACGTACACTTCGGAACAGACGTGGCAACAACTTGTCTACAAACTTCCATACTAAAGTCCTTGCCATTCTTCTTAATCTTCCTCACGGAATCATTTAGTTGAGAAAAGATTTACTCCGGTTGCACAAAACCCTTGAAATTGCCATAAACCCATTAAGGTGAGCATGCTAGTAATGTGTGGACCGGTACTGAAATGTTTATATTTCCAATACCAGCTCCTCATGCTCTAAAGTCAATTCTGAAATCAAAATAGTGATACTTTGGATACTTCAGCTAAATGTTTGTCGTTTGTTTTCTCTGATGTATATTAGCTTTGTTGTAAATCCCTCCACTACTTCAATATACTCCAGGGTTTAAAATAAATGAATAAATGACTACGATGCCTTGTATTATTTATGCTAAGATTTGGAATACTCTACACTAGGTTTTAAAATTTACCAGACACATTTGGTGAATTTGTAGAATTCATTTGGAGAAACAGCTATGTTTGCTGATATTCATCTGGCTGCGTTTGCGACAACATTAAAGCACAGACTAATGGCTCATGGTTCTCAAATCGCCACGGATGGTATCTGGAATTTGTAATACAATGCAATATTCTGCTGTGTGTGCGCTGTGTTGCAGGAATTTGTGGTCACCAGTCTCAAGGGGCTGGGTTATGTCACACTGATGTGCGGCGACGGCACAAATGATGTCGGCGCTCTCAAACACGCCCACATAGGTAAAGAGCGTTTGTTTGTTGTGGTGTTATTGTACAGCATCGGGTCTATAAATTGTCATATTTGTTATACTGTACAATCATTTTACACAGGTGTCGCCCTGTTAGCCAACGCCCCCGAGCGCATGCCAGAAAAAAAGAAACGTGGTAGAGACAAGGAGGCACCCGCTGCAGAATCCCGACCGTCGCTACCTGTTAACTCAGGGGCCAAACTGAGCTCCAGGGGGGCCAGGCAGAGGGTGATGGCCCAAAGAGAGGAGCAACTTGCTGCGCAAAAAGTGGGGATCGCATAGTGATACTATGCATGTATAGTGATTTCCTGTTGCCATTGATTCATATAATAACATAAGAGTTCTTTCACAGGAGAGAATAAGTCAAGTCCTGCGGGAACTGGAAGAAGATCAGGTGCAAATAGTGAAACTGGGCGACGCCTCCATCGCTGCCCCCTTCACCTCTAAGCTTTCCTCCATACAGTGCAGTGAGTAACAAATATTAAAGGCCGGAGGTCCTCATGCTTCTCCTATTTCGCTTATAAATGTCTCTTTCTCCTGCCAGTCTGTCACGTGATAAAGCAAGGCCGTTGCACTCTGGTAACAACGCTACAGATGTTCAAAATACTCGCTCTCAACGCCTTGGTGCTCGCTTATAGCCAGTCGGTGCTCTACCTCGAGGGGGTCAAATTCAGCGATTTCCAAGCAACCCTGCAGGGTCTACTGTTGGCCGGATGCTTCCTCTTTATCTCTCGGTCAAAGCCACTGAAAACACTGTCCCGGGAGCGGCCCTTACCGAACATCTTCAATCTTTATACTGTGCTGACGGTGCTGCTGCAGTTTGTGGTCCACTTCTGCAGTCTGGTCTTTCTTTACAGAGAGGCGCAGATCAGAAGTCCGCCGAGGTAAAGAGTGTGAAGAAAGTGCCTGGGCTTTGAGTCAAATATTACATCTCTACATTTATGTTCTCTTTTTTTACAGAGAGGAGCAGTTTGTGGACCTGTACAAAGAGTTTGAACCCAGTCTAATCAACAGCACCGTCTACATCATGTCCATGGCTATGCAGATGGCCACATTTGCCATTAACTACAAGGTATTGATCCTATACAGTTTTCCGTAGTTCCACATTGTCCATACAGCGTTTCAGATGTGTGGGCACTTCAGCAGTCATACGTATATTTTACGAGTGCCTTATTTCTTGACAGGGTCATCCTTTCATGGAGTCTCTCAGCGAGAACAAACCACTACTATGGAGCATCGCTCTCTCAGGCTTGGCGATTGTGGGACTCCTCAGTGGTTCCTCACCCGAATTTAATGAACAGTTTGCCCTTGTAGATATTCCAACTGAGGTGAATTGACACATCATCTCTCTTTGGTGTTTTTTGGTGTAATTGCCTTATACTAACTGTGCCCTTAATTTCCCCTGCAGTTCAAAATGATCATCGCCCAGGTTCTGGTAGTAGACTTTGCCGCCGCCCTATTAGTGGACCGCGTCCTGCAGTTCCTGCTAGGCAAAGGAACGCTGAGGGTGCCTTCTTGAACTCTCCTTGCCATCAGCGCCGGTTGCCCTTACCTACTCTAAAGGGAGAAAAGACAATGGAAAGCAAGAGGAATGACGCTGAGATGGTCATGGCGCGCAGTACAGTACACTCCCCTCCTTTGGTCTACCTTGTTACTGTATTACCATCAGCCATGTTTTGATCCCTCCCACAACCTCCCTAAACTTTGTCCCTCCCCATGACCACACAAGGCCACGAAGACAACAGTATTGAGTGCAAGACTGTGCCAGAAGAGTGACGCGCACACAAGAGGGACATTCTCCAAGAGAATTGACGAGTGTTTTTTCTTTTTTTTTATTATTCTTGATTTTGTAAAAAGACATCTCTAACAGACTTATAAAAAGGCTTACAAAGTATGAGGTCTGCAAGGTACTGATTTATCCGAAAGCCCCAGTGGACACAGATTGGTGTCTGAAAATAGCTTACTTAGAATTGAAAATGATTGAAAAAGCAGCAGAAGAGACAGGGAAACACATTTATACATAGATAAAAAATGAGCAAACAAGCCACTTTGTGAATAATTTGCTCAATAAGCACATTTTTGGAATTTCGCGTCAAATAGCATTGAGTTGGCCCGCTTTGCGTACCTTATCAAATGAAGCGCTTACAGCGACTGAGCTGTTTTGGCAATTCCTCCTGTATAAACTACTAGTCTAGCATTTTAATATTAAAATTGTAGGTAATGTTGCACGTCGCACAAAATTCACAACCGTTCTTAATAAGTGTGCCAAATTCAGACCAAATGTCAAAACACTCTAACTACATGCCTAGAAATCTCAACTATTACACCTTGTATCTACAAAATAACAGAGGCATAAGACAATCAAATATGATCATTATAACTACAACAAAGCATGCTGGGAAATGCATAATTTGCCCATTCTGCAGCTGCAAACTCTTCCAGGTTACACATCTTGTGATGTTTTTGTGTTGAATATTGTAACGTTTGCCTGGATTACTTCATTGAAACAAACAACCATACCCAAACAACCATAATTGTAAATCCGCTGACTCAGAATCAAAAAGCACAAATCTCAAGCAGGAAGGAACGGATAAAAAAAAACATGCACATTTCCCCAACACAGATGTAAAAAAAAAAAAAAAACATTCACCAGCTGTCATGTGGGATTTGTCCCAACCTGATAATGCAACCACATGGGTGCATGAGTTTGTTCAGTCACCATTTATGTTGGATAAAAGGACAAAAAGGTTTTAATCTTTGTAATACTTTCACTATGTATAAGTATACAAGTGGTGACAATTTCAGGATGGATAATAAGAAAGATGCAAAGTGTGGTGGTAATGTCCAGTTCGGCCTACCACCTAACCTTTTGAGTTTGACATGGTACATGCTCCACTATTAAAACTACATTTCCCACAATGCTGCATTTTGGGGATGGGCGGAGCTTGTTGGGCGCGCTTTGTTAAAAGAAAGCATTTGAAAGAAAAAGATGGCGCCGGAAAAGCACTCGCCCACAGACCAAGACGGGTTTGTTATTCTCGTTTCTTGTTGCCATTAAACGTTTAGCGTGTTCTGCGGCTAAAGCAAAGTAAAGCCATGCATTACCATTTAGTGCTTTTAGCGCAACGTCACCTCAAGCAGCATTATGTCCGTGCTCGTGATGGGCGTGCTAGCTAACACGGGACATTAAACGCTTGCTTATGTTTTTATTTTACTAGCCCTTAACAAGATTGTCATTTCTTATGAAGTGCGATTGTTTTGCAGTTGCGGTACTCTGGAAGCGACGGATGAGGTAAGATTAATATGTGATACTTTAGCCGGCTTTAAATAATGATACCGTTCATCCATTTTCCATACCGCTTGTCGTCAATAGGTTCTGGGTGAGCTTACCTAACTCGGTGTAGTTTAACTCGCCATTTACGAGATAATCCCTTTAAAATAATTAACACTCATATAGAGTCATATTACATACATATTGGGGTCATGGTAAAATACATTACACTAATATAGGGTCATATTACATACATATTGGGGTCATGGGTGAGATGGAACCTGGCCCAGCTGAGTTTTTGAGGCAAGAGGGGGGTACATTTGGTTCCAAGTACATACACACCCTTATGGGCAATTCAGACTGTGAGGGGAAGCCCATGCAAGCACAGAGAGAACATGCAAGTCCACCGAGCAGCCCTAATGTGATGCAGACATATTCGGTTAATATTTTTGTGGTTCTGTCATTCTGTGTGAACTCAGGGCAAACACGCATCCAAACAAAAACGCTCCTCCACCTCCCCGGGCACTGTCCCGCCACAAAAATCATCTCGTATTGAAATGCAGTCCCCCCACACAATAACGGCAGATGCCAGAGAGGAGCATCTGAACACAGACCTGCTGGAAGTAGCATCCGGAAGCATGGAGAAACCGGCAACCTGTCCGCCAGCCAGCCCCACTGCACGGAGGAAATCCTGGAGGAGAGCCACCATGACAAGACGCTCCCTGCCTACACTTCCCAATCCATATCAGAGTGAGTTTATATTAGAGGGAAAAATGATCGTGAAAATGAACATCTTTAGAAGGGGTCTTTTCTTTCTTTTAGCTTTGTGCAGGAGCATCAGCACATCTTTATCACAGCAAGAGAGGTTGAGTCTATTGATGGAGGCTGCCATGAAGGTAAATTCCAAAGTAGAGATGCCCGATATTGACTTTTTACCAATATCTGATATGACACTTCATTACTGATATTGGCACCAGCTTCCTTCTCAAATTAATGCAGTGTAATGAACACATACTTAATTACTGTCCTGGCACTGAATGCATTTCACAATTTAACACTAATGCAATACTTAAGGCAGTCATTCTCAACTGGTGGGTTGTGGAGCTGTTTTCAGTGGGTGGCAGGGTCTTTACAAAACAAAACAAAAAATAGTGTAATGAACCCCACCTTTATGTCTGTGCTATTCACTTGCTACGCCACCATGAGGTGCGTGGCATGTTTATGGTCGACTTGGTGAAGCTCGAATGGGAAGTGGAGGACTTTAAGGTGCAGTCTGCCTGACACACAGCTAGATAGCTACGTATCTACTGGAAAGAACTCGAAATAAAATGAAAGCTCACGTTGTGTTATACTGAGAAATTCCACCCACAATGGAGACTTCCAGGTCAAGTATGACTGTGTTGTTTAATGTCCAATTTGATCTATTGGCCCAGCAAAGGGGTAATGGTTCTCCTGTTATTATCATTAAACTTACCTGCTGAGTGTTGAATCAGAGCAACTGGACTAGCTTGATTTTTAACGTCTTGTTTCATACAGCCATCCCTCACCATTTTGCAGTCGGTACATTGCTTCCTCACTCTATCGCAGTTTACTAAATTCATTAATAAACAATTCCCGTTAGATGATTGATGGATCGATAATAGGCCACTATTAATCTATCTTCTTTGCCCCTTATCCTCATTAGCGTCGCGGGGGTATGCTGGAGCCTATACCAGCTGACTTTGGGCGAGAGGCAGGGTACACCCTGGACTGGTCGCCAGTCAATTGCAGGACAGACATACTACCATTCACACTCACATTCATACCTGTAGACAATTTAGAGTCACCAATTAACCTAACATGCATGTTTTTGGAATGTGGGAGGAAACTGGAGTACCCGAAGAAAACCCACGCATACACAGGGAGAAGATGCAACTCCACACAGAGATGCCCAACAGAGATTCGAACTATGGCACATTAGTAAAAAAAATATTGAAAGACAAGTCATATGTAGTAGTCTGGTCATTAAGTGGCAGTAGTGTTACAATGCATGTTGACAGCCATGGTATGTCTGACATGATGTAGTAAAAACAAGTTCTCCTCCCTTTCAGTGTGGAAGTGGTAAGTTTTGGGTTTTATACTTTGTCCTTCCCCAGTCCATTTCAAACCCTTTAAGTTTAGAATAAAAAAATGAAGCTAGTTAGCTCTGTATCTTGCTATGCTTAAAGCGGAGTTGTCACTTGTGTACCTGTAGTAACCCCAGAGAGTTGATTATTTATTTTCTTAAATAAACAATCTCACTTGTATATTGCATTTTCACCTTAAGGGTACTCAAAACGCTTTGACACTGTTTCCGAATTTACCTAATTATGACACAGCAACTAAGGTATCAGTATCTTGCCCAAGAATACTTTGGCGTGATCACGGGAGGGCGGAGGCTGACCAGCTCTTACCAGCTGAGCCATGCCGCTCGGTTTATCGTATGGCTAGGTTTTATGTCTATAGGGCACTAATAATGGTAAAATTCAGATTAAAGTCAGCAACACCTGTTTTGTAGCAATCAGCACTATTATTAATTACTATTATAAAACACTATTCCTAGGGTCATAGAGTAAATTGCATATTTAGAATCTGAAGGCAAAACTTGACTAAAATCATTCCAGACCCCGGATCTAATGAGCTAGCAAGTGTGCTACTTATGCGCTGATATCATTATCTTCCGAAAAATCAATATTGATAAGATCAATATTTCATTTTTATGCCAGTATTATGGACTTCACTATTCAAAAGGCATCTGACTCGAATTAAAAAAAGTTTCAAATCAATCTCTCTGTCCTCAGCTTGCAATTGATAGACTTCAGATATCACTCAAATCAGTGACACCTTCATCTCCGCCAGAGTCTTTTCAAAAACAAGGTGAGTGCTTGCTTTAGATGACAAGGGGGACAGGAATTTTGTTTTTTTCCCCCCCAAAATTGTATGATTTTCTGTAAATGTCCTTCTTATAGTTGAGAACTTGCAGACAGAGTGGCAATCTCTGACCCGAAGCATAAGCAGTGAACAACAACTTCCTGTCAGTGCAGCAAGGTATTTCATGTTTTATTAGTTTTTTTCCAGGTGTGTCTTTTTACAAGTCGTTTTTCTGTTTGTTGTCTCACTCTGTGCCACATTTTTAGCTGTCATATTTGCTTTCAGATGTGGTGATCTTGCAATGCGGACAGCTACAGAAAAAATCTTGAATACCACTAACAGGTTTCTTTTAACAACTCTTTTTATAGTTGTGACAAAAGATTGTTGGTTTTTATTACTGGTTTAATTACTGTGTTGCGTTTTAGGCTTCAAGCTGAAATGGAGTCCTGGGAAGCACTCCTACAAAAACACCAGAGTAGGGCAGAAGAACTAAAAAGGTTGGAATATGTGCAATATTGCTTTTTAAGTTTGTGCTCATAGTTTGTGTCCTCTATTTACCACAGGAAAGTGTCTCAGGGCCATAAGAAAGCTGTCTCGGTAGACCATTCATGTTTGGCTTTATCCTCCCAATACCAGTTTATTCAAAATAAACCTGACTACCATGGCCTCATCTGTAGGCAGCAATCCATCATGCACACAGTGGCAGTTATTGTACGTATGCCGGGTCTTTTTTCCACACACAAATTAAATTCTTTCATATAATAATTGTTTATTCTCTAGAGATTTTTATGTCAGACCCGGTTTAATGTAAATTTATGTTTATAATGCCGTAGATGGATACTCAATGTAAGATAGTCCGAGAACTTCAGTCCATCAAGGAGCAGTCACAGCTGATGGTGAAAGAGACCAGTGGCCGACTGGGTAATTATCTTTTTTGTTAATTATAAAAGCATTGACAGAATCATTGCTGATATGTTTCCTTTTATTTTTTTTACCAGCGGCACAAGCTGGATTCTGGGATCATTCCGCCGACATCATTAAGGAACTAGTCATGGCACCTTTTCCGTCTGCAACCACATGATGGCCTTAATGGAGGCAAGCCCCAAATGACCATGTTTTTTCTGTATTGTATATAAAGAATGTCTTTTTGTCATTTTGACTTCTCTGTATCTTTATTTCACAGTGTGAACTATGCCTTTAGTCCATATCTAAACAGCAAGACACTGACAGTTGATGTAATTCAATGTGTGACCAGCAGGTGGCATTAGCAGGCTTAATAATAATGCAAAGCTGGACTATCTTCTGCTTAATGAAATGCCTCACCTCTAAAAATGAATTCCCAAAGACTTACAAGACCGGACGTGTGTACACAATGAGTGCATGCATGGTGTCAATTTAAAAGAAATCTACCATATATATTGTATATATTTCAAACTAGTGGAACAACCCCCCTCCTTGGTTTATTTACATTTCTTGCCTGCGTCTATTTGACTTCATCAGTGTCCCCTTACCATTCAAGAGAAAGCCCCTCCCCCACAGTGACTCACCCCGCATCTCTTGCATTTGGCTGGATCACTGATGCAGAACGAAGCTTTGACATTGTACCAGTCAGTCAAAGCTTCGTTTGCTATCACTCCCCTATCTCCTAGAACCCTTCACTAATTCATGTAAATCTTAGGTAATTGTGAAGGTTGCAGCCTGAGTAGAACGGAGAACGGGCCCTGGTGCGTTTTTCGGTTATGGTGTCGTTTTCGGTGGGGATTGTGTTGAAGGGGGTGACAGGAGAAGACGAGCAGGGTTGTGACCGTGAGAGTTGTGAGTGAGGGGCAGGATAGTGCACAGCAGGAGAGATCGATTCTTATTTAGATGAAAATGAGGCTTGATGCTGGTGGGGTGAGAGGAGGGCACCTTAAGCATCCAAATGAATAGAGAAGTTTCACAGAGATGATGCCTAAATGAATGGGCGACAATGAAACGCCAGGTTTACAAAGACACTGTTGTCCCTTCACTTGCAAGGAGGCTTCTCTCTTGACAGTCAAATGCAATTACTTTGGCATTAGATGGTAATCCTTGCAGTGTTTCACTCAAACTGTGAGGGAAGAAAACACTTTAAACTGCCTCAATGACCTATTTAGGAGTTAAGTGGTTGGTGTTTAACATTTGGATAAAGGTGAGACAAGGCTCACCTTCTGCTTTTAATGTTTGGAGACTGCTATAATGAAGGAAAGGGAGCTATAGCGGAATTATTTTGAAATGCAACCACTGAAGCTTAAAGTCTGTTGGTTTTGCTGGACACTAGAACAAGGGTGAGCAAGCTTTTTGATTCGTGGGCTGCGTTTAGTTAATAAAATTGGCCTGGCAGCCAGACTATATTATAAGCACTGTTTTACACTTCTAATTAATAAACAGTCCCCCCTTTGTCTTATTTTATCTGTAAATGTGTTATACAATCTGTCGTGTGCTTCTGTCCCGTTTTCCAACATCAGAACACTTACAACAAAATCGATATTTACAGGGTTTTTTTTTTAATATTTGAACTGAATAAGACACCCGGAATGTACATGAATAAACGATGTCTGACTAATCTAACCGCGGGGGGAGGTCGTCTGGATCGCTGCATGTGAAAAGCTACTTAAACCATCAAAAGGTCTTAGATTGTTTCTGACTACTTGCAAGTCATGTTAAAAGTTGAAATTAAATACTTTGGTGGGCCGTATGTGGCCCAAAGGCCGTACTTTGCCCACCCCTAGACTAGACCAGTCTACAAGGAAAAAATATACAAGTGTAAAAATAAGATTACCAGTGACGAACGTGATACTTCATTCATGTTTTGATAGACCTAATTTTCACCCAAGTGTAAAAATAAGCTAAGCACTTTCAAATCTACAAAACACTGGTTCTCAACATTGTGCTTTCTCCATATACCTTGTAAGCACCATATGCTTGTATTGTTTCGTGAAATGATTCGGTCCGTTCCATGATTTTACTCCACTTATTGGTATGCTCCACATCTTTAGTGTCTTTTGGGAATTCATGTCTTGTATATGTACACAAGTGAGCTCAGACGTGTTTACCTTTAATGGCCCCACTGTTCTTCCAACAATCATTTTATTATTTAATCCCAGTTCACATGTACTGTTTACCCTCTTCCCTATTCTCGCTGTCTCCAACTTTAGATTGATTAGGCCCCGATTGTGGTAGATGGATGTGTGGAGAGTCAGCATAAAGTACCGCCAGTTTGGGTCCTGCTGCCTTTATGCACACCCATCATCTCCTCATTGTACATCCGTCCGGGCCCGCTGCAGCAAAGCAGCCTTTGCTCCTACACGTGCATTTAGGCAGCCATTCGTCTTGGAAGGCTGTCTCTCTGATCTGAGTGATAAACTGCAGCAGAATTGCTCAGTTTGCAAAAAAAGAAACAACAAGGACACTAGTTTTTCAATCTGTGCTGTCATCGTTTTTAAAACTGGAAACTGATGCGATGTTTAATTCGGTTGTTTTCTTTCTTTCTCAAAAGCGTGACTCTCTTCAGTTTGGTTTTTGATGCAAATTTGATCACTCTTAGCACAATCGGAGATAATGAGCTTCTCTTTTCTCTCCTCTCACAGCTCACTGAGCAGAAACACATTAGAGAGGTTTATATTGATGCACCTAATTAGCAGCCTTCTTTATTGTCTGCAACACATTTTCTGTATAAATTACACACAATTTTCGCCTTGACCTGAAGACATCACGGCAGTAATAGTTTGTGGAATAAAAATATGAAAAAGTCTTACCTGACATGCTTTTTGCCAACACTTTTTCCATAATCACACTTTGGTAACGATAAAGGCACAGTACCCCTTCTCCATGTCTTTGCAATTATTGCTGTGTTTAGTAAGTTAACATATTACCATTTTATAATAGGGAATATTTAATAATAACTTATTCAATAATAAAAAAGAAATGTAAGAGAAAATACTCACACATTGTATAAGGAATAAGTAAATAAAGATTATATAATAATTCATATGTTCAATAATAGGAATAAACTGGTAGTACACCAGTTACTATGGCTTATACTGTTTGTTAAACTGGTTCCTATTAGTAGTCTCTTGAGTTTCCATAGGTAAGTTCCGTAGTTTTACTCCAAATATTGATATGCCACAAGTTATTGTTGTACTTCCCACTTGTTAAAAAAAGTTATCTGTATACGAGTGCAGGATACTGGCTCTGAGTAGATTTTTAGATGGTGAAATAGTCACATATTTGCATATGTATAACTGGTAATAAATGCAATATAGCTTGGCTTGTGTGGTACATTTAAGTCAGTACAATTCGAGAGCTCTGTTATTGATAACAGGTCATAATAAATATAGTATGCCGATACAATTTGCTTGTGTTTTATACAAACAAAAGCGCATGTAAATAACCACTTATTAACCTAATAACTGGTTGGGCCACCCTTAGCAGCTGCAGTCGAGCATTTGAAATAACTTGCAATGGGTCTCTTACAGCACTGTGGAGGATTTTTTCTTTGCGGAATTGTTGCAATTCAGCCACATGGGAGTGTCTCGCAGCATGAACCGCCTGGTTAAGGTTACGCCACAGCATCTCAATGGGATTCGTATCAGGACTTGGACTTGGCCACTCCAAAGTTTTCATTTTGTTTTTCTTAAGCCATTCAGAACTGGGTTTGCTGGTGATGTTTTGGATCATTGTCCAGATGCAGAACCCAAGTTTGTTTCAGCTTGAGGTGACAAACAGATGGTTATCTATATATATTTATGTATGCTGGCTCATATTGGGACGTTATTTCTAAAGGAAATACCGTTTTAAGTGTTATGTAGCCACACAGTTACAGTAGTTGTACAGTGTTTCCATCGTTTGTTGAAAATGCCATAGACTGTATTATCAAGGTGTACAGCATACAGCTGTTATTGTAGCTCATGTTAGATAGTATTATAGTAGATGAAAAGCCACACATTTGTATAGGTGGTGATAAATGTAATAAATAAGTGTGGCGCATTCAAGTTTGGAATATCATCAGAGGTCATATTTAGGTACTGTACAGTTCAAATTATTTGCACTCATTTCAGAACGTTGTGGTTCTCTTTGTAAACACTCGTGCTGTTTCTTAGACTGGCTCATGTATGGACTTTCTATCATTTTACTCCACACATTGATGCGCCGCATATTTATATGCTGTATACATCCTGGCTTTAAAAAAAGAGGTTAGCGGTGTGCTGTTTATTTATCCATTGACTGACTGAATTGTCTAATGACAACAACAATCATGTTGATGACGTCAGTGGCTAGTCATGCGTAACGCCAGCCTGCCACGAGGGTCGTTTCACCTGAACAAATCACAATTCGGCGCTCGCGTCATGGAAAAAAAATGAGGACATGCGTATGCATTTGTCTGGTAACGGCTGTGGCAATGTGTCGGTGGTGCGGGGACGTGTGGTTGTTCGCCACCCGCTAGCAAGCAGTGCTGTGGCTCGAGGTGCTCGAGCTCGCCCACAGTGCAGCCCACGTCGTCGCGCGACAGCAGCAGCAACAATGGCAAAGCGTTAGTGTGTTCCGCTCGGAGCTCTCTCTCTCTCTCGCGCGCGTATGCGGTCGCTCCGAAACCCCCCTTTTCTCCACTTTGAACTCGACTCGGTTTTTTGGGGTTTTTTTTTTTTTTAATGCCAAATTATTACAATCTCAATCTTTTATCCTGCCACAATGTTCGAAGCGAGCAGACCGTGTGTCCCCGCTGCTTGGCCGCTGGGCTGCAGCTACTAACCTAGCTGCCTTTTCCACTCGGTGGCTAGCTAACATTTTTTTAGCTAACATTTTCCCCAAGCTCCGTCGTGTGTTTGTTTTTTTTTATACATAGATAAAATCAAAGACAAAAAGCGAGCGAATGTTTTAAGGGGTGATCGGTTTTATGACAGCCGTTGTCAAATAGCTGCTATTCGATAGGAAGTGTTTGTATGTTTGTCGTGGAAACTAGTTTGCTGGCTAGCTAACAGGCTAGCTATTTGTGTGTATCCGCGTCGAGGAGGGAGAACGCCACCAGAGTTTCCCTTTTGGAGAAAGTAATGGATGACCAGACCAGGATGTTGACGGGTCTCACCGGACTTGGTGGACTACAGCCAGGCGACGTGGGCGACCCGGACTCGGTTCGGAAGCAGTCCCTGGGCCAGCCCCAGCAAGACATTGGGGATATCCTCCAGCAAATAATGGCCATCACGGATGAGAGCCTGGACGAAGCACAGGCCAGGTAAGAAGAGGAGAAGAGCCATTTTCTATTGAGCTGCGGTGGATCCTACACTTAACATTCGTTCGTTTGCAAATTCCCCTTATTCCTATTTTGTTTTATTTTTTTACAACTTTTAGGATCCACCATCACATAACCCAAGCAGTTTAAAATAATCAGCAACGCGAAAAAGCAAGACGGTTCTTTGTTATGTGCTCGGCTCCCTTTTGAGTACATGTGTTTCATGTATTATTGCAACAAAACGATCGATTTGGTTTCTTTGTTGGGAAAGTTTCAACTTGAAAACGAGACAATGGTTGCTGCACAGCTAATTATCTCCAAACCACTTGCCTTCACTATGCTCCACTAGATTGCAGCAGTCTTGACATTTTAGCACCGTTTAAAAAAAACCCCAATAACACCAGCTTGTTTTACACTAGGCAAAATTACTGTTGGTCAAACTGAAGGTTTCGGAAAGTTGTGTTCCAAGAGCTGCACCACATTGCTGTTGGTGCCTAATGAGATTTGTCTAATTGCACCCAAATGTGTCTGAAAGGCGTTCTGCATCAAATGATAGTCGATGTCATTATCCGACGGTATGCAAATGAGAGGGCAAAATGAATGCAAGGATTACTCAATTGGCCCAGTGAAGGTGATGACAGCAGCCATTCATTCATAAGACTCCTCACTTAATGTTTGCATTCGAGACATTCCCTTCTTTCATTATCATTATTAGTGTTATTGAAGGGGAATATGCACCAGCAGTGAGCAAATTTGGATGCACCCATGTGCCATGTGGCCTAAGGAGCTAAGGTCATCTTCCAGATAAAGCGTCACCATTTCAACAATAGGACGGCGTCCACTTGCAAGACTGTGGCCACGGCGTGATGTGTCATTAGCTAGTGATTTTCCACCCAACATTTGACCACCTGGTTCTCTTAATTAATTCACTCCCCTTTCACTCCCTCCCTCCCTGGTGTTCATCCTTTTCATTGTGTGCTGGCTGCAATCAATTCTCCTATAATGTGTACGCGAGTGCAGCTGTCCGCAAATCGAGTTTCTATTAATGAGGTGGTGTTGAAGGGGGAGGGACGATGCTATATGGCCAAACACATTTTGGTGTTTTCTTATGTGCAAAGTCTGAGGATGATATCAGACATTTTCATTGTTTTTTTTTTCTTTTTTTGCAAGTGTATGGGAGTACTTTGGATTTAACGAGGGAAATTACCGTGGTGTATGTAACAGGCTAAACAGGTTAGAAATATATCTTAACTGAAGGTGTGTCGCTACAGACGTTCATGTCATAAAAGTAGTGCTCAAAACTCCCACTTCAATGTCTACTTGTGTGCAGAGGAGTGCCTGTATGTATAAACTTTGACATCACTAATGTGCAAACTTTGAATTCCATTCCAGAACCGTGTGTTTTATTTTAGGTGACAGCCTTTATTTATCTGGCTATTTTCCTCTACGGGTTAGTTAAGGTAAAATACAAAAATGCAACCAAAATTTAAATTTAGTGTGTGTTATCATTTATCGGGGGCATGCTAGGGCCTTAGACAAGACACAGGACTCCAATCTATCTGTGGCAATGTGTTGGATGATGTAATTGTATAATTTTCATAATTTACCTTTGCGCATTTTTGCATGTAATTTTTATGAACGCTAAAACAAAAAGTACTCAAAACACAAAAAGCTGCGCAAATATATTTAGAAATACAATTTAATTTTCTTATGTCACTTCCTTTTGTGTTTTTTAAGCATATGAGTGCTATTAGATGGCATAGGTGGAGCCCCAGCTCGTTGAGAAGATGTAAGTGCTTTTATGTTTCTAAAATTGTTCAGTAAGACCAGAAAAATATGCTAGATTTGTTGCGAGTCACCTTTTTTGGAAAAAGAAAATGTAGAAGAGTTGGAATACTTGCTAAATATAGCTACAAAGTTCCTATGTTGGCAACATTGATCCGTCCTGTTATATCTTTTTATTGTCTGGCAGACCAGGTGCACATGCGCGAAGCTGTACGGAGTTCTAGTTGTAGCTACGTTCACAGGCATTCCCATTATAATGTTTTTATGAGCGAGAGCAACCAGGTAGCACCAAATCGATTTGTAGTTGTTAAAATGAATGCATGGGAAACATTGAGGGGATTTGAAAGTGGGAGGTGGTCAGAAGACCTCATTGGAGGCTTGTCAACTTTAAAAAAATAAAGAAAAGCATAATTCCAAAAACATGCATGTTAGTTTAATTGGCGACTCTAAATTGTCCATAGGTATGGGAACGGTTGTTTGTCTGCCCTGCGATTGACTGGCGACCAGTCCAGGGTGTACCTCGCCTCCTGCCCGTAGTCAGCTGGGATAGGCTCCAGCTTACCCGCAACCCTAATGAGGATAAGCATTATAGAAAAGGAATGGACATTTTCCAACTATTCTAGTCTAACTTAAGTTGTGTTTACTGGTATAACGACTAGATGGTTAAGTTAGTATGGTCAGAGTAGGGGGGCGAGTAGAAACCCCCACAAAATATGATCCAGTGTAGTTTTTCAGGGAGTGGGAAAGGGGCCCCTAACTGTTTTTCTCTGAGGGGAGACTAACTGTGTCACACTTTTGAAAACCATGCACAAGACGGTTTCTGGGCTGAAAGCTGTTTAAAAGCTGTGCCATTTGTTTGTGTAAGCCATCAAACGCAATGTTGTCAGAATGCTGGAAGTGTAAACGTTCATATTGAGAATAAATGTAAAAAAACAGGGCATGTGCATGCATCTGTACGTGCGCGATTACATCACTTTTGAAACAGTAAAGGTGGAAATTGTTGATTTGGCCTATGCATAATGCAAACAATTTCAGGGCAGAATTTCAGATGTTTGCAGGAAGTGGATATCTATGAAAGTACTGATCCAAATTAGGATTGTTCAGCCCTGTGGTCATGATCGACAAACGACAGCGTGCCAACACGTGACCATGACACTTATGTTGGGTGGGAAATGGGGGGTGCTGAGAATGGGGTTGCGGTCAGGGCAGTGCTGCAGAGTGCCCCTTCCTGCACACCCTGCCTGCCCTCATCCTCTCCCCCCCACCACCCCGACCCCTCCTGTCACCATATGTTTAGATGCTGGCCAGAGGATTCGCCGGCGCATTGGGGTGGATCAGACGACCCCACAGAGGGAGGGAGAGCAGGGGGGGGCATGGCAGGGGGTGGCCTGCCAGTCAACTTCCAGTACAGGTCAGTACAGGACCGCATGAGCGACCTCCCTCTCCCCCTCCTGCTCATACCCTCCATTCTGATGGCCGCCCTTGCCCCCCAACTCAAATCCAGCCGTGATGCATTTAATGCCACATGCTAAACTTCTTAAATATTCCGCCTCCATCCTCACACATCGAGGCAGGATCTCGAAGCATGTCATTTAGACTCGTCAATGTGTGGTCGCTTCATTAGCAGTGCGATGGGCTTTCACTACTGGAATTGGTGTTGTGGTCAGGTGTAGCCAAATCATTCATTTGTGTTTTTTTGTGTGTGTGCTTTATTTCATTGTTTCATCCCATTCAGTCCACGCTCATCTGAACCAGTCATGTGCTCTTGTTTTCTTTCATGTAAACACCTACACAAAGTGACAGTTGCATCAAGTTGTGTTGTGTTGGTTCTTCAAATCAAATCACATTTAAATGACATGTGTGACTATTTCAACAGTGTTTGAACTTAATGAGATCCAAAAAGGTAGTTCATTGAATTACATGCTTGGTTGATAGGCATTAAAATGTGAAAGTAATTAGTTTGTGCCTAAGCTGTCTCTTACAAAGGCAGCGCTAACTGTTGCAATACAGTACAGAAGGTGAAAGGACATTGTTACATTGTTTTGTTGGATTTAAATAGAACATTTTTGATGATGATTCTATTTTTTAGAACCCAATATAAGTAGATTAATGTTGTTGTCATTCAACCCCATTACCTCTCCTTTTCTAACTTCAAGTTACAGGTGGATTTTGTGATAAAGTAGACTTATGTGGCTGTGTGTGCAGCCTACTTGCTTTTTTTAAACACATCTGCTGTGTGCAAGTCAGGACCACAAGCATTGCACGACTCAAGCCAAGACCTTGCATGATTTATAGTGGACTGCTTTACAACAACAAGCACACAACATGAAATCAAGCCGAATCTGGTGCTCAGTAATTGCAACTATTTGTAACTCTTAACTATTAGACTCCTTCAGATTACCTCCCAGTTCTAATCGTTTAAATGACATGCTTTTTTCCCCTTTGCATTGACACGTCAAGAGATTTTTGGCATTGACAGGCAAAGACATTTCCTGTGGAGAATGTCTTGAAGCTGTGTTGCTCTGCGCTTTGAAATACTCGCACATACACTGGTAGCATAGAGGAAGTTTTAAGAAGAGGGAGACATGGAACAACTTAAGATGGAGGTTCTTTTTAAAAAAATTTTTTTTATTGTGTTTCCTGCATACTTTCTCCCACACCCCTGTCTTGATTCTCTCTTCTGTCTCTTGCAGGAAGCATGCCCTGAACTGTCACAGAATGAAGCCAGCCCTGTTCAGTGTTCTGTGTGAGATCAAAGAAAAGACAGGTGAGTTTCTACTTTGCTCGTTTCCTTCTTTTATTCTGCATCCCACACAGGTTGGAGACTGGAGATATAGTGTGGCGCCTTTCCTGCAATTATGGCTTCCTCGATACAAAGTTACTTCCTTCCTGGCCCCACAGAATTGATGGAATATTGATTGTATTTCTTCTGTTTTGGCCCAGTAGATTTTTTTTTCCAAGAGTACAAGCAACTGCCATTTTAAAGAATAAATATCTCCTTTAACCCCCACCTCTGGCTTATTTAAATGAATAGACTGGGGAATAAAATGACATAGAAAATTTGCACACTGGATGACAACAGGCAGATATGAAAGAATCTGCAGGGGTTATTGCTTCACAGTGGGTGTATTATCCCATCTCCACGTTTTCTGGCGCACTCGTACATCTACATTCACACTGCATGGTAATGCAATTATGCATTGGTAATAAATTGCTATGCATATCAATGCAGTACCCTCAGCCAAACATAAAGACTTGTAATGCTTGATCTCATCTGGACGTGTTGTGATATAATATTATGTTTTAACATACACAGTTCAATGAAAAACTTGCTCTCGCTCGCATAATTATTCTAAGCAAAACCAGCTGTTTATCGCCATCTTGTTAGCTTTTCCAGTCAGCTATCTGACAGATTCTAGTGCGGTTCAAAGGACGAGGCTTAGGGAGGCTGGCAGATTGATGGTTATGGTACTGTGAATGGGTGGGTTTTTGAATTCTCACTCCCTTCTCTTATCCCCCTCCTGGCTTCTTTTCTGTGTGCATCTTCTCACTGAAATCCTCTCTTGTTCAAATACAATTTGAAAATGCTGCACCGCTGCCTGTCGTGGCTCTCTGTCAATAATGTATTATTGCTCTCCAGTGATTGGAGAAAAGTACAGGCTAGGCTTGAGCGAGTGGGGCAGGGTACACAGTTTCCCCGGCAACCGGTGCTCTTATTTACCCTAATGCCATTCACTTTGATTTTCACATTTAGTCTGCCAGTGAACTAGCGAGAGAGGGTCTGTTAGTACTCTAGAGTAAAAGAGGAAAAAAGGCTGATGAACAATGGATTTATACTGGAGGTGAATGTGCTAACAGTGAGATGCAGAAATATTTGGCTTGGCTTGTTAGCTGCTGGCCATCTGCCATGCACTGCCCTCCCAACTGCACTGTTACCTGCCTTGGCATTTCTCTGCTCCTTATAAGACCCCCCCCC